>CM040627.1:85694833-85712633 GCA_022817965.1 Solanum lycopersicoides
CTTTTAAGAAAATCTTCGCTTTTTGAATCTCTATCATGCGTCTTTGGTCCAATTTTATTCTTATTGCTTCATTCTACTCTCTCGATATTTTTTGATGACTCGTGTGTGATTCCTAATGTGAGTAGTTGATGTCCTGTATGATTTTAATTTTAAATCTGATATTAAGACGGAAGTAATGTACTTATGAAAAAGATATGTGGTTAGATTTAGAATGTTCAACCATTTGAAAGGTTTGTGAAGGTTAGTTACCTTAGTGAAAGTAATAGTACTGTGTGATTCGATAATTGAAAGTGGACAAATTAAATTGATGGCAATATAATGAACAATGCAACTTGAAAAAAAAACGCAGTAAGAACAATTGTTATAGTATGTATGAGTTGCTTAGCGAATGATAAGAATATTGTTGCACTAATTGAGGTCAGATTCTCTTTTGTGGTTTCATAGATTGAGCGTATACCAAAGATGGTTATGATATGACTATTACAATGGTACAAATTCTTACTTTGTTAGAGTTATGTATTTTGTCACTCTTGCTATGGACCTGATCTACAAAGGAATGCATATTACATTGGATGAGAGACCGAACGAATTGGGTAGTGTAATATAGTTACTTAATGGGCATAAATGTATGAATTATTTGGGTACAATCTTCTAGATAGGTATGATGTGTTCTAGTGGTAGATCTAACAAAGTTTCAGGATGTGGTACTAGTGGTTTATGAAAACGAATACGTCAATTGCCAAATGTGAATACTAACTATTTAAGGATTTATCAATTGTATCACATGCTCATATAATAAGATTTGATGTTGCATTCATATTTGAGAAGCTAATTAGTTTGTTACTACGACAGAATGAGTTAAGCATTATTTATAAGAAAGCTTTTAGTGGTGGATCCTTGGTACTGTATTGATGTGTTTAGATTGTAAAGTGTATCGCAAAGATTTTAAATGAGTGATATTCCATCATAAGCTCCATGAAAGTGGATCGATATTAGGCTGAGAATCTTAAAGGTAAAGGAAGTCTAAATGAATATATTTGTGTGAGGGTAACTGAGAATTTTAGTAAGAAAACATGTATAAAGTTGAGTTAGTATTTTGAATTAGATTGGTATAGATGAGTTTGAAAAGTCATGTAAATGAAAAGGTTGACTTTGAAATGAGAAAAATGTCTAACAAGCATAACGATAATAAGAAATTGTGGTGAAATCGTAATTAAGATGCAACTATATGATAATGATTGTTGGCTAAAAAAAATTTATATGGTAATAACGACTAGCAAGTATCTGATGTGATGGTTTTCCACTATTTGGTGAGTAATGTGGTTGTATGGAAAGTCTAAGAATATGTAGAGACATTGCTCGAATAAAATTTAAAGCATCTACAGTCTTAATAAAAAAAGTGTGGGATGTAGTGGAGCATTCAAAAAGAGGTGAGAGTAAGTATATTTTTCTTATTGCAAAGGCTAAAGAGGTGTCTTCAAAGGGATTGAGAACTGAATTTAGAGACATGTGATTTTATTCAATTTGCTTTGGTTATGATAATAATGACACAACTTCATCATATTGATTAAAAACTATTGGATAAGACTTGAGAAATGAGTGTATATAGATGTTCAACTAGAGTGTGATTTTATGTTATTTGTGTGGTTTAAAGTTGGTAATGAGTACAGTTGAATTTTTTAGCAAAAAGATATGATAAAGTTGATGAAGAGGCGATCAATGATAAGCTAAAATACGTGAATTCATAAAAATCTTCAAGGTATGAGTCAATGTTGATAGATAAAGGAAATGGGTACACATTTGGATTCAAAATTCAAAGTTTTCATTGTGAGTTTAGGTTTGTGGTAGTGTGTTTTGTCAAGGTATGGATTGGTAAGGTAATAAATGATCGATCACATTGAGTATGAAGCACTTAGAAAGACTTAAAAATAATTCAAGTAGTAAATTTGGTTACTTTTGATTGTCTTACTTAAAGGGGGTTTCACGTAATGTTTTGATTTAGAGGATAAGAAAAAAAAATATCATCAATTGTTAGTAAAAGGATAAGATTGGTAAGCAAGTCAGCGAAGGGAAAAAGAGTGTGGGGTATTGAAGGGTTAAAAATATTTAAAATTTTATGTCATGGAAAAGATTTAAGAAAAATGAAGGAATAAAACCTCTTGTATAAGCAATAGCTTGTTAGTTGAAGGATGTATTGAATTTTGACAATGAGTTTAGATATGACAATGAGAGGTGGACTAGTTTGGTACAGACTTACTAAGAATTTATCATCGACTTTTCTAAAAATTGAGTTTTGATTTGGATGAAAAGTTGTGAGGTGTGTAAATTATATGATGTTATGTCGAGCTAGATTGTTCAAATTATGATAAGTAACTTATTGATGTTCAACGGTGTGGACCTATAGTTCTACATGATTAATAAGGATTTCGAGAGGACTGAAACTACTTTGTTGTGGGATGATATAGATTGTTTTATGTGTTACATAAGAAAGTGATGGTGAGTAGAGGTTATGAGCCTATAGTATATAGAATTATTGGAGTAAACAAAAATATTTCTTAAGTATTGGTATGATGTATGTGATGGTTTTGAATGTTAGTCAAAATTTAGGATCTATTTTAGGATCTGAAATATTTCATGGAGTTGACATTGTACGTGATTCAATAACATTATATTGATAAGAAAGTATTCCTATTTTTAAAATTTGTGTTATCAATATTGGTTTGAGACTCGTACTTGTCATAAATTACTTAAATGGAAAGAAAGAGAGCAATAGTTCAAAAAAAAATTTAGGCTACAATGTGTTTTCTAAGAAGACTTTGATACTAGTGATGGTTTGAGAGTAAGGTGGATGGCCGTAATGATTATGATGGTTCTTACTATTGAGATGTATGAGCTTTAGTGAAATGATGTGAAGAGTATGTGGGGTTCGATAAAACAAGTATGTGAGCAATTATAAATGGGATCCAGACTGATTGATTGTGGGTGGCTAAAAAGTAAGGAGATGGAGTTAGATTGATATAAATGTTTGATATGGGCATTATGACAGGAGTATCCTGAGTTATTCGACTTTGATTTCGTATTTTATTATGTGATCACCCTCCTCATTTTGAACATTATTTAGAGTTTGATTCACTGCCTATGTCACCTGTGTTTTCACATCTTTGGGTGAATTTCTAGTGGTGGATCGGTTGTACCGATTCTGTGATTGTCTTATTAGTAGGGTGACATTCTTGGGTAGATTTAGTCATTTTAGTTATGATAGACTTGGTGTTCTTTGGGATGGTTGAAGTATACCAGTATTTTTACGTGTTCATCCTTGCCTATGAGAATTTATATAAGAACTATGAAAAGTTCAAAGTTAACATTGTCTAAAAGTGTTGTTAGAGGTTCTACATTTTAAAGTATATCACTTGTTGGGTGTTTGCTTGATCTTGTTCTTCTTTGGGTTAGATAAGTTAGATTCTCCTTTGATTAGTACTTGATGTCTAAAGATCATTTTTTTTAATCACTTAAGGTCATGAAAATATTATGTTGTGAGAAGGAAATCTTGATAAGCTATGTAATGATTTGTTTATTATGAGCGTGTGGTGGTTGGTTTAAGTTCATTTCTGGTTGAAGTCATGTATTGATTTTGAATTTTATTGTGGCTATATGAGAAAATATTCGTCATAATAGTTGTGTTATGGTCCAATGGGTTCAGTTTAGATTGGGTTCATGAGTTAGTTTGTGGCTTGATAATCACTCTTGATTTATAGATCTTCCAAAGTTTGATTGGAAATTTTGTGTTCTTAGTAGTGGATCTTGATGGCGTGGTCTTAGAGAGGATCTCCCGTAAAGAGATGAACACCGACTGGTAGGTCAACCCTCAGGATTTTGCTAATGTCGGATATTCTTACTTCTTCTTTATGTTCGAGGACGAACATGATTTTTAGTGGTGGATGATGTAATGACCCGGACTCGAAAGGTCATTTTTGATAATTTTGAGTATTCATTTATCTATAGTTAATTAATTTATGGGTAATTTATTTATTATTAAAAATAATGGACCAAGTTTGAAATGTTAAAATAAATTAGTTGGAATTATTACTTTTAATATATAATCAATTTGAAGGAAAAAAAAAAAGAGGCGGAAGAAACTAACCTAGACGTGCATTGGAAAACAAAGAAGCAGGAAGACTAGATGGCTTGAGGTTAGTTCTAATCAAGTTTTTTTTATATATATAAAATTGTACATATATCTTAGGGTGATATTATTGTTAAGGGATATGTTGAAATTTGTTTTTTTTTTAGTAAAAGGGATAAAATAATACCATTACATTATTGGGGCTAAACAGAAGGAAAATTTGAATAAAAAATCAAGATGGGTGTGATTGTTATTATGAAACTATGTAATCATTGTCATTAATGGATTAAGTGTTGGATTTCCGTGATATTTCATGGTTCTGACATGAATTTCGTGATCAGTAAATTTCATAGTTAGTTCCTAAATATCATATTATAAATAAAATATAATATTATATCGACATAGGTAATTAAATATTGAGTTATTGAATTATATGAGTATCATTATATTTATGAATTTGGAGAATTTGAAACTTAACTATAGGCTTGAAATTCGGAAAACATGAGAATTGACAGGTTAATTGGCACCAATATTAGGGACTAAATTATAAATTAAGTGACTTTGGATCTAGGCTAGACCTATAGTAAAATGAGTATTGTTAGTTTCAAAATCTTATAGTGATTATTAATGTAAATAGATTGCTTTGAGTTGGAAGTTCAACGAAAGGGGAAGACTCAAGTTCCGGAGTGAATTCTTGATTGATCGAGGCAAGTGGATTTCTAAACTCTTGCTAAGTGTATGAAATGCGTGTATTTCCTTGTGGTATATGTTTGGGAGTAATGGGACTTGGTGATGGGTTGACTTGTCCACATTGATTAATTCTAATGATAAAAGGGAGTAATAAAGACAATGTGATTATTTTTTGTATGTGATGTGTTGAGAATGGTACGAGTACCGTGTTATGATTGGAAGGTTTATTGCTATAGAATGTGGATTGTAATCCGAGAATGCCAAAACATATGGGCATTAACTGAAATATTATTGATTTGATTGTGATTGTGTTCTTTACTGAACCCGTATAAATGTGATAATTGAGGTGATTATATATTATAGCGACATTCGGTTTATTGAGATGTTGCATCATCTCCTTTATTTGATATCATATTGTGCACATGCATTGACCTGAGACTGGGTATGAGTAAGGGTCTAACACGTGGAGATCGTCCGTGTTGAGATCGAGTTATGATTATTTTGGGCACGTGGAGATCGTCCGTGCGAATTTTTTTGAGTTATGATAGTGCGTTGAGATCGTCCGCACAGACACGTGGAGATCGTCCGTGTCGGTATATGGACCTCGCGAGTCCCCCATGGGTCATGAACTCTCGATGTATTTCCGAGGAGTATCATGTATATACGGTTGAGAGAGAATTTGGTATTCTGAGGCATATCACTTCATGGTGTCATATTGCACTGCATCTCATGACATTCTTCATTCTTGATGATTATGTGTTTTATTGGTGGTTGTGAATTACTTGATATTTGATTACCTCTATTTAATGAACTTGATCTTATGTGTTTCTGATATTGTGAGTGTCAATTGTGGTTGTTGAATATTTAGTTTGTAGTTGAGGATGAATAATTTGTTAAAATGATTTTGATGAGTTCGGTGCTATGAACACTATGAACTGTAGGTTGGGCTGATTTTTATGCAGGTTGTAGTTGTGGAGGTTCGGTTGGTGTGTAAGGAGTACTCGTATTTTATCCCCTTAGCTTGTGTTTAGACGTTTACTTGCTGGGTACCGTGTGGTTTGGTACTCACCCCTTGTTACTATAATTTTTTTGTAGGTTACTAGCCCGGACTTTATGATATTTCTCTGCTCCTTGTCTGAGGCTTCTTGGAGATTTGTGAGGTTGTTGTTTGTCGTCTCAGCGTACTTTCTTTCTCCTTAGTTATGACCTTGTTCTATTCTAGAAACAAGTTCATTTGAGATTTGCGTTTCTTGAATCATTGTATTACTTTAGAGGCTTGTACACGTGACAACCAGATTTTGGGAGTACTTTTCAGTATCTTATAAAATTTCCGCATTTTTATTGTAATGGTCGAGTTTTAGGCTGACTTGTCTTGATGGGATAAGACGAGTGTCATCACGTCCATTTTTGGGTCGTGACAATTAATGTGATTTGGTTGGTGAATATAGTGTTTGAACTAAGTTAAAAATTAAAATAATTAGACTTAGAAAGTTGTTAAGTTCTTCAAATAAGTAATGTGATTTATTTGGTGAATATAGTGTTTGAATTAAGTTAAAACTAAACTAATTAGACTTAGAAAGTTGTTAAATTCTTCAAATAAGTTAATTTGATTCAGTTGGTGAATATAGTGGTGAAATTAAGTTAAAAAATAAACTAATTAGACTTAGAAAGTTGTTAAGATCTTTCAATAAGTAAATGTGATTTAGTTGGTGAATATAGTGTTTGAATTAAGTTAAAGCTAAACTAATTAGACTTAGAAAGTTGTTAAGATCTTCAAATAAGTATATGTGATTTAGTTGGTGAATATAGTGTTGGAATTGAGTTAAAACTAAACTAATTAGACTTAGAATGTTTGTAAGTTCTTCAAATAAGTTAATGAGATTCATTTGGTGATTATAGTGTTGGAATTAAGTTAAAAAATAAACTAATTAGACTTAGAAAGTTATTAATATCTTCAAATAAGTAAATGTGATTTAGTTAGTGAATATAGTGTTTGAATTAAGTTAAAACTAAAATAATTAGACTTAGAAAGTTGTTATGATCTTCAAATAAGTAAATGTGATTTACTTGGTGAATATAGTGTGGGAATTGAGTTAAAACTAAACTAATTTGACTTAGAAAGTTTTTAAGTTCTTCAAATAAGTTAATATGGTTTAGTTGGTGAATAGAGTGTTGGAATTGAGTTAAAACTAAACTAATTAGACTTAGAAAGTTATTAAGTTCTTCAAATAAGATAATGTGATTTAGTTGGTTAATATAGTGTTTGATTAAGTTAATAACTAAACTAATTAGACTAAGTTGTTAAGTTCTTCAAATAAGTAATGTGATTTAGTTGGTGAATATAGTGTTCGAATTAAGTTAAAACTAAACTAATTAGACTTAGAAAGTTCTTAAGTTCTTCAAATAAGCTAATGTGATTTAGTTGGTGAATTAGTATTAGAAGTAAGTTAAAACTAAATTAATTAAACTTAGGAAGTTGTTAAGTTCTTCAAATAAGTAATGTGATTTATTTGGTGAAAATAGTATTTGAATTAAGTTAAAACTAAACTAATTAGACTTAGAAAGTTATTAAGTTCTTCAAATAAGTTAATGTGATTTAGTTGGTGAATATAGTGTTGGAATGTTAAAAACTAAACTAATTAGACTTACAAAGTTGTTAAGATTTTCAAATAAGTAAATGTGATTTAATTGGTGAATACAGTGTTTGAATTAAGTTAAAACTAAACTAATTATACTTAGAACGTTTTTAAGTTCTTCAAATAAGTTAATGTGATTCAGTTGGTGAATATAGTGTTGGAATTAAGTTAAAAAATAAACTATATAGAGTTAGAAAGTTATTAATATCTTCAAATAAGTAAATGTGATTTAGTTGGTGAATATAGTGTTTGAATTAAGCTAAAACTAAACTAATTAGACCTAGAAAGTTATTAAAACTTCAAATAAGTTAATGTGATTTAGTTGGTGAATATAGTGTTTGAACTAAGTTAAAACTTAAAACTAATTCGACTTAGAAAGTTGTTAAGTTATTCAAGTAAGTAATATGATTTATTTGGTGAATATAGTGTTTGAATTAAGTTAAAACTAAACTAATTAGACTTAGATATTTATTAAGTTCTTCAAATAAATAAGTATGATTTAGTTTGTGAATATAGTGTTGGAATTAAATTAAAAACTAAACTACTTAGATTTAGAAAGTTGTTAAAATCTTCAAACAAGTTTATGTGATTTAGTTGGTGAATATAGTGTTTGATTAAGTTAATAACTAAACTAATTAGACTAAGTTGTTAAGTTCTTTAAATAAGTAATGTGATTTATTTGGTGAATATAATGTTTGAATTAATTTAAAACTAAACTAATTAGACTTAGAAAGTTGTTAAGATCTTCAAATAAGTATATGTGATTTAGTTGGTGAATATAGTGTTGGAATTGAGTTAAAACTAAACTAATTAGACTTAGAAAGATTTTAAGTTCTTCAAATAAGTTAATGTGATTCAGTTGGCGAATATAGTGTTGGAATTAAGTTAAAAAATAAACTAATTAGACTTAGAAAATTATTAATATCTTCAAATAAGTAAAAGTGATTTAGTTGGTGAATATAGTGTTTGAATTAAGTTAAAACTAAACTAATTAGACTTAGAAAGTTGTTAAATTCTTCAAATAAGTTAATGTGATTCAGTTGGTGTAACGACCCTCTTAGTCGTTTTAGAAATTTCAACCACTATTTTTTTATTAACCTTTTTAGTTGATTTTATAAATAATTTATATGACTTATAAGAATGAGTGACATGATTTTTAGATTTAATAAAAGATTATTTTGTTGCTAAAAATAATGGGGAAAAAAAAAGAGAGAAAAAGGAAATTAATTAAACAAATAAATAAAATAAAAAGAAAATGGGGGCAAAGTGCCCTAAACTGTTAAAAGCCTATGACGGCTTATATGAGATTGAAAACAAAAAATAGAAGAAGAAAGATTTAACCAAAAACAAAAAAAATACGCAGAGAAGAAAAGAAAAGGGAAAAGGAGGAGAAAAATCAATATTTTCATCTCAAGGCATTAAGGTAATTATTTTCATCCTTTTTATTATGTTTTTATGTAATTAGGAGTAGATTTTTATGGTAAAACGTGTATACTTTACACTAATATGTGAAACTAATTTTTGATTTCGTATACATGTATGCATATGTTATTTACATATATTTATAGACTAGAGGGTATCAAATAAATTATTATTGTTGGTGGATGAAACAGTACACGTATATAAGATAAGTTTTATGTTGATTAATATTTTTAAATATTTAAGAGTTAGATAGGAAATTGAAGTGGATTACTGTAGTTTTGTAAAGAAAAAAAAAGGTTTGTGAATTTGTTTTGAAAATTAATGGTAATGATTGGGTACTAAATATATAGGAATTTAATGTGTGCCATATAGATTCTGGAAATTTGTTGGGGTTTAATTTTCTTTAAAATTTTCTTATAATTATCATGTACTTTGTCACTGTGATAATGTCATAACTAGTTATAGATATGTAATTTGGTGTTCCCTTTGGCAGTATGCCAAGATTTCCAATGGAATATTGATATGCCGTCAATAGCAATATTTGGGATGATAATTGGACAATTATATTATATGAAAACTATTAGGATTGTAGTGTTTGGAGAAATTATGACTCAACTCTTGACTTGAAATTTAAGAAATATAATATTTGACTTATTGGTTAGAATCAAGATTTAGAAACTATATTATAAATTTGAATAAATTGTTGGGTCAAAGTTAAACAGATAGTAATATGAGTATTTTAAGTTTTGAAGTCTTATTGTGGTTATTTATTTGAATAGATTGTATTGATTTGCAAGTACAACGAAAGAGGAAGGCTAAAGTCCCGAAGTGATTGTTCGATAAATTGAGGCAAGTTGATTTCTAAACTCTTGCTAAGTGTATGAAATATGTGTATTTCCTTGTGATATATGTGTGGGAGTAATGAGACTTGGTGATGGGTTGACTTGTCCACATTGATTAATTCTAATGATGAAAACAAAGGGTAATAAAAGGCAATGTGAATAATTGCTTGTGTGTGATTTGTTGATAATGGAGAATGGTTTGAAAAGTTTGTTGAATCATTGTTGATGTTGTTGTGAATTGTGCAGTGTTATGAAAATGGTCATATCCTCTTTATTTGTGTGAACATGTCATTTGCATTATTTTAAGACATGGTTGTGACAAGTGTTATGTGCATTGAGAAAGAATGAGAACTTAAAGAGGATGTACCATTTCGAGGGACGTATTGCGCGCCGCGATGGATACTATATTTCGAGGGACGTATTGCGCACCGCGATGGTTACTATTATCGAGGGTCGTGTCGTGCGCCGCGACAGATGCATGGACAGATATGTCCCCCATGGGTCCCGGACTGAGAGACAGCGGGTGTGTATCACGAGGTCAGACATGCATCATTATACTTGACATTGCATTCCATTTCATTGCACATACTTATCATTAGTGAACTTGATATTGTGTTTTTCTGAATCTTGTGATTGTCTTTTTGCGGAAATTGTGATTGTCTTTTTGCGGAAATTGTGATTGCTGAATACTGAGCTTGTTATTGAGGATATATAATTTGTTGAAGTGTTGTTGAGGATATGTAATTTGTTGAAGTGTTGTTATTGAGGATATGTAAACTGTGAGCTGTTAGGTGACTGATGTTTATGCAGGTTATAGTTGTGGAGGTTCGGTTGGGGGTGGTAGGAGTACCCGTATTTCATCCCCTTAGCTTGTGTTTAGAGGTTTACTTGCTGAGTACCGTGTGGTTTGGCACTCACCCCTTGCTTCTACAATTTTTTTGTAGGTTACTAGCCCGGACCTTTATGATATATTGTCTTCTTTTCCGACACTTCTTGGAGATTTGTAAGGTAGCTGTTTGTCATCTCAGCAGACCTTCTTACTCACATTTATGATCTTGTTCTACTCTAGAAACAATATCATATGAGACTTATAATTTTCTTTTGAATCAATTGTAATACTATAGAGGCTTGTACACGTGACAACCATGTTTTGGGGTATAATTTAAGTTGATAGTAAATTTTCCGCATTTTATTATAATGATTGAGTTTTAGGCTGACTTGTCTTGGTGGGATAAGACGAGTGCCATCACGTCCATTTTTGGGTTGTGACAGTTGGTGAATATAGTGGTGAAATTAAGTTAAATAATAAACTAATTAGACTTAGAAAGTTGTTAAGATCTTCCAATATGTAAATGTGATTTAGTTGGTGAATATACTGTTTGAATTAAGTTAAAGCTAAACTAATTAGACTTAGAAAGTTGTTAAGATCTTCAAAAAAGTATATGTGAGTTAGTTGGTGAATATAGTGTTGGAATTGAGTTAAAACTAAACTAATTAGACTTAGAATGTTTGTAAGTTCTTCAAATAAGTTAATGAGATTCATTTGGTGAATATAGTATTGGAATTAAGTTAAAAAATAAACTAATTAGACTTTGAAAGTTATTAATATCTTTAAATAAGTAAATGTGATTTAGTTGGTGAATATAGTGTTTGAATTAAGTTAAAACTAAACTAATTAGACTTAGAAAGTTGTTATAATCTTCAAATAAGTAAATGTGATTTAGTTGGTGAATATAGTGTGGGAATTGAGTTAAAACTAAACTAATTTGACTTAGAAAGTTTTTAAGTTCTTCAAATAAGTTAATATGGTTTAGTTGGTGAATAGAGTGTTGGAATTGAGTTTAAACTAAACTAATTAGACTTAGAAAATTATTAAGTTCTTCAAATAAGTTAATGTGATTTAGTTGGTGAATATAGTGTTTGATAAAGTTAATAACTAAACTTATTAGACTAAGTTGTTAATGTTCTTCAAATAAGTAATGTGATTTAGTTGGTCAATATAGTAAATTAAGTTAAACTAAAATAATTAGACTTAGAAAGTTGTTAAGTTCTTCAAATAAGCTAATGTGATTTAGTTGGTGAATTAGTGTTAGAAGTAAGTTAAAACTAATTAGACTTAGAAGTTGTTAAGTTCTTCAATAAGTAATGTGATTTATTTGGTGAAATAGTGTTTGAATAAGTTAAAACTAAACTAATTAGACTTAGAAAGTTATTGTTCTTCAAATAAGTTAATGTGATTTAGTTGGTGAATATAGTGTTGGAATGTTAAAACTAAACTAATTAGACTTAGAAAGTTATGAAATCTTCAAATGAAGTAAATGTGATGTAGTTGGTGAATATAGTGTTTAATTAAGTTAAAACTAAACTAATTAGACTTAGAAAGTTTTAAGTTCTTCAAATAAGTAATGTGATTCAGTTGGTGAATATAGTGTTGAATTAAGTTAAAAATAAACTATAGACTTAGAAAGTTATTAAGATCTTCAAATAAGTAAATGTGATTTAGTTGGTGAATATAGTGTTTGAATTAAGTTAAAACTAAACTAATTAGACTTAGAAAGTTTTAAGTCTTCAAATAAGTTAATGTGATTTAGTTTGAATATAGTGTTTGAATTAAGTTAAAACTAAACTAATTAGACTTAGAAAGTTGTTTAAGTTCTTCAAATAAGTAATGTGATTTATTGGTGAATATAGTGTTTGAATTAAGTTAAAACTAAACTAATTAGACTTAGAAAGTTTATTAAGTTCTTCAAATAAGTAAGTGATTTAGTTGGTGAATATAGTGTTGGAATTAAGTTAAAACTAAACTAATTAGACTAGAAAGTTGTTAATCTTCAAATAAGTAATGTGATTTAGTTGGTGAATATAGTGTTTGAATTAAGTTAAAACTAAACTAATTAGACTTAGAAAGTTATTAAGTTCTTCAAATAAGTTAATGTGATTTAGTTGGTAATATAGTGTTGAATTAAGTTAAAACTAAACTAATTAGACTTAGAAAGTTGTTAAGTCTTCAAATAAGTAATGTGATTTAGTTGGTGAATATAGTGTTGAATTAAGTTAAAACTAAACTAATTAGACTTAGAAAGTTTAAGTTTTCAAATAAGTTAATGTGATTTAGTTGGTGAATATAGTGTTTGAATTAAGTTAAAACTAAACTAATTAGACTTAGAAAGTTATTAAGTTTTCAAATAAGTTAATGTGATTTAGTTGGTGAATATAGTGTTTGAATTAAGTTAAAACTAAATAATTAGACTTAGAAAGTTGTTAAGTTCTTCAAATAAGTAATGTGATTTAGTTGGTGAATATAGTGTTTGAATTAGTTAAAACTAAACTAATTAGACTTAGAAAGTTATTAATCTTCAAATAAGTTAATGTGATTTAGTTGGTGAATATAGTGTTTGAATTAAGTTAAAACTAAACTAATTAGACTTAGAAAGTTGTTAAGTTCTTCAAATAAGTAATGTGATTTAGTTGGTGAATATAGTGTTTGAATTAAGTTAAAACTAAACTAATTAGACTTAGAAAGTTGTTAAGTTCTTCAAATAAGTTAATGTGATTTAGTTGGTGAATATAGTGTGAATTGAGTTAAAACTAAACTAATTAGACTTAGAAAGTTTTAATTCTTCAAATAAGTAATGTGATTTAGTTGGTGAATATAGTGTTTGAATTAAGTTAAAACTAAACTAATTAGACTTAGAAAGTTGTTAAGTTCTTCAAATAAGTAATGTGATTTAGTTGGTGAATATAGTGTTTGAATTAAGTTAAAACTAAACTAATTAGACTTAGAAAGTTATTAAGCTTCAAATAAGTAATGTGATTTAGTTGGTGAATATAGTGTTTGAATTAAGTTAAAAAACTAATTAGACTTAGAAAGTTGTTAAGTTCTTCAAATAATATGATTTAGTTGGTGAATATAGTGTTTGAATTAAGTTAAAATAAACTAATTAGACTTAGAAAGTTATTAAGTTCTTCAAATAAGTAATGTGATTTAGTTGGTGAATATAGTGTTTGAATTAATTAAAACTAAACTAATTAGACTTAGAAAGTTGTTAAGTCTTCAAATAAGTTAATGTGATTTAGTTGGTGAATATAGTGTTTGAATTAAGTTAAAACTAAACTAATTAGACTTAGAAAGTTATTAAGTCTTCAAATAAGTTAATGTGATTTAGTTGGTGAATATAGTGTTTGAATTAAGTTAAAATAAACTAATTAGACTTAGAAAGTTGTTAAGTTCTTCAAATAAGTAATGTGATTTAGTTGGTGAATATAGTGTTTGAATTAAGTTAAAACTAAACTAATTAGACTTAGAAAGTTATTAAGTTCTTCAAATAAGTAATGTGATTTAGTTGGTGAATATAGTGTTGAATTAAGTTAAAACTAATACTTAGACTTAGAAAGTTTTAAGTCTTCAAATAAGTAATGTGATTTAGTTGGTGAATATAGTGTTTGAATTAAGTTAAAACTAAACTAATTAGACTTAGAAAGTTGTTAAGTTCTTCAAATAAGTAATGTGATTTAGTTGGTGAATATAGTGTGGAATAAGTTAAAAATAAACTAATTAGACTTAGAAAGTTAAGTTTTTAAATAAGTAATATGGTTTAGTTGGTGAATATAGTGTTGAATTAAGTTAAAACTAAACTAATTAGACTTAGAAAGTTTTAAGTTCTTCAAATAAGTTAATGTGATTTAGTTGGTGAATATAGTGTTTGAATTAAGTTAAAACTAAACTAATTAGACTTAGAGTTGTTAAGTTCTTCAAATAAGTAATGTGATTTAGTTGGTGAATATAGTGTTGAATTAAGTTAAAACTAAACTAATTAGACTTAGAAAGTTGTTAAGTTCTTCAAATAAGTAATGTGATTTAGTTGGTGAATATAGTGTTTGAATTAAGTTAAAACTAAACTAATTAGACTTAGAAAGTTGTTAAATTCTTCAAATAAGTTAATGTGATTTAGTTGGTGAATATAGTGTTTGAATTAAGTTAAAAATAAACTAATTAGACTTAGAAAGTTGTTAAGTTTCAAATAAGTAATGTGATTTAGTTTGGTGAATATAGTGTTTGAATTAAGTTAAAACTAAACTAATTAGACTTAGAAAGTTGTTAAGATCTTCAAATAAGTAATGTGATTTAGTTGGTGAATATAGTGTTGAATTAAGTTAAAACTAAACTAATTAGACTTAGAAAGTTTTAAGTCTTCAAATAAGTTAATGTGATTTAGTTGGTGAATATAGTGTTGAATTAAGTTAAAAAATAAACTAATTAGACTTAGAAAGTTATTAAGTTCTTCAAATAAGTATATGTGATTTAGTTGGTGAATATAGTGTTTGAATTAAGTTAAAACTAAACTAATTAGACTTAGAAAGTTATTAATTCTTCAAATAAATTAATGTGATTTAGTTGGTGAATATAGTGTTTGAATTAAGTTAAAAACTAAACTAATTAGACTTAGAAAGTTGTTAAGTTCTTCAAATAAGTAATGTGATTTAGTTGGTGAATATAGTGTTTGAACTTAAGTTAAAACTAAAATAATTAGACTTAGAAGTTATTAAGTTCTTCAAATAAGTAATGTGATTTAGTTGGTGAATATAGTGTTTGAATTAAGTTAAAACTAAACTAATTAGACTTAGAAAGTTGTTAAAATCTTCAAAAAGTTATGTGATTTAGTTGGTGAATATAGTGTTTGAATTAAGTTAAAACTAAACTAATTAGACTTAGAAAGTTATTAAGTTCTTCAAATAATGTGATTTAGTTGGTAATATAGTGTTGGATAAGTTAAAACTAAAATAATTAGACTTAGAAAGTTGTTAAGTTCTTCAAATAAGTAATGTGATTTATTTGGTGAATATAGTGTTTTAATTAAGTTAAAACTAAACTAATTAGACTTAGAAAGTTGTAAATTCTTCAAATAAGTTATGTGTGTCACGACCCAAAAAATGGGTATGATGGTACTCGTCTTATCCCACCAAGACAAGTCAGCCTAAAACCCAATATCTAATAAAGTGCGGAAGTAAATAACAATCCAACAACAATTTCTATTACGAAACCAAGTCATATTAATTCAATCCCAAAACCAGGTTGTCACGTGCACAAGCCTCTAATGTAAATTTAGAAGTGAAATGAAATAGAGTCTAAAATGAAGTTGTCTTTCAAGTAAAACAAAGTCATAAACTGGAGTAGGAAAGTTCGCTGAGATGAGAAGCAACTACCTCACAATCCTCCACAAGATGCCTCGAAAACGAAAAAGAATGAGAGGTATCACGAAGATTCGGCTCGTAAACCTACAAAAAATTTTGTAGAAGCAAGGGTGAGTACCAAACCACGCGGTACCCAACAAGCAACCTCTAAACACAAGTTAAGTGAACAAAATACGGGTACTCCTCACACCCTATCTAAACCTCCTGCTACAGCCTAACAGTTCACATTTACCAAACACACAACTCAATAACCACACTCTATCAGTTTACATATTCTCAATACAACTCAATATTCAACAGTCACAATTTTTCACACTTACAAGATCAGCAAAACACGTGTTCAAGTTCATCAATAATAAAAATGTGTAATGCCATGAGATGCAATGTCAAGTATAGTGATGCATGTCTTCCCTAACGATACACAACCCGCTGTCTCTCAGTCTGGGACCCATGGGACATATCTGTCCATGCATCTATCGCGGCTGTAACGACTTGTTTAGTCGTTTTGAGCAACGATTTTATTTCTGAAAAAAACTGGCTGAGACAACGGATCCCACGACGACCGTCATGGGCACGACGGACCGTCGAGGGGGTCTTGTTCCAAAACACTTAGAATACTGAAATCGA
The DNA here is from genome assembly GCA_022817965.1 of Solanum lycopersicoides. Lineage (NCBI taxonomy): Eukaryota > Viridiplantae > Streptophyta > Magnoliopsida > Solanales > Solanaceae > Solanum > Solanum lycopersicoides. The sequence continues at coordinate 85,711,366 of CM040627.1, forward strand.
CTCTCTTTGCTTTCAAAATGCACAACGTAGAAGTCAAAATGTGAAAACAATTACAATAGGTGCTTTTAATATAAAAAACGTTGCTTTTCAAAATAGCACAACGTAGAAGTTTAGTTTCTATATGAATTTGCTGGTTATTTCGAAACCCCCAAGCTCAATATCTGAAACAACTAAAAAGGTACCTTTATTTGAGAAATGTTGCTAGTTAAGGTTCTTTATACCCACAAATCGTCCTCTACATTTTATTTTGGATACTTATTTATAGTTTTATATTTTGAGGTTAAAAAGTGAAGAATTGGCGGGGTCAAGTTTATTTAGGATGTCTATAGAGTTTCCAATTGTGACGGTCCAACTCCAACTTAATCTGTTTTAAAATGTTTCTTAGGATCTGATGGATAGTGTTACTTTGCTTCTGTTTTGTATTTCCTTCTTTTGTGTGTCAAATTAAATTTAATCCTTGTCGAGACTGGTTGGTAGACATACATGCACAGTGCTATGGTCTTAGGTTATCCATTTGGATCTTAAAACTTTCTCTTTATACATGCAGGATTCTGGAATGAATCGTGGAAAAGCCAATTGTACCTAAATGAGGAACGCTATGCAGCTTAACTCATATGGTATAGAAAAGAACTTTGCACGAATTTACTTGCCTGCTGTGACTGAGTTTCTCTTATTGTGCTATTTGTTAGGTGGTATGATTAATGTCATTGGAGGTAAAACAAGAGAAGGGGGTAAAGAGAAATGCTAATGATCTCTGAGGAATAGAAAAGTAGAGATTCTTCTTTCTCTGATTGTCTTGGTTAAATGGAAAAAAACTGTTACAGGCCATTGAAAAAAATAGTATGGCTTAAAATCTAGGGTTAATGAATATACCTTAATGTGCATCTTTGAGCTTTGAAATGTCTAAGAGTGCAACCAGTGAGCCATGCTTATGGTACCTCCTTGCTTAGACGTTAAAGGCTCTTTCACAATATATATGATATATGTCTATGTATCCCATCGGTCCCATTTTTGTGGAACTCTTTCCTTTTGTCATTTGTTCTAGTAAGAATGACACTTTCTGTTTTTAGAAACAATTTTTTGAAGCTTTACATTTTACCATCAGTGAAATAATTTATAGAAACATTTAATTTGAAAAATTATTTTACTCTTAATGAAATGATTCATAGCTACATAATATCTGTGACATGTTACATTACCCATTCAAAAAACAAATAATCCGTGACATGTCTAGACACAAGTTCAAAGTTTTTTTTCTTAACTCAGCA
>CM040627.1:85712658-85772115 GCA_022817965.1 Solanum lycopersicoides
GAAATCTGCTGCGGACCTGCAGGACGGACCGTCACAGACACGACGGACCGTCATGAGCCTCCGTTCCAAACACTTCAAATCTTGAAAATTGGTACTGGGAGAAGTCTCTGAACTTCGTGATGGAAGTGCAGGACGACCGTCGTAGGCACGACGGACCGTCACAGAACCTTTTAGCAGTCAAAACACTATCACATAAGCTGGGATGGTGGGAATATCATTTACTGAAAATTGAGCAGGTATGAGACATTTTTTCCCTTTTGCAAAGTTCATGGTTCCTTACTCTCAAACGTGCCTAAGCTAAGCTTATTGTAATTGCATGTCCTGCACTATGTTGTCTTCTTATAGCTTTTACTTTCTTATTCCTCTTCATGGTATCAATTGTCTTCTTCTTTGATGTTAGTTACTATCTTGATTATCTTCATAATAACAAGGAAGTTTTGTTCCTGTCTTCTGAAATCTGAACGAGCATAACTATTGCTTTTAAATAAGGCATTGTAATCTGAGAAACAATGTTTCAGTATTTCGCAGTTATCTTTATTACGTAGCTCTGGTCGTAGCAATTTGTTGATTTGCTTGAATGGGCATTTTAGGTGGCTTCTCATGGACTAGATCGGAGTCCAAAGGTGCTTCATCAAACGAATATCGGCAACTTTTTTTTGCTTTAGCTCAACTTTTTTCATAAGGTTTGGTAAAGGTTAGTTCAAGATCACCAGATTCTCTCTATATGTCTTCACTTACTGACAGGCAGTTTATCTTTTTACCTTATTTGGACCCATGCAGGTTAACTAGGCCCATGGAATTCGTCTAAGATGATAAAAAAGTTATCAACTGTCCAGTCCGGAGTTTTGACTCAGACACAGCATGTTCAATGTTCCGCGATCTGCTACTATTCAATGTACAGATTATTAAGGTTAGTCTGTAATTTCTTTGTTTTATTCTGATAATTTCTTTTTTGGTTTAGATGTAGTGCATTGCAAATAGATCAGTTTCTTTAGCTTGTCTTGGCAGCAGGGTTTTCCGGACAGTTCCTTTGTATGATTGTTTGTGATTAATGTTTCCTAAATTTCATGTTTAATTCAACTTAAATTTACTTTTCCTGATATTTTAGTTATGAGTTATCCTTGTGTTAATGAAGTGTCTGAGCTTGCTGATTAAACGTAACATGAGTGTATTAACACGATATTAATGAAGTGCCTAGGATTTAAAAAAATGGTTTCCAACCATTAAACTCCAGACTCGGGCATCAAATTCCAGGTGGAACCTCAAAATTCAAAATTGATCAATGAGATTTTACAATAAAAAATGCAATCTTGGGTAAGGACGGGTTTGGTGTTTGGACTTTCTGCATAGTAGGGACTTCTGGCAGCTCTTTTGAAAAAGTCAGATTGTAGACCAACTTGGTTCTGAATTTAGGGATATTCGGCATCCTCATCTGGTAGGTTAAAGTTGTACATGATTTTAGCGAGTACTTGTGTCAGATAGTGTTTGGCAGGAGTCCCTTTTTGTGGTTTAGTTGGTTAGAATTTGTATGTCAATTCAAGGATAAGTATTTACTCTATGAATTCTCAGAAGTATCATCTTAGTAGGGCAAAATGTTAGATCAATTGATTTGAAGAATAGTTTATGGTTGATGAAAGAACTGAATGTATATCTTTTGAGGCGTTCAAATGATGGCCAAAGATACATTAAAATCTATACAAATAGCTTTGTCCCTGCTTTGTTTGTACTGTTCCACGTGGTGGGAGGGAGGCTTTTTAGATCTTTAAATTTGCAATTCATATTTTTAGTGACCTTTCTCAAAAAAAAAACTTGCAATTCATATTAGAATCTTTAGTAATCCAAAGAATTGATCTGTGGAATCTGATAAATGACTGGACTACGCTGCATCAGCCCCTCTGCATGTCCTACACCCCTTTCTAAAGTAATGGTAAACGTTTGAATCGCATGAGATATTTTATTTCTTTCCACTCCCCAAACTTACCCCCCAGCTAAGTCAAAATAATTCTAGCCTGAAGTTCTGTTATGTTAGTTACTAAAACAAGACAGCTAGAATCAGTTGAATTGATTTTGGAGATAAAAATGTTACTCTTGTTCACTTTCCAGTCATATTTTCTGCTAAAAATGTTGCTGATGAGAAGGTTCTTATTGCCATGGCTCCCTTTGATTGTTTTTTTTTCTGCATCTCGCAGGCACCTTATCCGTCCTCTCATAACTCATAAAGTTTTTTCTGTCTTTGTTTTCCCCTCCTTTCTTTTTCAAAAGGAAAAAGGAAATAAATAAATAAATTTCTTTGATGGTTTAGATGTTCCACTCTAATTTATAGAATCTTTTTGAATAGTTTTTGCTGAAGTATAAAACATCTCTGGCAGATAAGTAGGCATTGACGTCTGTGGAAGAGAAGGATTTGCTTTTACCAAAATGGGACGTTTCGGATTCCATGAAAGTTACTTTGGTGGTGGAGCGGCTGGTTTCGCAGTTACTGTACAGACATTGTGAATAGAGTGTGTTTTAATATAGTTTTGATCCATCAAACTTGTCTCCTTAGAGGTGTAAATTATAGTCTAATCAGGCATATGATAATATGATACCCCCCAGACACAAACGCAGTTCACTCAGGATATATAAGTTGAGATCTAATCAACAATATGTTGAAGAGCACCGAGGCTTTGAGTTGCACTTTGATATTATCTAAGCTTACTTTTGCAGTGGTCCTCACAGTTCCAAATAGTTTATCTGCCTTCGAATTTATAACTCTCAATTAGAGGAATAGAGTATTAGAATTTAGAACGGAAAGATGTAGCGCATGAATGTTGGTTAGGAACAAATTAGATAAATAAAGATTACTCTCCAATAGAGAATTAGAATTTAGAACAGAAAGATATATCATAGTTAAATGTAGGGGTGAAAAAATGTTATTGGGGGTCGTTGCTATTGGATTATTGAGTTAACAAGGTTTTGATGGTTATAAAAAATTTATTGGGTTATCGGTTTTTATTATTTGAGTTATTGGGTAAATCGTTAACTTATCCTTCATGAATATTAAATATTAATAATTTAACATAACTAGACACTACACACTATATCAGTACTCTATTTCACATGTCATAGTACTTCATATATCAGAAATTTCATATTATGTTTTTGTTGTAACACGTTATTGTAGCCTTTTCATTCATGCAATTTTTCATTATATTTCTTGTTTCACGATATCAAAACATTTATAGGTGATTTGTTTCTCACTGTACTGTGCCTAATTGTTAGAGAATTACAAAATCATATACAATATTTATTATGAGCATTTTTTATTGGGTAAATCGAAATTAAAATCTGATAAATTAAAATTGATAAAGTATATCTTATTGATTTGTTATTGATTTAGCGTATTTAAAATTCAAAACCCAAAAAATCAAACGACAGATGCACACCCCATTATGAAAGATAAAAAAAAATGTCACAAACACCCACCAAGATTATCAGATATATTTTAATTGAATTATACATGCACTAGATATAAGAAAATATTTTTTTAAAAAGTTCATAAACCGCCCACCGTGGGGCTCGAACCCACGACCACAAGGTTAAGAGCCTTGCGCTCTACCAACTGAGCTAGACGGGCTTGTTGAGTTTTAAACGTATTTGCCGTACAACACGAAATACGTAAACATAACCATAGACACTTTTCATTCTCCTCACTTTGAATAGCATTTGAATACTTTGTGTTTTGTCCATAGAGTAAAAAGAATCATAGATAACAACAAATACTGTTCACTTAACTTGAGAATCCTTTTGGAAATCTTCCCACAAACATTTTTTGAAATACGAGTACAAAATACAGATGTTCACTTGAATAGGATAACTCGGATGGTAAGCATTCTCCACTTCTTGATTATACTACAGAAACTCAACTGCATCTTCTTATATATGCTACCAAGCTTAATAACCGAATCTACTAAATCTATACAGTCTAGAACAATTTTGTTACGAAATATTTACTCTGTCACTAGTTTTTTGCCTATACTCTCGACGTGATCAACTGAGAGAACTGGCTATACAGTTTCTATGAAGAAGAAATGTAATGCACCTACCTGGGAAGGACTAATAAACGTCGATGAATATTAGCTCGTCTAGAAGATCATCGAATATGAGTTCTTCGAGCTCCAATCCAACACACTCTGCATCAAATTGCAGGTTCATCCAATTGTCCCTTTTATCCAGATCACGACTCGCAGCATCATCAAGTAATGATTGATCATTCTCCAGTTTGTAGCTGAGCCACCAGCTTACATCTTTCCATACCTCTTCAAGCAGATAGTATCCAACATGTAGCATTGGATGTATATAAGAACGAGACGTTAAGGCCTTTGGCCAGTATAACGATGATCTCTCGTAAAGTTGTAGTAAGACCTCATTGATCAAATCAAATAGAAGAAGTTGATCATAGTTTCTGCTTTCTTCAGCGTATCCTGAACATTCCGGTTGAGAAAGAAAAGATCCTCCAAGTTCTTCAAATACTGAAAGGTTCATAAATTCATTTCCACTAAAGCCTGATAGGTTCAGTACATCTTTTACATAATTGAATTCAGCTTTGTTTTTTTCGTCCACCTGAATTTGCAATAGACTTGTCGTCTGTTCATCGTCTAATATCTCTTCTTCATTGGAATCAAATGCATTTTCCGCTATACCTGAGGAAACATTCAGTTAGTTAGCCAAAAAAACACATCACAGCAGAAATTTAGAAGTTTTGATTTTCGTTATAATATGCTTGCAGCGAATATGATCACCTATATCTATAATCTATTTGAGTCTAAGGATACAAATGTATAGTATACACCACCAGAGGCGGACCCAAGATTTGAAGACTGCGGGAGCACCATTATCTTAACATAAATGCCAACAAAATTTTCAATGACGACAAAGGGATAATACCATGTCGAGTCAAATATGATTTCTACGCTAATAATTAAACTTTAACACAAAATGAAACAATTGAGAGAGATAGCTCAGTGGTTAAGGTTTTGCAAAATGTATGCAGAATGGGAGAAAAATAGAAGGTTGCCTCAAAAAAATACATACCTTCAGTCGCGGAGAGATCTGCTGGAATGGTACTAGCTTCTTGAATTATCATATCAGGCAAAGTAGTCGAAATCGGTTTATCCAAAGTGGAGTTAGTAGATGAATTGTCATCCATATTGTATTCAACCGGAAGAGAGTTCTCCTCTGCCTTTAAGCCACCAATGTCATCGTAATTCTCGCTAACATCAAGAGAATTTTCTGGAATTTTCGAGTCTGAACATGAATCTTGTTGAGTTTTCTTTTCTGAACCTAAAGGAATATCCAGGGACTTTTGTTCATTGGACCTGGTAGCCCCAAAATATAAGTTGCTGCTGGATGCAGTCGATGCAGCTGTATCGAGTGTTTCTGAATAGCTAGCTTCGGGAGTGTCATCAATTCGGAAAGAAGAGTAATGCCTAAGATCAGGTAAGGAAAGAATCCTCTCCAGGGCTATAGGCCTACTTCTAGCTGGTGAAGGTGATCTAGATGCTATCAAACTCGACCTTTCGGAGCTGTTCTGTTTTTCATCCCTACTGAAGCAGGTTTCAAGTAATCTACTATAACTGTCTAACGAGTCATTGAGCGATGACGTTCTTTTAAAGGATTTCATCTGACTCTTGCTAAATGGAGAATGACAGCGAGAAGTGTTACCCGTACTTTCTGAAAATGATCCGTCATTTCCATCTGGTTTAACATTCTTCAATGACCTACGACCGTGTGGAACCTTATGAAGGACAGCATCCATAACAATCCGATGCTTCTCCTTACGACTCTCCTTAAGAGCATGTGTTATTTTCTCCTTCAAGTTCCTGAAACGTGCAAGGACGAGTTTACTATTGTGGCGCTTGTGGTTGAGTGCAGCAGGTGAACTCGGAGGGAGCTTATCAAATGATTCAAGTCTTGTCAGTACACCTTTTGCGATTTCCTCCTTGTTCCTTGCTACTAAATGTCTATTCAACTTCTCTGCAGATTCAAATCCAGCAGACCCCCTAATCTGTGACTTATCTTGACTGCTCTTATCATTGCTTGACCTGGCAGCAATTTTTTCAAGTGACAGACGCGAAGGAAATGACACGGACTTGGTTAAGCCTTTGGATGCACGTGTACCGTGTAACTGACGTGCTAATGAAGAATTCGGGTCCTGTAATATTTTAAGGAACAACTCCTCTCTCATGTTTAGTAAATCAAGAGCATCCAAAAATAGCTTCGACTCTTCAACTGACACATTTTTAGTCTGCTCCCTAAGATAAAGTGACTGTGTACGACGAAAACTGAAGTTTGTACTTGGTTGTTTCCCATTCTTTTTAGTATCACATTGCTTTAAGTGATTCATATCAAGCATAGAAGCACACAACTCACATTTCTTGTTGTTGGTAACAGCATCCTTTCTCTTCTCCGGCAGGGGTGGATCTAACAAACTAGCAACGGACGAATTCTTATTCTGAGGCTGCTGCAATATGTCATCATTCTGACGAATTTTCGGAGAATGCTCTACATTGGCAGGGCCTAGATAACGAATAGGAGCAGTTTGTTCCAGCGGCATTCTCATAGGACAGGACAAAGTTCGGCGATGTTGGACCCTTTTACTAGACAGTAGCTCTTTTGTGATCAAAGTTTTTAAACGAGATTTTATTGAACTTTTTTGCTGCGTGGCTACTGTTTTGGCTTCTGCTTTCACTACAATCTGAAATAGTGAATTTGTTAGCATATACAGTTATGTGCAAAACACACATTGTCTCTTTGCATGTGTATCAGAAGAAACAACGACAAAACAGAAGCGGAAGAAGAACAAGAGGCAAGCATGAAGCAGGTTACTTACAGGGGAATCATCCGATTTTACATCTATTTTTTCTGGAATGTGAGAAGAATCAGTTGCTGTTGCAGTTACAGTTGCATTACTCCCACGATCTCCTGCCGCTGAAAAAAATGAAACAGTATATGACACCTTGTTTTCTACTCACTTGTTTCAAGTGTCAAATCATGATAGTAGCCAAGGACTAAAAGGAGTGGCATATAGCGTGACTGGACATCCTTCATCGGAAAATTGTACAGAGTATGTAAGTCAAGATTTACTTCTTGTACATATATTTAAACGTTGAATACCCTTAGCAAAATTCCTGGCGCCACCGACTAAAATGATAAGTTGAATATGAACAATGCTACTTCACAATAACTAAGCCTATATAGAATGAAAATATGGTCATTTTTATATCTACGACAACATACATAATATTATCCCACCAGTGGGATCTGGGAAGGATAAGATATACGCAGACCTTACCCCTACCTTTGTGGGGTAGAGAGTCTGTTTCCAATCATTTCTATATCTAGTTTAAGGAAAATATTCGACCAACAACTAATGCTTTTCTTACCAACAATATGCTTTGCACCTCCCTGCTTTATGTACGGGAGGCGTTTCCTAACTTGATGCCACCGATGTTGTTGATTTAAATGATGAAGTATCCCAAACATGCATCCCGGAGGATTACATTCTCGACGACTTCTCAAACCCTTCCCCATTGTGTTACAATATACTCTTTGTGAACCAGATACAGATACTACCTAATTGATTTAGAGTTTTTCAGAATCCTACACCTGATACATGTGAATTATACCGGATTAGGTAAAACTGATGAATCAACAAGGAGTTAACAGAACACAATTCAAAATAAAAGTGAATGTAAGAATTTATGCGTGAGACCTTACCCCTACCTCGTGGAGTAGAGAGGTGGTTTCCGAAGGACCAAAGAAATCATTAAAGGAGCATGTGAATAACTTCAAGAAACATTTGAACATTACTACAGGTTGTTACTTTCGCTATTGCTATTATTTGCGAGGTCTGATTCTTTACTTTTGCATGCTCTTTTTCTTACTGCTCTCATATGCGATATTTGAGTCAAGGGTCTTTCAGAGACGATCTGCATACACTCTATTCTTTTCAGACCCATTAATGAGATTTCATTCGATTTGTTAATGTTGTATTACTTTACTTTCTATATTATACTTTGTACAATTATGACGTCACCTATTTTTCCATACCAAACCAAACATTGAAAAAAATATTCCAAAGAATAATCTATTTCTTAATGGAAAACATTTGCCCTGGAAAATTTATTTTACTTAAACGAAAACACCCGTCAGGGACGAATCCAGTATTTAATCTCTATGCGTTCAACCATTAAGCGGTTTGAACCCGATGTATTTTCAAGTTATAAGTTCATACTTACTATTTATGACAATTTTATACATAAATGTATATTCCACAGAGGAGTTTTAGGTTCAGATGAACCCGATCCGCCTCGTAAACCGTGCTGGACATCTAATTTGATCTAACAAGTAAACTTTCAAAAAAATTAATTTGTTTCTTGTAATCAATTTTGAGATCCATCACAATAAAATATCTTCAGAAAAATTGAATACAATTAATTAAATACTGAATATTTGTCATCCTCATACCTTCATAATAAGCCTAGCAATGGCAGAAATGTCAAAATCTGAAGAAACCAAAAATAGATAAAGTGATAGAGAAATTACTAATTTTGTCTGTTTTTTATGAGTGGAAAATAATGAATTTTTTCTCTCTTAGTTTTGGCGCCATTTGTATGCCAACCGTTCTCCGTTTCTCCCTCTTATGTACTAACCGCTTATCGAAAATAATTGTTTTACTTTTTCTAAATATGGATAAGGTTTATACAGGGGCGGATTTACTTTGATGGTAAGGGGGTTCGCCTCCTTCGTCGAAAAATTATGATATGTATATATGATTAAATTTTTGATTTACATGTATATATACATTATTGAACCCCTGAACACACATCAAAGGCGTAGCTCAGTGGACGTAAGGTCGTGTGTTCGAATCCCGGGAGAGGCATTTACTACTTATCAGCAAGAAAATTAAAATGCCGATTGAGAATTTAGAATTTATTACTTTAATTTCTAATTATAAAGTCAAATATTAAAAAATCATGTTTAATTCGATCCGTTTATTTCTGGATATTATTTATTTAATTAAATTTTTTTAAACCCCTTGATGAAAATCCTTCCTCCGCTACTGGATTTATATATTATTATTTTTTAAATTTTATTTATAAGATTACAATTAATATATTATTATTATTAATTAATATGAACATTTGATGAAGATAAAAAAATATTTGTTTTAAAACAAATTTAAAGGATCAAAACTACTAAGATGATTCTCAGGATAAACTTTGTAACAATACTATTCTTTATTACTTTCTTTTGTCTCTAATTACTCGTTTATTTTTCTTTTTTAGTTATCCTTAATTAATCGTCCATTTTGACAGATCAAAAAACGATAAAAAAATTATCTATTATATCCTCAATTAATTACTTTAAAAAATAATAAATTATCTTTAAAATCTTAAATTTTTAATTCATGCACTTTATAATTAATAGAGATAAAATTCACTATGTCAAATTAATTTCTTAATAAATGTGTCAATTTAGAGATGGACAAGTAATTAAGAACAAATAAGTAATTCTTTAAAGAAAGAAATAAAGACATGAAATCCATGCTTGGATTAATAAAAAATTTGTCGAGAAAATAATAATCTAAATTAAAAAAAACTTGCAGTAATCATAGCAAGTGTTACAATCTTTATTAATCATCTGATTCCTTTTTTAAAATATAAATTCAGAGTCTTTAATAACTTAGATTGTAGAGTAATATTTGAATGGCTTTTCAATTTTTTAATTGTTTGATAAATTGTTAATATTAATTTAGCTAGAAAATTCGAACACTAACAGAAAACTAAAAAGATCCGCTAAAAGCCTAACCGCCTTTTTTTTTTTTTCCAACAAAACTTAATGATACTCCTTTCGTATAAAAAAAGAGTGATTTAGTTTGACTTCAAATGAAGTTTAACAAAAGAAAGAAGACTTTTTAATTATGTGTGTCTAATTTAAAGTTATGTCAAATGTATCAAAATGTTATTTAATCTTGTGATCTTAAACATGTCACATGGAAGTTAAAAGCTAAAATGTTGTCAAAAAAGGAAAGAGGTTATTCTTTTTTAAACAAATTAAAAAAAAAATAAAGTCATTTTTTTTTAAACGTCGTATTAATAACCAAATGAAAGGGGACATAAAGCCTAACCTCCTTTTACATCTTAGGGTAAAGAAAGATCCTATCCTATTAAGGAACTGATCCAGAGATCTTAACAAAACAAAAAACAACTATACTAATGCATTTAAACTACAATTGTTAATGCATATAAATAAAAGTATTAAGGTGGATCAAATTTTCTGGTATTAGTCTTCTTGGCTCTTCTGTTATATTATATTTTTATGATTAATTAAGAGTATTATTTCATCAATGATACCTAGAATCCTCCAAGGAGGCTTACAAATTCCATTGATCATTTGAACTACTATTATAGATGTAAAACGTTTTTCACAATAATGTTTATTGAGAATTCAATCAAAGGTCATCGAGTTTAATTATGTTGTTAGCGGAAACGTGAAACTAAAGAACAAGAAAGAACAACAATATTTAACGTGGTTCGGATCAAAATGATTCTATGTCCACCAAAGAACAACTGCACTGATATTTATTTCACTCTACAAAGAATACAAGTGAAATACTACAAGAGAGAAAACACAAATGCCTTAGAAGGTGAGAAGGCAAGTGAGAGGATGATTTGAAAATGAATTAAGAGCTACCTATTTATAGGAATAAATTCATCCTATTGATGTCATCCATGACATCACTATGTGTCAAAATTGTCAAGGTTAAGATAGCAAACCATTTTATGGTTTGCCTAACTTTCACCTACCAAGATACAATCTTTGACTTGAATTTTGTACTAATTATCTTCCTACCAAATATTCATATTAATTCATCTTCCATTTAGTTTGATTCCACAAGAACCAAAACCAACTCTTTCAATCTCCACCTTGGTTTGTGTTCCAAGCATGCGTATAAACAACTCCGGCCAAAACTTCTAAGCTTACTGGGCAATCCCATTGTAAGAAACAAGAAGAATCAAACCTTTGTTGAACATACCAGCTCCACCTAGCAGTTGTTCTCTTAGAGTTGCATCAATTGATGCATACTCCCGCCAAGTCCTTGCAGTGTGCAAACTTGGCAAGCGGGACTATTTTGGTCAACATGTCTGCAGCGTTATCGTCTATGATAACCTTCTCAACCTTGATAGCTCCCTTTTCTACGACATCTCGAATAAAATGAAATCTGACATCAATGTGTTTGGTGCGCTCATGAAATCTTTGATTTTTAATCAAATGAATAGCACTTTGACTATCACATTTTAGAATTGATTTAAGCTGAACTGAACTCAATTCTGCCACCAAACCTTTCAACCAGATAGCTTCTTTCACTGCCTCCGTTGCTGCCATATATTCTGCTTCTGTTGTAGACAAAGCGACAATCGACTGTAAAGTCGATTTCCAACTAACGGCACTGCCAACGAGAGTAAAGATGTATCCAGTTGTGGACCTCCTTCGATCAAGATCCCCTGCATAGTCAGAATCAACATAACCGAGAATTGAAATACCTTCACTTTTCGAAAGGTTAGGCCAACATCAGGAGCTCCTTTGAGATATCTCAATATCCACTTGACAGCTTCCCAGTGCCTTTTTCCTGGATTTGCCATGTACTTGCTTACCACACTTACAGATTGGGCAATATCTGGACGTGTGCATACCATAGCATACATAATGCTACCAACTGCACTCGCATAAGGAACCTTTGACATATGCTCCACCTCATCCATTGATTGAGGCATTTGTAACTCTGAAAGCTTGAAATGAGAAGCTAACGGTGTACTTACAGGCTTGCTCATATGCATATTGAATCTTTCAAGAACTTTTCCGATGTACCTCTTCTGAGAAAGATGTACAACACCATTTTCTCTTGAAATTTCCATTCCAAGGATTTTCTTTGCAACTCCTAGATCCTTCATGTCAAATTCCTTGCTCAACAGTTTCTTCAAAATATTTATCTCTGTGATGTTGTTAGCAGCAATAAGCATATCATCAACATACAACAATAGATAAATCATAGAGTTACCAGACATCTTCTTGTGATACACACAACTATCAAATGCACTCCTCGAAAATTCATGTGTAGTCATGAATGCATCAAACCTCTTGTACCACTGTCTAGGGGATTGCTTCAAACCATACAAAGACTTCTTCAGTTGGCATACATGGTCTTCTTTTCCTTCAGCTAGGAAACCTTCTGGCTGATCCATATAGATTGTCTCTTCTAGATCACCATGTAAGAAAGCAGTTTTGACATCAAGCTGTTGAAGCTCTAAATCAAATTGTGCAACCAATGCTAGTAGCACGCGAATTGAGCTATGTTTCACGACTGGAGAAAAGATCTCATTGTAGTCAATTCCCTCCTTCTGACTGAAACCCTTTGCAACCAATCTCGCCTTGAACTAGCATCTTCCACTTCTGAAATACCTTCTTTCTTTCTGTAGACCCATTTGCATCCAACTGTCCTCATCCCCTTTGGCCTTTTAACTAAGACCCATGTATCATTTTTGTGAAGAGACTCCATCTCTTCCATCATGGCTAACTGCCATTGTGCAGCATCTTTGCAAGAAGTTGCTTCAACATACGAAGAGGGCTCGAGATCCTTAATCTCTTCTTCTGCAGCTACGAACGCATGTGCAATCAGATTTTCTTGCTCTATAAGACGTTCCGGTTTCCGTATCTGCCTTTTGTCCCTTCCCTTCGCAATTGTGTATGGTTCATTGGAAGCAAGTTCTTTAAGATCTGCATCTTTTGACTCATCAATTTGAGTCTCTTGATCCCGTTCCTTGGTAAGCTCCACCGGTAGCTCCACCTGCTCGTTGTTCTCGTTTCTAGATAACTCCACAGAAACTTTACGAGGATCAAGTATAGAGGATTCATCAAAGGTAACATCTCTACTAACTACAAATTTGAGTAAAGACAAACACCATAGTTTGTACCCTTTTACTCCATCTACATACCCTACGAATATGGCCTTTTTAGCCCTTGGTTCAAGCTTACCTTCATTAACATGATAATAAGCTGGACACCCAAATATTCGCAAGTATGAATAGTTAGAGGGTTCACCTGACCAGACCTCATTCGGAGTCTTAAAGTCAATCGCTGATGCTGGAGACCGATTGACAATATGAGAAGCAGTATGAACTGCTTCAGCCCAAAATACTTTGGACATCTTAGCTTGTAAGAGCATACAACGAGCCTTCTCAAGAAGAGTTCTGTTCATTCTCTCGGCAACTCCATTCTGCTGTGGTGTGTGCCTGACCGTCTTATGCCTTGCGATCCCATGAACCTTGCAGAAATCATTGAACTCTTCACTGCAAAACTCCAAGCCATTGTCCGTGCGAAGATACTTGATTTTCCTTTCCATTTGATTTTCAACCAAAATCTTCCACTCTTTAAATGCTTCAAAAGCATCACCTTTTGTCTTCAGGAAACGCACCCAAACCTTTCGTGAAAAATCATCAATGAATGTGAGAAGATACCTCTTTCCTCCCTTCGATGGAAGCTTAGAGGGACCCCATAAATCTGAATGGATGTAGTCTAGCACCTCTCCCGTCTTGTGCTTGCCAGTGCTGAAGCTGACCTTTTTCTGCTTCCCTAAGACGCAGTGCTCACAAAATTCAAGTGTGCTGATCTTCTCACCATTCAAAAGGTTGCGGTTGCTCAACATCTCCAATCCTCGTGCGCTCATATGGCCTAGTCTCATGTGCCATAATTTTGCCTTGTCATCATTAGATAACTGCACTGTAGATGCATTTACAGAGCCAATAATGGTGCTTCCCGCAAGTGTGTAGAGGCCATCCTCCAGCTTGGCCTTCAACATGACTAAAGACCCTTTAGTCACTTTCATAGTTCCTCCTTCACTCATGTACTTATAGCCTTGTTTATCTAAAGTACCCAGGGAGATCAAATTCTTCTTTAGATCAGGAACATGACGGACTTCTGTAATAGTCCTCACGATTCCATCATGGCAGCGAACATGAACTGAACCAATGCCAACTATTTTACAAGTTGCATTATTGCCCATTAATACAGTTCCTCTGCTTGTTTCATAGCTGCTGAACCAATCTTTTCGGAATGTCATATGCAGAGTACAACCAGAGTCTAAGACCCATTTGTTGTCATAGACTCCACTATTGCATGATGTTGTTAGTACATAATCATCATCATTATCATGTACTTGCTCAACAATGGATGCGCTCGCCTTTTCTTTGGACTTCGACATAGGGCAATCTCGTTCAAAGTGCCCCTTCTTGTGACAGCCCCAACATTCCGCATTCTTTTTGTTCACACGAGACTTTGATCTGTACTTCGATTTTCTCCTTCCCTGTTGGCTAGTACGACCTCTTACAAAGAGTCCACTAGCTTCGTCACTTTTGTCTCCTTCAAAATGCATCCGCACATCACAAGAGTTTAGTGCTTGCCGCACTTGCTCAAGTTTAATAGGTTGTTTGCTATACATCATTGAATTCTCAATATCACGATATTTTGAAGTCAATGAAAATAGTAAAGAACATGCAAGTGTCTCCTCGTCCTTTTTAATTCCAGCAGTTTGTAAGTCCATCACAAGTTTATTGAACGCATCTAGATGGTCTTGCAACAAAGTACCTGAATCCATCTTAAATGTATGAAGACGCCGTTGTAACAACATCCTTGTTGTCACTGACTGGTCCTGGTAAAGCCCTTCCAGCTTTTCCCATAATTCTTTGGCCGTCTCTTCGGTACTTGTACTCACTTCACAAAGTACGTTAGGTGCAAGGGACAGTTGGATTGCACTCAATGCATCTCCTTCAATCTTTTCCTTGTCGGAATCCGATATCTTATCGGGGTACTTTCCGTCAATAGCATGGATTGAACCTTCCCTCCGCAGTAACGCTATCATCTGGATTTTCCAGATATTGAAGTTGTTGCGCCCACTAAATCTATCAATTTCAAACTTCATGGAACTCATTTTTTACTTGTTCTTCCTTTTCTACTATAATGTATTTGGAACTACAGAAAACCAAAGTAATCCTTTTCTGATGTGGAAGTTCAGACTGTGCTGCAACCACAGAGCATACTCAGACAGAACCTTGGCTCTGATACCAATTGTTAGCGGAAACGTGAAACTAAAGAACAAGAAGAACAACAATATTTAACGTGGTTCGGATCAAAATGATCCTATGTCCACCAAAGAACAACTGCACTGATATTTATTTCACTCTACAAAGAATACAAGTGAAATACTACAAGAGAGAAACACAAATGCCTTAGAAGGTGAGAAGGCAAGTGAGAGGATGATTTGAAAATGAATTAAGAGCTACCTATTTATAGGAATAAATTCATCCTATTGATGTCATCCATGACATCACTATGTGTCAAAATTGTCAAGGTTAAGATAGCAAACCATTTTATGGTTTGCCTAACTTTCACCTAACAAGATACAATCTTTGACTTGAATTTTGTACTAATTATCTTCCTACCAAATATTCATATTAATTCATCTTCCATTTAGTTTGATTCCACAAGAACCAAAACCAACTCTTTCATATGTAAATTCAGAATCAAATCTTAAAAACTTAAAGATGTTACTTACGAAAACGTTTCTTAAGAATCAAATCACGACCTTCGAATTCTGCAAATTCAGCTATAAAATGTTATTCACAGTCACGTTTTTTCAGTAAATCAAATTAGAAAAAAATTTCAATCATAATTAAATTTAAGTGAATAGTTTTTATTAATGTAATTATGTTAATTTCTAGTTGTGGATCTCAATGTCCAATTATGTTAATTTCGTTTCAGTTATCTATTATAATGTAACTCAAATAATTAACTTGATGCTCAAGGATGTCTTTTTGATAGTATCATTTTTTATTTTTATTTTACAATTAGCAATAACTTTAGTGTCATAAATTTTTCTCCAAAGGTGAATTCTCTGGTGTTAATAATAAGCCTTTCTGCTCCTATTTTTTGTCAAGTACACAACTAATTCAAAATTGGCGTACATGGAATTTTTTATCGAACTATTGAACGGGTTTAGCAATGTAGCTAATTAATGTGTTGACCTTAACTATAATCACCTCTGTCTAAGGAGTATAAAAATATGAAAGTAAAAAAAAATATAAAAAGAATGAGACCTCCCAATGGTTATTATACTATAAAATTTGCAAATTATATGAATCTTCACTAATTAAATAGGACATCATATAACGTAATTTGTATCAACTTTATATCATTAGCTGATTATGAATTTTATTTATAGTAAATATAACATTCATAATTGTATGTTATGGCTATAATTCATATAATTGCACTCCATAGCGAATTTTGTGTTTGCTATAAAGCTGCTTTTCTGTATATCTCGGTATTCCTTCAATTTTATATACATTTTGATTTTTAAAACAATTAAATAAAAAGGCGGGAATTTCGATTACAAAAAAAAATCGCTGAAATCACGCACATCATGTTTCAATAGAATTTCTTTCCTTCTACGTTTTCTTCAACAGTAAAAGATCCATTATATAAAAAAGAAATACATATACAATTTTACTAAAATATACATATTTACATAACTAAGACATAAATACATATATCAAATGTATAAAATATATTTAAATGAATATAAACTATACAATTTTTAGAAAGAAAATATACATTATACAAATCGATTTTCAATGGTATAAATGTATATTTTCTTTCTAAAAATTGTATAGTTTATATTCATTTAATATATATATATATATATATATATATATATATATATATATATAATTGTTTTATCACTAGTAATACAATAACTATTGATATTATATATTATACAAACAATTTAAAATGTATAATTGTTTATATTGTATGCACAGTGAAATACTGTTATTTATACTTTTAGTTTGATATTAAACATAGTGACTATACACAACTGTATAAACAAACAGAGAAAAATATAAGAGTATTATACAATCGTAGGTAACATATACAAAATATTGATTATACAAATACCTCATCATACTCCAATGAGCTAGAAACAACCACTTTCTTTGTTTTTGCGTTATCACCTGTATAATCAGTTGTTTCTTTCTTTTATTTTTCTACTTGACCCAATATAAGACTGATCTTTCTTATCTCCGTCCACAATTCTGATGTCGAATTGCTTATATTTTGCACTAATTTGCTCCAATCTGATTGGGTCATTTTTTAATTCAGATTTGATCTCTTTCAGTGCGATGAATTTTGACAATGAACCTGCAATCTCACCGAAATTCTGAATTTGACCAAAGAAAAACGATGATTGTTCAACAGTATTTTCGATATGCAATTGTATACCTCTTGTCAATCTTTTAAATAGAGAGTGAGCATCCATTGTATGAATGAAAACTTTGTATGGATGAAGAATCGATATGAAAGAGAAGTTGAAAAATTGAAAAAATTTTAGACAAAAATCTAAATTAGATACGTCTTGGCGGTACCTCAAATTTTTGAAGCCACGATTGTAGTGTGCTGGTGAAGATTTGAATTTTTAAACTTATTTTGAAGTGAAAACTTGGGAGAAATTGAAGGATATTGTCGATATAAACGAGATGAAGAGAATTGTATAAAAGAAATATGTTCAGTTTTTTTTTTTACTTATACAAATTCGTAAGGTCAATCAATAGCAAACTAATCGAAACTGTAGCCTACTCAAAGAAAATAAATAAAATAATAACTATTTTATTTATTTTAAATTAATTACTTCCTCCGTTTTAAAAAGATTGGCCTAGTTTGATTTGGAACGAAGTCTAAGAAAAGAAAGAAGACTTTTTAATCTTGTGGTTCTAAATTAAAGTTATGCCAAATGTACCAAAATGCCCTTTAATCTTGTGGTGTTAAACATGTCATGTGGAAAGTTAAAGTAAATTGTTACAAAAAAAGAAAGGATATCATTAAACAAACTAAAAAGGAAATAGAAATATTCTTTTTGAAACGCAAGAAGTAATAATTTGTCATTATAAGGAAAGAGTTAACATCAGTGGGCCTAAACCCCAAGTCCAAACAGCCAAAGAGCAAAGTAGTAAAATAAGGGTCCATTTCTCCCAACTCATCACTTTCCATTAGCTTAGGTTTCCTTTTCATCATCTCCTCGATTCCGGCCGCCTGCAATGCTCCCGCCGTGGTTGAACCACCATCTGCGCCTCCTCCTGCTCTGGATTGCATTCTTGCTCTCAGCTGACAGTAGTAAGAATACTTCTCATCTCGCTCTCTTTTGCTTCTGAACTCCTTGTTCTGACATCTTCCCCTTAGGAGGTCACAACATGATCAGTAATAAACAAAGGGAGTAGTTAAGTGGTTAATTAACCGTAGTTAAGTGGTTAATTAACGGTAGTTAAGTCATTAGTCTTCAATTAGTTGTTACCGTTAGTTACATATAGTTAGTTATAGTTAGTTATTAAGTAAGAGTAGTTTGTATGTGATGTCAAACTATATATATTTGCTTCATATCATTCATTGATTCAGTTTTCCATAGTAAAATACTAGAAGCTTCCAATTCTCTCTTCCTCTGATTTCAATAGCGGTTTGCTTAGTTCACTGTGATAAAAAAATTCTTGAAGTCTTCTGCAACATGATGAATCTGGTAAGCACCTTAAGAATTTTGAAGAATTGATTGCTGCAACAGCTTACAAGAAATTACTTCAATAGGATGATTAGAGGGTATAGAAATGATGAATTGATGAATTGATGAATTCTGCAATTTCTGTTCTCCAGCGATTAACATAGGTTTTGCAACTTTGATAATTATGTTTTAACTTTTGGTTTATTAAGTAGGTAAGTTTAGTGTATTGTTTGAATATCATTGTATTTATGACATTGGAGAATTAATCTATCCCTAGGCTTGAATTGACATCAAGATTTGAGTGAGTTCTAGGGTTAAGCCTGAAAGTTTTTTTTTTCTTTTGGTGTGTAAACTTCAAAGCTTATGAAATTTGATGATATGACTTCTTGAATGTCGATATATTGCTAGTTATGAATTTGAACTTTGAACTCTTGAGATTAAGGTGTCTGTGTGTCCATGAACTATTCGGATCCTTATCTTCTGTCTCTGTTTTTATTCTACTTCTCTTTTCTTTTTCTGATGCAGTTCAAAACAATAGTTTTTCTTTATATCATTACTAATAGTGTTGCAGTGTTCTCCAGTTGAAAATTCCTTCAGTTTCTTGTAAGTAACTACTGTATGTTGTTGCAATTTATGGATGCATTTAACAAATAAGATATCCCTTTGGTTATGAATGAATTTCTTAAAATTCTATTGATTAAACTTGACCTTAGCTTCATATGTATCTTTTTATCTTTTTATGTTGAAGTTTTAACTTCTTTTTCTTACTCCTTTCTGTTGCCTGCTGACAGAAGAGAGTGAAAAAACAGAGACAACATAGGAAAGCGTTGAAGTTTTTTACAACTTGTTTTGCGTTTAGAGAGCCGTTTAAGATCTTCTGTGATGGAACAATGGTGAATAATCTTGTTAAGCGTCGCATACCACTTAATACTGCATTGGAAAATAGTCTTGGCGCTAGAGTTGAACTTTTTACAACCAGGTTTATTTCAACAGCTCCATTTGTCTCTTTTCTGCGATGGTCTTTACATGATCTAACTTTGTTTGCACAAAAGCTAAATACGTTTCGATTTTAAACTGTTTGGTCACTTCCTGTCTCCTCTTTCCTTCAGATGTGTTCTTGCGGGGTTGAAGAGCAAACACTTATTCAAAGCACTGAAAGCAGCTGAAAATCTTTGTACTGTTGCACGGTTAGCCATTTATTCTCTTCTTCTTACTGGCTTCTCTCAAGAGCAGGATGTATGTTGCTTCTGTTCTCAGGACATTCTTTTGAGTTATGCCACATCTTACTCTGTTGCAGATGCGGCCATGAGACATGTAAACATGCAAAAGATTGCATAACTGAAGTTATTGGGCAGAAAAATTCTCAAAACTTTTTTGTTGCTACTGAAGATGGTGGTTTGCGTGGAATTCTTCGAAAGGTATTTGAACTTACTTTCCTCGATTATAATGTCCTATATGTATTGTAATGTCGTCATATCACTTACTAAAACATGTGAACTGGAAAAATCCCATATTTTAGGATGTCTTGTCAGAAAAATCTTCAGGAACTACTTAGTGTAATAGTGTGTTGCATCCATTTCAAAATGCGAAACTCGCAATCTCTGACTTTTGTCAGTAGTCAAAAGTTTTTTAACTAAGTGGGAAGTGGTAAACACAAGAGATCTTTGTGCATCTACTGGACTATATTGTGATTCACCAGTTGATCTTAGCATGTAGGACTAAGATGATAAAACTGTAAAATATTTCTGTAAATTTATGTACTCGCCGCGAGGGAGTGACCAGAATCTATTTTGTATCTGTAACTCTTATAGCTTGTTTGTAAGATTAACAGTCAAAATTGCTTATTTCTTTCCTAAGTGCGTATTTTAGAGGTTTGAGGTGTTTTACCATACTTTTAGGAAATTAAATTAAGTGCTTTTAAGTAGCAATAGAAGCTGAAAACAGTAGCTTTTTCCCAAAAGCACTTCTGAAATCACGACCAAGCACAAATTGCTGTTCTAATATTGACAGAAGTGCTTTTCAATTTGATTAACTAAAGCACAAACTGCTACTCTCCAAAATTACTTTTCCGAAAAGCACTTCTCATTATAAGGATATTTCAAAAGCTTGGGCAAACAGGTATTACTTTAAAATGAACCTGAAAGACCTCCAACATTTAGGAGAACAATTTATTATGTATATGCCAACTGGCTTTTCTCCTGTTTTTTCTGACCTTTGTTTCCCCTTTCCTGAACTGGGTAGATACCTTGTGTGCCGCTAATATCTGCTCTGGGGGAGGAATTATTTCTCGGAAAACCTTCACCATCTCAATATCAGTTTGCCAAATCTTCTGAAGAAGAACGTCTTCATATGACTGACCTGGAGCACAATATGCTTAGACAAATGGAAAAGAGGAGATTGTCCAATGGCAAACAAGGGAATTCTTCTGTTGCATTAGAGGAAAAGATAGATGATGTTTCACAGGCTCAGATTATCAAGAAAAATGGAAGTGATGTCAAAGAAAAAGTTCGCTTCAAGAGAAAGAAAGCTAAGGTAGGGTTCATAATATTCTTATTTTCCCTTGCACAACTTAAAATTTAGCTTGTTGCTTCTCTCATTCTATTTAAATAGTGTTGTTTAGGAACAAATTCTCCACTTTCAGGTGAAATATTACACGTTAATGTTCAATGCCTTTGGCACAAGTTCTTTCTTTTGATAAGTAAACACACATTTTATCAAAGCTGAATACATTAAGTTAGTGACAGGTAAATGTAGAAAGACATGGGATACAAAACTCATCCCTGGCAATTCCTTGGAAATGCAGCTTTTGCTGGTTTGTGACATGAACTTTTGAGAAACCATAATGATTTTAATAAAAAGAGGTTTTCTGGAACTTCTGTGTGTGTCATTTCATGAGTGATTGCTAGGATACAAAAGTTACTCCGAAAGTTGCTTGATTCATAAAGAATGATTTTTCTTCATCTAGATTGATAGGTATCTTTTTATTTCTGAACAAAAGGTTTTTTCTTTCTGTACGCTAGATGGCTGGACATATATTCGAAATAAGAGGTTATATTTTTTTTTGTATAAGTGTGATATTATTTCTTATAAGTATACTTCTGCATTTAACGGTTGCTGTGTGCATAGCCGTCTCTTAACTTTGAGTTGAAAAAGATTGAGTGACGCAAATCAATGTATTATGTTGTAAGTGAATTGTTTTGCCTGTTGTTCCTCTAAATTGATCAAGTCGGACCATATTTACTTATATATAATATGTTTCATGGATGTTATTGCCATAAATGCATGTTTAGCTGAACACGTTCCTGAATGACTCTATGGTTTATGCCTTCCCTTCTACAGCGTCCAAATCCACTTTCAGTACTCAAGAAGAAAAAAAAGCCTGTGGTTACAAATGATAAGAACTTAAATAATGGTGAGGGAAGCGTGAAAAGGAAGAGGATAAGGAAGAGAAGGAAGAAGTCACACAAAGAAGATGTTGTTACTCAAGATGGTGATTTGCGTGGAAGTCTTCAAAAGGTATTTCAACTTACTTTCCTCGATTATAATGTCCTATACGTATTGTAATGTCGTTATATCACTTACTAAACATGTTTACTGGAAAAATCCCATATTCTAGGATGTCTTGTCAGAAAAATCTTCGGCAACTACTTAGTGTAATAGTGTTGCATCCTTTTCAAAATGTGAAACTCACAATCTCTGACTTTTGTCAGTAGTCAAAATATTTTTAACTAAGTGGGAAGTGGTAAAAACAAGAGATTTGTGGGAAGTGGTAAAAACAAGAGATCTTTGTGGGAAGTGGTAAAAACAAGAGATCTTTGTGCATCTACAGGACTATATTGTGGTTCACCAGTTGACCTTAGCATGTGGGACTAAGATGATAAAGCTGTAAAATATTTCTGTAGATTTTATGTACTCGCGAGGGAGTGACCAGTATCTATTTTGTATCTGTAACTCTTATATCTTGTTTGTAAGATTAACAGTCAAAATTGCTTATTTTTTTCCCTAGTGCATATTTTAGAGGTTTGAGGTGTTTTACCGTACTTTTAGGAAAAAAATTTAAGTTCTTTTAAGTAGCAGTAGAAGCAGAAAACAGTAGCTTTTTCCCAAAAGCACTTCTGGAACCACGACCAAGCACAAATTGCTGTTCTAATATTTGACAGAAGTGCTTTTCAATTTGATTAACTAAAGCACAAATTGCTACTCTCCAAAATTACTTTTCAGAAAAGCACTTATTTCCGAAAAGCACTTCTCATAATAAGGATATTTTAAAAGCTTGGGCAAACAGGTATTACTTTAAAATGAACCTGAAAGACCTCCAACATTTAGGAGAACAATTTATTATGTATATGCCAACTGGTTCTCCTGTTTTTTCTGACCTTTGTTTCCCCTTTCCTGAACTGGGTAGATACCTTGTGTGCCCCTAATCTCTTCTCTGGGGGAGGAATTATTTCTCGAAAAACCTTCACCATCTCAAGGTCAGTTTGCCAAATCTTCTGAAGAAGAACGTCTTCCTATAACTGACCTGGAGGATCAGATTATCAATACAAATGTTGAGAGCAAGGATAAAGTTCGCAAGAGAAAGAAAGCTAAGGTTAGGGTTCATAATATATTCTTATTTTCCCTTGCACAACTTAAAATTGAACTTGTTGCTTCTCTCATTCTATTAGCTTGTGTGCAAATTGTGATCTGTAAGCTCTGAACAAAAGGTTTGTTCTTTCTCTACACTAGATGGCTGGACATATATTTGAAATAAGAGGTTATATTTTTTTGTGCAAGTGTGATATTATTTCTTATAAGTATACTTCTGCATTTAACGGTTGCTGTGTGCATAGCCCTCTTTTAACTTTGAGTTGAAAAAGATTGAATGACGGAAATGAATATATTATGTTGTAAGTGAATTGTTTTGCCTGTTGTTCCTCTAAATTGATCATGTCGGACCATATTTACTTATATAATATATGTTTCATGGATGTTATTGCCATAATGCATGTTTAGCTGAACATGTTCCTGAATGACTCTATGGTTTATTCCTTCCCTTCTACAGGGTCCAGATCCACTTTCAGTACTCAAGAAGAAAATGAAGCCTGTGGTTACAAATGATGAGGATGAGGGAAGTGTGAAAAGGAAGAGGAAAAGGAAGACGTCACACAAAGAAGATGTTGTTGTTGAAGGCATCCACCAGTAAAAGGACAAGAGGGAAAAGGGTTGCTTTTTTTGATTCTCTATGTTACATGTGAAGGTTTTTTTTGGACTTTTTGTTGGTGAAAAATGAAAAAGCCATAGATTGGATGGTTGGTTGACTTGCTTTGTAGGTTCTGTGTCTTTACTAGTAGCAGCATAGATTACAAGCAACCAAAAGACTGAAGAATTAAACAGGGGATCAAGTAGTTAATCAAATTGAAAGATTGTTAATGGCTTCAGTTAGTTACAACTTTATCTGTTGGATTTTTGTCTGTCTGTGCTGCTAGAGTCTCTCTAATTAAGCAAGGCATATTTAGGAAATGCTTATGGCTTTTAATTAATACAAGGCCTTCAAAGCAAATGCTAATCATGAAAAATAAGCTCCTAATTCTCCAATTCTTTTATACCTTTCTTCTAAGTCTTTTATTTCTCTCATCAAACTACTCGCGCATAATCCTATTGAGCACAAACAGAGAATCATCTTTCTAGTAAATTCTTCTTTGCTTCCAATGGATGTCATGCTATCAAGAAAATCACTTGAAGCTTTCCATTCCTTATTGCTCGTTGTATACTCGCGTTGTGACTTTCCCTCCTCGAGGTCCTAAACAATTTTATGATCTTCTGGTTGATCTTGGAAAGCTCTTGACATTCCGGTAGAAATAGTTGTCTCGATACATTTCATTGATGAGCTTATCGCTTCATTGAGAATTTATCTGCCTTTGCCCAAGTGTTCCTGGATCTTGTTTCTATTAGCATCACAACTATCTAATGCTAGTGTGAGCTATACTGTATGCCATGAAAATACAGTAAGTGCACGACGTTTGATAGTGATCGTTGAAGCTTTTGTGTAGCATGAAACAGGCAAAGGTGTAAACAGAAACTAGGTTCCAACTCTGCACCTACTATGAACAACTGTAACTTCTCTACTTGAGAATTCAATTGTCTTTGCTTCTTCATAAATCCATTGATCTGCCCTGAGTCCAAGCCAATTTGTTTAGTACAACTTTTAAGTGTTCCCAAAGCACAGAAAAAGATGATTTTTCGCGATTCTTGCTGCTCGTGTAGGTTGCATAACAAGCTCTATGATGGTGAAACATGATAATCCAATTAAGGCCTCGGTGAGTGTAGCAATAGCAAATTCACTCGGGGGACCATAACGTTTTCTGCCTAGAATCAGTAATGCTCCGATAACAGCTGCATCTCCTCCTGCTGTAGAGTACATCTTACTGTCCCTTAAAATTGAGGCGAAAATTATCCAAGGGATCATAGCTATGAATCTTGTTCTTGCGCAATTTTTAAAAGTAGTGCAGCCATAGACTGATCCTAGAGCTGTTACTTGTGCTCGAGCATTTTCAATCGTAAAAATTGCTATTTTTCCTGTTTCAAAGCTGATGGCTGTTGTTGTGGAAATAAATCTTGGCAGCAATTAATTTTGCAGCCATACTTGTTGAAATTACTAGCCATCAATGTGAAAGTTGGTAGCCACATTTGTGGAAGTAGGTAGTCAAAGTTTGGTATAAGTTTGGTATTAGTTTGGTAGAGTTAGGCAGCCAATTTTTGTTGAAATTGGCTATCACATTATGTCATTAATGATGTAAACAAGTGTTCAAAAAACTCTATAAATAGAGTAGTAATTGAACACTTGAAGACACACCAAAAAATAGAGAAGCAATAGAGAGTAGAGAGAGCAATCCACAAACTACTTCTTAGTTTGTGAGAAAATAGTGTGCAAATAATATTATTGTGAGTTGTAAGAAATAAAAGAGTGTTGAGTAGTAGTCTTTTGACACTATCAAGTTTTTCATCAATATTATTGTATTACTTATTCGGGTATCATATTTACCCATTTTAATATTTGGTGTCGTTGTTACTCTCTTCCTATTGCTATTTAGTTTGGACATTATCCTGGGTGTGATTATCATTTTGTCCAACAACGTGGTATCAGAGCCATGACAAATAATAGTCCGTTGTCCTTTCAATACCCCCGTCTCACAAGAGAAAATTATGAAAAATGGTGTCTACGAATGAAAGCTATTCTTGGCTCTCAAGATGTTTGGGATATTGTAGAAAAAGGGTATACAAAACCCGCAAATGAGGAAACTTTGCCCTCAAATGAAAAGGAGGTCTTGTTAAAGACAAGAAAGAAAGATCAACAGGCCCTCACTCTTATCCATCAATGTTTGGATGATGGCATGTTTGAGAAGGTGGCTGATGCAACCACCTCAAAAGAGGCGTGGGAGATTTTACAAAATTCTCTCCAAGGAGTTGATAAAGTAAAGAAGATAAAACTTCAAACTCTAAGGGCTGAGTTTGAAGTTTTAAAAATGAAAGAATCTGAATCCATTTCGGATTTCTGCTCAAGATTGATGGCTGTTGTAAATCAACTAAGAAGATACGGAGAGGAAGTAGATGATGTGCGTGTGGTAGAAAAGATCCTTCGTTCTTTAACACCTAAATTTGATTATGTGGTGTGTGCTATTGAGGAGTCTAAAGATCTAGACTCTATGACGGTAGAACAATTGAAAGATTCTTTACTAGCCCATGAAGAGAAAATAAAAAGGAGAAAAGAAGAGCCACTAGAGCAACTTCTTAAAACTCATGCATCCTTCAAAGGATTTGAAGGTGAGAAAAGTTACAAAGGAAATGGACAATGGCGAGGCCGTGGAGGTCGTGGAGGTCGTGGAAGAGGAAGAAGTCACACCAATTATTTCAACAATGAAGATAAAGGTCACCAGTCATTCAGAGGTCGTGATCGTGGTCAACGAGGAGGCAAAGGACGTGGAGCCTATCAAGGTACAAATGAAATCAGGTATGACAAATCTAAAATTGAGTGTTATAACTGTCAAAAAATGGGACATTACTCTTGGGAATGTCGTAGTAATGTTGAAGAGAAAGTTAATCTTGTTGACAACAAGAAAGATGAAGATGAGTCAACACTGTTATTAACACTCAAAGAAGAAGATAAAGATGATTGCAGCTCATGGTATCTTGACAATGGAGCAAGCAATCATATGTGTGGCCAGAAAGATAAATTTGTGGAGATAAAGAAGACCGTGAAAGGTAATGTGTCTTTTGGAGATACCTCAAAGATCCAAATTGAAGGGATAGGTACAATTCTGATATCCTGTAAAGATGGTGGTCATAAATTGATTACCAATGTTTATTATGTGCCAAAATTGAAAAGTAATATTTTGAGTTTGGGTCAACTTCTTGAAAAAGGATATGATATTCATATGAAAAATATGCATCTTTGGCTAAGAGATTCAAGTAACAACTTAATTGCTAAAGTTCATATGGCAAAGAATAGGTTGTTTCCTTTGAATCTTCAAACTGTCGATGCAAAGTGTTTGAAGGCTAATGTGCAAGATGACTCATGGTGTTGGCATATGAGATTTGGGCACTTGAACTTTGAAGCGCTCAAATCAATGGGAGACAAGAACATGGTTGATGGGATACCGCCAATCAACCATCCAAATCAATTGTGTGAAGCTTGTCTTCTTGGAAAACATGCAAGGAGGAGTTTCCCAAAGGAGACTACATCAAGAACAAGTAAGCCACTCCAACTTGTTCACACCGATGTGTGTGGTCCAATCGATTCACCTTCTTTTGGTAAAAGAAAATATTTCTTGCTCTTTGTTGATGATTTCAGTAGAAAGACTTGGGTATACTTCTTGAAGCAAAAATCTGAAGTTTTTGTTGCCTTTAAAAATTTCAAAGCACTTGTAGAAAAAGAAAGTGGCTATGAAATAAAAGCATTAAGGTCTGATAGAGGAGGCGAATTCACTTCAAAAGAATTTAATGACTTTTGTCAATCTCATGGAATTCGTCGCCCTCTAACGGTACCTTACTCGCCACAACAAAATGGAGTTGCAGAAAGAAAGAATAGAACAATTCTTAATATGGCTAGATGTATGTTGAAAGCTAAACATCTACCAAAAGAATTTTGGGCCGAGGCTGTTTCTTGTGCAGTTTATTTGAGCAACAGGTCTCCAACAAAAAATGTACGAGATCAAACACCTCAAGAAGCATGGAGCGGAAGAAAGCCAAGTGTTAAGCACTTGAGAATCTTTGGGAGCATAGCCTATGCTCATGTTCCACATCAAGGGAGAGCTAAACTTGACGATCAGAGTGTCAAGTATGTGTTTGTTGGCTATGACGCAAGTTCAAAAGGCTACAAATTGTACAATCCAAGCAATAACAAGGTGGTGGTGAGTCGTGATGTTGAATTTGATGAAGAAGCATCATGGAATTGGGAGGCTCCGGAAGAAAAAACATATGATTTTCTTCCATACTTCGGAGATGAAGAAGAACAGGAGACAATGGCACAGGATGCAACCCCGCCTCCTTCACCAGCAAATATTGCATCTCCATCTTCTCAAGAGAGTTCAAGTGAAAGACCACATAGGATGAGGAACATTCAAGAACTCTATGATGACACAGAAGAAATTACTAATTTTCATTTTTTGTGTTGTCTTTTTGCTGATAGTGAACCAATGAATTTTGATGAAGCTGTTACTGACAAAAGGTGGAGAAAAGCCATGGAGGAAGAGATCCAATCAATATAGAAGAACAACACTTGGGAGTTGACAACTCTTCCAAAGGACCATCGAGCAATTGGAGTCAAATGGGTATACAAGATGAAGAAAAATGCCCATGGAGAAGTAGAAAGATACAAGGCAAGACTTGTGGCTAAAGGCTACAAACAAAGGCATGGCATCGACTATGAAGAAGTTTATGCGCCTGTTGCCCGCATGGAGACAATCCGTCTATTGATCTCTGTAGCGGCGCAAATGAAGTGGAAGATCCATCAACTAGATGTCAAATCGGCATTCTTGAATGGATATCTTGAAGAAGAAGTCTATGTTGAGCAACCATTGGGTTTTGTGGTTAAAAATCATGAAGATAAGGTGTTGAGGTTGAAGAAAGCCTTATATGGGTTGAAGCAAGCTCCACGAGCTTGGAATAGTCGCATTGACAGATACTTTCAAGACAATGGGTTTACTCGTTGTCTCCATGAATATGCTCTTTATATTAAAGTTCATACTAATGGAGATATTCTGCTTGTTTGTCTTTATGTTGATGATCTCATTCTAACGGGTAACAACCCAGTTTTATTTGAAGCTTTCAAGAAAGCTATGTCCCTTGAGTTTGAGATGACGGACATAGGGCTCATGTCATATTACTTGGGCCTAGAAGTCAAGCAAATGGAGGAAGGCATCTTCATATCTCAAGAAAGCTATACAAAGGAGATTTTGAAGAAGTTCAACATGTTTGATTGCAACCCTGTGAACACCCCAATGGAAAGTGGAACAAAATTGTCAAAGTTTGACGATGGAGAAGAAGTGGATTCCACTTTGTTCAAAAGTCTCGTAGGAAGTCTGAGGTACTTGACATGTACGAGACCAGATATAGTCTTTGCAGTTGGAGTAGTAAGTCGATTCATGGAAGCTCCTACCTCCACTCACTTGAAGGTCGCTAAAAGAATTCTTCGCTACCTAAAAGGTACAATTGATCTTGGGCTATTTTATTCTTCTTCCGATAATTTTAATCTTGTGGGATATTGTGATAGTGATTATGCGGGAGATGTTGATGATAGAAAAAGCACATCTGGTTTTGTGTTTTTTCTTGGGTGATTGTGTTATTTCTTGGAGTTCAAAGAAACAATCAATTGTTACTCTCTCGACTTGTGAAGCTGAATATGTGGCAGCGACATCATGTACATGTCATGCTATTTGGTTGAGACGGTTATTGAAGGAACTCAATTTGTCACAAATTGAAGCCACAATGATTTGTGTTGATAACAAATCTGCGCAAGCACTAGCAAAGAATCCAGTGTATCATGATCGAAGCAAGCACATAGACACAAGGTATCACTTTATCCGAGAATGCATTACCAAGAAAGAGGTAGAGCTCAAGTATGTGAAATCTCATGATCAAGTTGCGGATATTTTTACAAAGCCTCTCAAGTTTGAAGATTTGCAGAGATTGAGATCAAGCCTTGGAGTAAAGAAGAAAAATCAAAATTAAGGGAGAGATTTGTGGAAATAAATCTTGGCAGCAATTAATTTTGCAGCCATACTTGTTGAAATTACTAGCCATCAATGTGAAAGTTGGTAGCCACATTTGTGGAAGTAGGTAGTCAAAGTTTGGTATAAGTTTGGTATTAGTTTGGTAGAGTTAGGCAGCCAATTTTTGTTGAAATTGGCTATCACATTATGTCATTAATGATGTAAACAAGTGTTCAAAAAACTCTATAAATAGAGTAGTAATTGAACACTTGAAGACACACCAAAAAATAGAGAAGCAATAGAGAGTAGAGAGAGCAATCCACAAACTACTTCTTAGTTTGTGAGAAAATAGTGTGCAAATAATATTATTGTGAGTTGTAAGAAATAAAAGAGTGTTGAGTAGTAGTCTTTTGACACTATCAAGTTTTTCATCAATATTATTGTATTACTTATTCGGGTATCATATTTACCCATTTTAATATTTGGTGTCGTTGTTACTCTCTTCCTATTGCTATTTAGTTTGGACATTATCCTGGGTGTGATTATCATTTTGTCCAACAGTTGTAAGCCCTGACCAGTATCCATTCCGTTTGTTAAATTGCAGACCAAGTAGTACAGCCAAACCTAACGAAATTGAGCACTTGCACGCGAATAGTAGGCTTTCGTGGTCTATTATATTAGTTCAATTTTTGAGCTAGCTTTGTCACTAATTCGTTTTGAATCTTTGGATCCTTGTATTTATGCAAATTTTTATACAAGAGAAGAAGAAAATTGCTGGTTGATCTAGGCTTGTCAGGGAAATTTACTCAGTGGACAAACTGGTAAACTCATTCTCGAATACTCCTTCTGTTTCTTTAGCTATCATTGAATGTGTTCCCAAAAGACAACGAGCTTGCTCCATTTTTAGACCGAGTAGCTGTAGCACGCGATGTGAGAAGACGCGTATGAGCTTTTCATCAATAATTGTAGTTTGAAAACAAGGACAAGAAGTTAAAGCAATTTCCATTCCCTTCATTGGACTTTCTATGTCATGCAAACCATTTCCAGGATCACTGAAACAGGGAACTATGAATCTTAGCCAAGGTTTCTCCCATCGTAAACTTCCCTGTTTAGGTAACTGAACGACGATAGGAATAAAAATACTTACCTACATATACCAGTTTATAGAATTCGCCCCTCAAAAATTTACATGGTATCTCGTCAAGGTATACAACTCACATTTTGGTATACCTTAATAGTATACAACAATAAGAATATTTCAATCACACTATTGGTATACAACATGTAAATTGCATATGCCATTAGGTGTATATTCATACCTACTGGCTACTGATCCACTCTGGATATTCTCTAAATTGACCTACAACTCAGTACCAGGTTAAATCGTTCAAATTTTTTCTGGTCGCGTATAGGCATAGACAACGAAAATGTCCCATGCAAGAATTTTTACCATATAAGGTTAAATTGACCTGGAAAGCACGGAGTAATAATAGTATGTATGTTTTTGACCGGCTAACTGATAGTGTGAAAATTCTTTACGCTGTTATATAATTAATCGTACCTCTAAGAGTTTTATGCTATGAAGAAGCTTGGTTCCTGTTTGGGAAATTGGTTTGGCTTGAGATAGGATCTCCTTAGCTATTTGTTTATTTGGAGAATGGAGGGCTTTGATGTAAAGATTCAATCTCTCTGAAGCATTTTCAGCATACATACCATATAGTTGATTAGCAATTGTATCAATTGTTAGTGTTTACAAGTTAAATAACGTCATAAGCTGACAACCAACGAGAAACTTGTAAATTATAGAATGCCTTTTTTTGTTTGTGGGACTTTACAAGGCGAGTCAAATCTCTGTTAGAGTTTTTGAAGACTACTCTACTGTTAATTATCCCAGCTCACGCGGATAACATATTCCTTCGAAGAGGCATATCAAAATTAAACTCTTGAGATATTCATAAATGCCAAGGCATCAAATATTTATCTTTGTCAAATACATCACATGACGTTCTTATAAATCAAAAACATCACCCAATCATTGTACATTTTAGAAGTATACACTAATAACATTGTTCGAATCATCAAAGGAGGAATAATTCTCCACAAGTATTTATCAAAAAAAAAAATCTCTATTTCATTATATTTTATTTGTAATTACTGTTTCTTTTCTATTACTTTAAAATTTGTAGCAAATATGTTATTATTAGAGTTCAGAAATTAATCTCTTAATTATTTTTAACGATACAGGTCGTTTAATTGTCTAATTGTAATCACCAAATAGATTCGAAAATTCATAGCATGTTTATTGTCAATTTTGACAAATGTATTAATAAATTCTGAACCCAGATCGAAATATTTATGAGATTAAAATCTTGAATCCGCGTTACAAAATCATCGTATTCCTTAATGTTACTATATGAAAGGTTAATACTCATTACTCACAATTGAATAATGGGCAAAAGGGAAAGGTGAAGGTGAAGAATTTAAGTGGCACTCACGATTATATAAGGACTTGATGCCTTTCGAGAAAAACAGATTTGGATTTTTCTTTATATAATTTTGTTTTTTTGAACTATTCGTCAATTTGAGTTGGGATTTTACATATTTTTGTGTTTGATTACAATTAGGATTCTTGGAGACTATTTAATATAATAAAACCCCTAGTTATTTTACAAAAAAATAAAAGAAAATCAAAGGGAGGGAGAAGCTAATTCACGTGAAGGTAAGAAGCTTAACTCTATGTCCATAAAAAATAATAAATTCTAGTTCTCCAGCGATTAACATAGGGCTTGCTTGCAAGTTGCAACTTTGATAATTATCGCATTATGAATTCTTACAATTTATTTATTTATTTATTTTTCTTGCCTGCGGACAGATGAGAGTGAAAAAACAAAAGCGGCATAGGAGAGCTGTGACGTTTTACAAAGCTTGTTTTGGGTTTAGAGAGCCATTTAAAATCTTCTGTGATGGAACATTTGTGAATTATGTTGTTGGTAATGGTATAACACCTGATACTGCATTGGAAAATATTCTTGGCGCCAGAGTTAAACTTTTTGTAACCAGGTTTATTTCAACAGCTCCATTCTAACTTTGTTTGCAATATGTAAACTGTTTGGTCACTTCTGATCTCCTCTTTACTTGCAGATGCGTTCTTGCGGAGTTGAAAAGCATTGATAAATTCGAAGCACTGAATGCAGCTAAAAGTCTTTGTATTGTTGCACGGTTAGCCATTTATTCTCTTCTTCTTATTGCTGGCTTGTGTACATTCTTTTGAGTTATATGCCACATTGCAGATGCCGCCATGAGAGGCCGAAAAGTGCTGAATATTGCATAACTGATGTTATTGGGGAGAACAATTCTGAACACTTTTTTGTTGCTACTCAAGATGCCGACTTGCGTACAAGTCTTCAAAAGGTATTTGGACTTGCTAAAACATGTGAACTGGAAAAATCCCATATGTATTATATTGTGGTTCACTAGTTGACCTTAGCATGTGGGACTAATATGATGAAACTGTAAAATATTTCAAAATAAGGATATTTCAAAAGTTACTTTTTCAAAATAAGGATATTTCAAAAGCTTGGGCAAACAGGTGTTACTTTAAGAACTCCAACTACATTTAGGAGAATAATTTATTATGTATATGCCAACTGGCTTTTCTCCTGTTTTTTTCTGACCTTTGTTTCCTCTGGATAGATACCTGGTGTACCCGTAATTTTTGCTCTGAGGAATGCATTATTTCTCGAACAACCTTCATCATTTCAACGTCAGTTTGCCAAATCTTCTGAAGAAAAACGTCTTCATATGACTGACCTGGAGCACAATATGCTTAGACAAATGGAAAAGAGGAGATTGTCCGATGGCAATTCTTCCGTTGCATCAGAGGAAAAGATAGATGATGTTTCACAGGCTCAGATTATCAAGAAAAATGGAAGTGACGTCAAGGATAAATTTCGCTTGAAGAGAAAGAAAGCTAAGGTTAGGGTTCATAATATATTCTTATTTTCCCTTGCACAACTTAAAATTGAACTTGTTGCTTCTCTCATTCTATTAGCTTGTGATCCTTTAAGCTCTGAATTACCAAAGGTTTTTTCTTTCTCTACGCTAGATGGCTGGACATATATTCAAAATAACAGGTTATATTTTTTTGTATAAGTTTATAAGTAAGTATAATTCTGCATTTGAGTTGAAAAAGATTGGGTGATGGAAATGAATGTATTATGTTGTAAGTGAATTGTTTTGCCTGTTGTTCCTCTAAAATCGATCATGTCGGACCATATTTACTTATATAATATATATTTAATGGATGTTATTGCCATAATGCATGTTTAGCTGAACACATTCCTGAATGACTCTATGGTTTATGCCTTCCCTTCTACAGGGTCCAAATCCACTTTCAGTACTCAAGAAGAAAAAAAAGCCTGTGGTTACAAATGATAAGAAGTTAAATAATGGTGAGGGAAGCGTGAAAAGGAAGAGGATAAGGAAGAGAAGGAAGAAGTCACACAAAGAAGATGTTGTTGTTGAAGGCATCCACCAGTAAATCTTAGTGAAATGCTGATTCTGATGCTGCATCGTAATGTGATAATTTTCTCTAGAGAGCACCATATAACTGAAGACACATGAATTATTTTTATTTTAATTGCTTTAGAGTTTACATGATCTACTGTTTTTCTCTTAGAACTTCCAAGAATTGACAATGGTTGATTTTAAATGCATAAAGAGTTCCTTTATTCTCAACTAAATACATTGCTTGTGTTGGTCTACACTGGTATATTTATTCGGCAACTCTGCCAACCAAAGCTTAGGCAAAAGTTAGAAAATCACCTAGTGTTCGTTGCCACTACTGCTTTTTATCTTATGACTTCCAAAAATTGACTAATTGGGAGTGTTTTTTCTTCAACTAAATTCATTTCTGGTGTTCGTCTACGTATGATAATTACGAGTTTGTTCCCACCATCACATGCACCAGACATCTCTGCCCACCAAAGCTTAGGCAAATGAGAGTATATAACCTTGTGTTGTTGCCACTCAGTGAGATTTGAACCCGAGATACTTCTGCAGGAGGAATTTTGATCAATGGATAACTATCAAGCATAGTACAATTTTCCAGGGAAACACTATATTTATCAAAGCAAGTGTCTACTTGAGAGGCAACAAATATTATCAGGAGAACAAAGGGTGTATTGCAATTGTGATCAATTTTGGATTTTGTATGACTTTTTGCCCTTATAATAACAGTGATGAAAGTTGAAACATGATATTTAGTTGGAATTACATTACTGTTTACCTTTGTATACTTCTAAAGAAAAAACAGGAAAGATTTTTAATCTCATTCTCAAAACTCAAATACGAGATGTTTAGTTAAAAGGTGGAAGACCCTTTTGATTCTATCTCATCTTGTTATCATGTCACTACAACAAAAATAATTTTTAGCGGCATTAAATATTAACACTAATAAAGAGTGTTAAAGTCTTTACCGGCATTAGTTAAGTGTCATTAGAACCAATACAACTTTTAGCGACATTAAATATTAACACTAATAAAGAGTGTTAAAGTCTTTACCGGCATTAGTTAAGTGCCATTAGAACCAATGTTTCGCTAAAGGCTTTAGGGACATATACAAAAAGTGACAATTGCCGCTAAAAATAGATATTTAGCAACAATTAATTCTTAATTGCCGCTAATGATCATTTTTTGTTATAGTTTGTTTGCTAGTTGTTACAAATAAGTTAACCGGGTACTATTACAAATATAACTTAATTCGATATTATATAATATTATAGGTTGTTGTTGGTACACACAATTTAAACTTATATATATAACTTAATTCGATATTATATAATATTATATGTTGTTGTTGGTACGTTCTAAGAAGAAAGATTGGAATATCAATCTCATCGAGATCATCGATCTCATACCAAATCCCATCAATCGAATCACTTTTTCGAGAAATACGAGACATCTAGGTCATACAAGTAAAGAGATCTATTAATTGATAAGAAAAAGAAAAAATGTGAACGGGGATTAGATTGATGAGAAAATAGAATTCTGGGTCGCGAACAGTGATTCGATTGATGATGAAGAAAGAGAATTCTTGGTTCAGTTCTCCAACAGACGACTCGATCCTTGACCTCTTATTATAGGCAATAGCGAAGGCTCGACTTATCAATATCATAAATATCATAAGAGAAGAAAAGCAAGTCAAGCAGTATGCCTGGTTCACCAGGTTCTACCACTGCAGGGCCCAATCATAGTCAAAAGCGGAAAAGAGAGGATTTGCAAGAAAAAGTCGAATAGACTGACCTACGAGCATAAGAAAGAAGAGGAAATCGAATTATGTATGATGAGCTTGCGTCGACTCACAAAAAGGGCTATGATGAGCCTTTTTAGAGTGACTTTCACGGTTATGATGAGCTTTTTTCTCCTATTTTCAAGATCGAATTCCAGTTTTTTCTTATCGAATGTCTTATTAGACACACAATTTAAACTTATATGACATTCTCTTTCATGTTATATAAAACACGAGAAATTAGGCACTAAACAATCGTTTCGATGAAAGCACAATTGTTGACATAGATTTAATTTTTTTTTTAATTGTATAAGAAAAAATTGTGGTCACAAACTTGTTCAATAAAATAATATAGTTGTGATTAAGATGTGAGCTATTATCATCATCATTATTATTAGAGCAACTTTCATATATAACAAACACAAAAATCATATTTGTGTGTTATATCTATAGTTTGCATAATTGCGCTCTAAATCAAACATAAATATGTATATTTTGCTATACATATATATTGTATAATATGTATTTGTATAAAGCGAGAAAGAGAGAAAGGCAAAAGAGAACTGGACAGGGAATATTTGTATTGTATGATTATAAGTGTATAGGACGAAGATATATATATATATATATATATATATATATATATATATATTTGCATGTGTATATACAATTTTTTCTCGCTTTATACAAATATAAACACAATTTATACATTTCTGTTTGTATAAGCGAAAGGCGAGGGAGAGACTGACGAGTGAGATCTGGGAGAGTGGCGAGTGAGATCTGGAGAGGGGAGAGAGGGGAACTAAAACATATGTATATATACAATTTTCTCTCTCGATTTATGCAAATACAAACGTATTTTATACATTTGCATTTGTATAAAAGTGTGAGAGGCGAGGGAGAGAACAAGAGTGGCGAGCGAATTCACTTGGAGAGAGGCGAAATAGCAATAATTTGCTATGGGGTACAATTAAATCAAACTATGTTTATAGCACTAAATTTGAATTAATAATTTGCTATTATATACAATTTTCCCTTATTATGATTACCATTATATTCATTATTAAGAAACCATTATTTAAGAGCGGCCAGTAAATAATATATACAACGCTTGTTTGGTATGAGGGATAAGTATAAATAGTCCTGAGATTAAAAAAATAGTCGTAGGATAGAATTTAGATGTCTTGTTTGGTTGACATATTTGGGATAACTTATCCCACCATATATAGCATAGTGATGGAATAAGTTATCCATATAAATGGTGGAATAAGTTATCCCAGATAAGTTACCCCATGATAGTTTATCCTGAAATAACTAGTTTCCAATCAAACGACCCCTTGATGGTATTGGTTGGTTTGATTAGAGCACTTCTTAATAAATAACTTTTACTAATGAGTTTTGTGACACAACAGTCGATAATATATTAATCATCTTGATATATGGAGAAAGAAAAAGAAAAATATAGAGGAGCAGAGGAGAAAGTGGGGGAATAATTTAGGATTAAGGACAAAATATAATGAGTCATAGTATATTTTTAATGGATCATGTTAAGTAGATGGATCACTAAATGATTCAAATGGTATTTTTTATTTTTTAAAATTTTAATTTTCATACAAATAATTAATATCAGCAAATTTTAATTAAAAAAATAATATAATAGATTGAGTGACTTTCTAAGGGAAGAGGGAATAATTGAATGACTTTTGAGTTAAAATTCAAAGTTGAGTGACTTTCACTTTTGAGTTAAAACTGAAAGTTGGGTGACTTTATGAGAGAATTGAGTGACCATATGAGGTATTAACTCAAAAAAAATACTAAAAGATACTGAATCATAGTACCAATAATTTATGCAGTTGCTTATAAATATAACAATGCAATTGACTATAATTTAAGTGAATTTTGCTTGTACGATATCTGTGTTTCTGCTAAATTTTAGAAAGTACTCCCTTTTTTTTTTTTTACTAGTTCATTATACTAAAATATATGTCCAATTTTAATAAATAAAATTATTTTATATGTATTTTACTCTCAATGCTACTAATTCATATGAGCGACTTACAATAATTAGGAGTGATGTAATAAAGTGTTATTTTATTTATTTATTCTTAAGAGATGTGTCGTGCAGATTGTCAAACATAAACAAAAAACATGAACGAAATGATTATTTAACAAAGCATACAGGTCAATGCAAAAGGAAAAAAAAAAAGTTGGAAACTGGAATTTGAGAGATAATCAAGGGAGAAAAAAAGGTGAAAATTTGAAAAAAAAATAAAAAATCATGAGAACTCATATTTGAGCATAAAGCATTGGATTCCCTAGAGCCTTTGAAACTGAGTTCACCTAAAAGCTTGAAATGCCAAATTTGTAAGAGTCAAATCATGACATATATATAGAATACCTTGGTGAGTTTGGATTTGTTTACTAAGTACTTTTTTGATTAGTTTATTTCGATCTGACATAAAATTAAGGAATACATTTTTTTTTTAATTTTGTGATCTTAAACTAAAAATATGTAAAATGTATTAAATATTTATAATATTATGAATTTTAAACATGTGAAAAGTTAAAAGATAATAAAATTACCAAAACGAAAAAGAAACATTCTGTGTTTTTTTTGGTAAGACTAAAAATGAAAGTAAGACCCAAAAATATTCAAAGAAAGGGAGTAAGTAACATATAATTTTCATTTCTTTGAACATGATGACTATTTGTTTGATTATTTTGTGTCTATCAAATAAAGTTATAAAAGAAAAAGGTTATCTCAGCACAACAATAAAAATAATTTTTAGCAGTATCAAATATTAATATTAATAAAGAGTGTTAAAGTTTTTATCGATACTAATCAAGTTCATTAAAATCAATACCATTAAAAGCTTTAAGGACATACACAAAGAGTGTTAATTGTCACTAAAAATATATATCTAGCGATAATTAAAAATTAGTTGCCGCTAATGATCATATTTGATGTAGTGTCATGCTGTTGTCAATAGGAGTTACAGATTTAAGCTATAAAAATAATCTCTTACAAAAATACAGAAGCGACATATAAATATATAATAGATCTTTATGACTCGATCTTTGACACCATCGTATAAGTACGGTATTTTAACCAACGGCATTGACTTTAATTTGTTAGAATTCCCTCTCACGGAGATGAAATGTCAAAAGGAACTTAAATTCATTTCCTTGGATTCCATCATGCCAAACTATTATATACTATAGTTCAATAATACACAAGAAAAAAATATGTTAATTAATTAAGTGAAAAAATAAAAGGAAAAAGAAGATTTGACTTGTAGAGTGTGTTTGGTACGAAGGAAAAAACATTTTCTGAAAAATATTTTTTAATTTTTCCATGTTTGGTTCGGACAAAAATTTTGGAAAATGTTTTCAAAATCAACTCATTTTCCTCAAAATTAAGGAAAATGACTTCCCTTCAAAAATTAAGGAAAACATTTTCTAAAACTCTCCTCCAATTTCAAATTACATTTTTTTAAAAGGAAAAACATCAATTTTAAAAAAATATTTTCAATTTTAAAATTTTATTTTTTCACCCGATCCCTGACCCCCACCCCCCCACCGCTCACCACTCCCCCACCCCACTCCCTCCTCAAAAAATTAATTTTGCTTTTTTAAAATATTTTCACTTTAAATTTTATTTTTAAACTCCTACCTCCCCCCACCCCTCCCGGCCAGCCCCCCACCCACCCCAACCCCCCAAAAAATTAATTTTATTTTTTAAAAATACTATCAACTTCAAATTTTTATTTTTTCACTCCTCCCCCCTCCCCCCACCCAACCACCATTCCAAAAAAATAATAATTTTATTTTTAAAAAATATTGTCGATTTCATAAATTATTTTTACTCTACTAAAAATAAAAGATGTCTCTCAAAAATATTTTTCATTCATAAATCAAACACTAAAAATCATTTCCGAAAAAATATTTTCTACTCACCAACCAAACATGAGAAAATAAGTTCAAAATCTACTTATTTTCTAAAAAACATTTTGAAGAAAAACATTTTTCATAGAAAACATTTTCCCCAATACCAAACACACCCTTAATGTATCACTTATCAAAAGTAGCTTTGCCAAGAAAGGCTATTGCACATCCTTTCATTTTACTCCTTTTGATCATATGCACTTTTCTCAAAAATAATATTATAACCTTGATGAGATCGCATTTTTATATAGGATCAAACGACTTTTGTTCAATAGAGGAGCAGAAATAGATATGAGCTAATAATTATATTTTATGATATTTTGTATAAGAAATTTTTGCCCTCTTAATAGGTTTACTTTGTGCAAATTCATACTAGTCAGACCAGTAATTAATATCGAATATCAAATGATTTTAATCGAGGAAGAAAAATAAAACATCTATTGCTTGAGGATCAAAACACATATAAACAAATTGCATGCTTGTCTAGAAATAGTTTATGTGAGAGAAGAAAAAAAAGAACATACTCAGTAAAATCACACAAGTGGATATAGAGACTGAGGAAGATAGAATGTCCGCAAATTGTACCAAGGAGGCTATTTTCCGAAGGACTTTGGCTCAAATCCAAATAATATCAGGAAACGTAACTAGTATATATTTCTTCCTTATTTAAATGGAAAAAAAAAATAGAAATAAAAAAGGAAGAAGCAAATTACGTAAAATATAAATGAGTAGATATATTATTGCATAACAAGTTAATAATTCTAATAATTCTCACC
The DNA here is from genome assembly GCA_022817965.1 of Solanum lycopersicoides. Taxonomy (NCBI): domain Eukaryota; kingdom Viridiplantae; phylum Streptophyta; class Magnoliopsida; order Solanales; family Solanaceae; genus Solanum; species Solanum lycopersicoides. The sequence continues at coordinate 85,753,498 of CM040627.1, forward strand.
TCTCTATGGAAGTAATTTCAGTTTCCACAGTCTATCGATTTCTTGCTTGGAAGATACAAATCTTTGTGGATCCTTGTGATGCAAATTGTTTCAAAAATAGCTTCATCGAAGATTAATGTCCTTGAAATTGCACTTTTTCTTTTTGTACTAATTATTGGCCTAGTAATTTTCATGGGTGCTCGAGGACATTTTGTAATTTTATCAATTTTGTGATCCAAAGAAGGTGGAGTTAAAAATCCATAGTCGTCATCTTCATAATCAACTATCTTTGAAGTATATTTAGAGTAATTTTCATGACCTTGTTTCTTCTCGATATCATCGTCATCATATAAATCTTGAAGCTCGACCTGATCACCACGATTATCTAGTATAATATTATTACGATCATGAATATTTGGTACAACTACATCTTCATTGGATTTGATTTCTTCTTCATTTTCCATTGTAAATTTGGGATGATACAAATTTTTGGATGTAATTTGTGTGTGGTTTGTTCAGGTAAAACAAGGTTATTGGAAAAATATATGGAAAAGTTAAAGAGAGCATTTGGCGAAGGATCCTATGTACATAAACTTAGAAAAAGTCCTCTTTTTCTGGTCATTTATAACATGATTTCTATATTCATTCGGTTCATTTTACTTGTCATACCAAAAAATTAATATTTATTTGAATTTGATGTTATTTTTTTAAAACTATATTATTAATCTCTCTCCTTATTTATTGAGTGGTGGTATATGTGAAAATAAATATTTTCTCAATCCCATTTTATGTGGCATTCTTTTTTGTATAGTGCTTCCTCAAAAAATGTTATCTAACATGATAACAGAAACAGTTTTTGGCTGCAATAAATATACATGTAAAAAGAACTGATAAAGTTTTTACAGACATTAGTTAATTGTCATTATATCCAATATCGCTTAGACTTTAAGAACATTTATAAAGAGTTTTAATTGTCTCTATAAATATATGGCTATTGTTGTTAATTAATTATTGATAAAGATCATTTTTGGTGTAATGTTACTATAGCTAGAAACAATTTAGTTTTAAAATTCTTTTTTACCCTTATGAAATGATTTATAACAATACAAATAACTAAGAATTATTTTTTGCCACAAATTTTAAAAGTCATTCTTTTTCAAGTCATATTGTGACACGTAAAATGAAATGGAGGGAGTAATTAATGATATATTAATTTTCTAAAATGACAACTATTTTGAACTAGTTAGTTTGAGTAACCAAGATAATTAAAATAGACTGAGGAGAGTATTATCTTATAACTATACATTGATATTTGTTGTTTTTATTTTTTATTCGATATTTTATAAATACAAATTTGCATCACATAGCGTTCGGGAAATAATCTATTGGGAAAAAAAATTATATTTAAAATTTAAAATCGAAACTTTTAATTAAGAAAAAAGTATTGTAATATTCTTTGATGAAAAATGTATAGTGACATTGTTAAATTAGCTACTTCTACTTGGAGAAATATTTTGTTAAACTTGACAATCACTATGTAAATCAACTTATAATTATCTTATATTATAGATGAGGCCCACGATTGACTAAGTGATAGTAGGAGTTAGGCAAGGGATAGGGGTGTGGGGTTGGGCTAGGAAGTTAGTGTGGGGCTGAGGATTTAAATGAAAAATAACTTCTTTTTTTTATCAATTGTAATGAATTTAAACGTGCAATTAGGATGTATACTGTTTGAATAAAAATCGATCCAAACTGAAAATTAAATTAAACTGATTAAATAAATTAATTTTTTATTTAGGTTAGGTGTGGTTGGATTTTAGATTTTAAAAATTGATAGTGTATGAGTTTGGCTATGGTTTTATTAAAATTTTTTGAAGAAATAACCGTATCGAACCGATAAATTATATGTATATATTATATTAATATACATACATACTATATTATTTTTATAAATAATTTTAAAGATCTTATATGTGTTTTCATCAAAATTTATTTATAATTTACTTATGAAAGAAAAAATGCTCAAGGTGAGAATATTTATCTTATTGGTTTTATGTATATGAGTGTATCTATGACAATCATTTATAAGATGAAAATATCACTTTCTCTCTTCTAAGCCAAAATAATGAATTTTGAAGTTTTATTCATAGTAAATTCAACGATTGAAAATTCAGTCATTCTAACTATTTTCGTTATAAATGAATTATTGTCACTTTTTGAATGAATTGTTTATTTTATTTTTGTCTATTGTTAATAATCGAATAATCAAAGTAAATTCAACCAAACCGATAAATATATAATATATTTGGTTTGATTTGATTTTAATAATTTAAAAATCAATTAAGTTGATTTAGTTTTGATTTAATCAATTATCGATCCAAATCGATCCGTGAACACCCCTAATTCCCCCTATTTAAAATAATTGATGTTTTAATTTTTTGAAAATAGATTCAAAATAATTAACTTGACAAAACAAGAAGATATTTATCCTCAATACATTTCTAATTAAATTAACAAATGTAATGATAATTATGTTAACTTTTAAAAAGAAATCACAATTAAAGGCACTTTAGTTTAATCCGATCACCTCTAATTCATGTGTCCAACTGTAAAACATTAATTATTTTAGATTGAAGGAAGTAAGTTAAAAGAGCAAGTGAATATGATTTATAGTATTTTATTTTTCTATTTTATTTTACTTGATTTTTATATCAAAATAAACTTTCTTATTATTCGTAACCGTTCTAAATCTAACAAGTCAAGAAAAATTTATCATTTTCTTTTTAAATGCTACTCTTATCATTAAATAATAACATTTCAAAATATAATTACTAAGGTTAATTTAGTACTAAAATAAATTTATGATAAATACTATGGTGGAAATAGTGCTGGCAATTTCAACCCATTTTTCACTCACCCGTTCAAATGCCTATCAAATATGGGTTGAAATAGTAATTTTAAATATGAGTAATATTTGGGATTATACCCATATTTTACCCATTAAAATATAGATATATTATGGGTAAACTACGGGTCAAATATGAGTATTGCAAGTTTTCTCCAAATTTTAAAAAAACATTGTGTTACCATGTTTTAGAAGTGATTTTTCAAAACTTTCATATATGAGTCCCTATTAATATTTCAACTCTCGACCTCCACACCTACCCTTCTCAAAATAAAATAAAATTAAAGTTTATTTTAAAAAAAATATTTTCAACATCAAAATTTCATTTTTTGCATCCCTACCATCGTCCCCCCCTCTCCCCTGCCCCCACGCCCCTCCATAATGATTTCTTAAGTAAAAAACTATTTATTCATAAAATATGGGTAAACTAATATTTTACCCAATCATTTATTACCCAATCCATTTTTACCCGTATCAAATATGGGCGGCTTGAATGATTACCCATTATGTTTACCATTTTCAATCCGCCCACGTTTGACCAATCCGCCCATTTGCCACCACTAGGTGGGAATAACCGTTACTTTCTACCCTCCAATTTATGAGATGGTATTTGACTAGCATGAAATGTAAGAAAATAATTTTTTAAAAAAAATTGTAGTCTAGAATAAGCCATAGATTATTGTGCAAATAAAGTATCTCATTATAAGAAATAAAATTGAAAGTTTAAATCTAAATTGTTAGTACTAATTATAAGAAATATTGATAAATTCAAAAACCCATTTCCCTTATAAACGAAATTAAGGTAATGGGTAGAAAATATCATTTTACTTTTATTTATTAGTTAAATTTATTCCTTATTATACTATAGGACCAACCGATCAAATATACCTCCAATCTGACGTTAACAAATATTCAAAAATATCCCCCATTTGAATCGAATCCCTAAATCAATTATAAAAAATAATAATATATATATCAATTAAAATTATCTGATTCCCCTTTAAACTCAACCTAGATCCACCTAAAATTAATTAAACTCGTGCTAATTAAACCCCCCTGTAAAGAGAGAGTAATTGCAATTAGGCAAGCGAGTAGACTAAACTAAACAGGTTTGGCCGCAAACAATTAGGCAAACGAGTAGAGTCGGTAAAGTTAATCCTGTTTAAGTTGGTTTGGGTCGGGTTTAAAGAGGTGATCGGGTAATTTCAATTTAAATAGGTTGTTTTTGATTGACTTGGAGAATTCTTTTGATACGAGTAGTATTTTTGAATATTTTGGTATCAATAAAGTATATTTGGCCCTATAATATAACAAAGGCAAAAGAGACAAATATACTATCGTAAATGACATGCAGATACCCTCTGTCATACTTTACGTACATTGGTGCCCCTGGGTCCAAAAACTAGATCATATATACCCTTTATACTAACGGACATACACGTGTCATAATCTTATCCACCCACCCGACATCAGACCTATGGATAAGATTGCGCTACGTGTCCCTAGTTAGTCTTTCATTAGAGTGAAGGACATATACACTTTAGTTTTTGAATGACAGAAGCACAAATGTACCAAAAATATGTTGATCTTCTAAGGAAAACTAAAGTCTTATCTTGTTTTGTCATAACTTGCCTCTTTTTTTTTGTTCAATTTGGGTTTCACATGATTGTAGTCCCCGCGAACAAGCTTAATGATGAACACATTTAATTTGGATGATCCTTTCTATTAGGATGACTCCACTACAATAAAAATAACTTTATATTAAATATTGATATTAATAAAAAATGCTAAAGTCTTTATCGGTATTAGTTAAGTGCCATTAGAACCAATGTCGCTAAAGACTTTAGAGACATATACAAAGAGTGATAATTACCGCTAAAAATACATATTTAGCAGCAATTAAAAATTAAATACCGTTAATGATCATTTTTATTGTAGTGCTCGTACCTCTTTTGAGTTTGTGTTGATGATGTGACTCGACAATGAATACCCAAAGTGGAAACGATACCTATATTGGAAGCATTACATTTCTCCCTTATGGGGGGTCATCATGGTGGAAGTTGAACTTTTTGATGTTTGGCGGATTGAATTCATGAATCTTTTATTAGTATACGACTTTTGGAGATGAATGTGTTGGGTTATCCCACATCGGAAGTGGAAGGGGCTGGTGGTCAATTTATAAGTGTGAGGGAAAGCCTCAACCTTTGAGCTAGCTTTTGGGTTGAGAAGGCCCAAAACCACCAACAGAATGTTATATAAATTAGAATAGAGGGAGCAGTGGCGTAGGCAAATGTATGTCAGGGTGTCTATTTGGACACTCTTCATCCGGAAAAAATACGAATACGGTATATATAAGTAAAATGATAGATGATAGACGAAGTGATCAAATAATATATTTTAGACACCCTTAACATAATAAATTGTTATAGTCTAGTGATTTAATATCTTGAATGTGGATTTAAACATCTTTAATGAGCCAGTGTTCAAATCTCACTTGCAACAATTTTCCCCCCTATTTCGTACATGTTTTCCCCTGCGAGAGAGTACATGTTTTTGAAGTAAATTTTCTGGCTGGTACGATTCTCTGCAAAACAGTCATACTTTTTACCTTTCCACTATGAGCTAGTGTACGATGGATAAACATGGAGTCGGAGCTTCGAGTCCTCTCGCCACAATTGAAGACATTCAAAAACGCCTTACTCGTCCTCAACAATCATCGTCCTCTGTCGTCGCAATAGCACCTCATCTGTAATTATCATTTCTCTGTTCACTAACGCATTTGTGGATCGCTCGTATGTAATCTGGATGTTTTTCGTAATTGCAGATCGAATGCAGATACATCTCTTCAGCAATCTTCGTCCTCTGTTATCGCATCTCATATGTAATCTGTTCGATCAATTCAGATTATGCATGTATAATTACATTTGTTCACACGAGATCTGGATGTTTATGTTACTTACAGGTACGAATTACAGCAGGATAACTCAACGAACGTGGATACATCTCCATTACAGAAAAGGAGAAAATCGATAGCTGTTAAAGTGAGGTTAGAAGATTACTTCGATCTATCTCTCCTCTCTGCAACTCGCGCAAAACTGAACAGCTCTCTGAAGAAACAAAGTAGAAAGATGAAATTAAAAAGCGAATTCGAGGAATTTGTGTGGCCTGGAGAAGGAGATCATCATGATTTGGAGTCATACTCAGAAAATAGTAGAAGAACAGATGAAGCAATTGTTGATCTCAAAAACGACAACGACGATTCGTTCGGCCACGGTGAAAATAATCATATGTGTTGCGTGGATCCGTTTCAACGGTTTGAATCAACGGCACTGATACGATTCAAGAGATGATCAAAGAAATTGCGTTCGAGAGTAAGAGGTAAGTCAGAGCATTGGCGCCAAAAAGTGAGTTTTTTTTTTTTTTGGTGGTTGTTGTTGGTGTGGCTATGATTGGTTATTCGCTTGCAAAATACATCCAGAATAAATATAGTGCTAATCATTAGATCATAAATATTAAAATTGATCGTATTCACGTATAACATTTGTTTTCATAAAAATTATAAAAATATTTCATCTAATAACATGTGTAATCTAGTGATAGAATTGTTCAACCAACATTTTTTTTTAAAAAAATACATAGTTTATTTTCCAAATAAGATATTTTATGTACATATAAGATCTCAATATTCCAAACCGCCTAGTTCAACAATTATACAATATTAATAAGATCTCACCTACCTTTTTTTCCAAAGAGGAATATCTTGTTCAAAACTTTTCGTCTTATGAATAAATTGATCATGTTAACAAGTATTCTAAGCCCACTTGACAAATAATTTATAATATTTATTTTTATATGTTTTTGATATATATGTTAGACAAAGTCTTTTATATTCGGCGACTCGGTTACAAATGCCAATGATAGGATATATATATACTATTATATAATTCTAGAAATGTGCAAAAAGAAACTATACATTATAAGCAACAATAATAACTCGGGTGATGTGTATCGAGACTTTATTACAATCTTGTAAATAGAGAGAATGTTTTCAATATATTCTGTTTAGTTAATACTTTATTACTCCTCTATTTCAATTTGTTTGTCTTAATTTCTCTTTTAATCTGTTTCAAATGTCTTTTTTTCTTTTTTGACAAGTTTTTAGTTCCAACTGTTCACATGATTAATTTGTTATACTTGCTATAGAAACTGGCCTGTTAGTGGGAAAAAGGGCTTGAGGAATAAATTCAACATAATATTTTTTATTATTCTCCATAATGTGTTTGGTCGTTGGTGGATTCGCACGTAGAAATCTAGAAGCCAACATCAAATTTGTAGATATCTGGTTAATATAATACTATGGAGTAAATTTACTTTCGTGAATGACAAAGAGGTAGCCCTTTCCAAAATCAAACAATTTTAGTATCGATTAGCTTGAAAATACTTTAGAGTAGTGTAATTATTCGTTCATATTTTAAGGGTAGATTGAAGTTGGGATAGTTACAACTTACAAAAATATCTTCAAAGATTCCAGTGGGATGACAAAGATTCCTTCACTCTAAATTATAGGTTCAGGTTCAAGCCAGAACTCTCAAAAATAGGTCTTGCAGTATGCAGATTCAATTTTAGAAATGTAGAATACCGATAGGAAAACAAAATAATTCTTCAAAGAGTACATAAACATTATTTGGATCCTCCATTTAAAATTAAAATCCCTTTTCTTATTTTTCACCAGAACCTTGTTGTAACTTTTTTGTAGCAATCGTGCACCACAAATACTGTATCAATCAAATTAAGTAATAATATAATAACATTAAAAAGAAAAGAAAAAAAACCTTTTAGCTAGCATGATGAGATTTCCAAATCGTTTGCAAATAAATATAAGGAATACCTATTATTTAATTGAGAGTTCAATGGGAAACCAAAAGAAAAGTGCAAATTAAATCTAAACTATTGATTTCAATTTGGAATGTGTCTTCTATCGAATTAAAAAACTTAGGAAAACGAAAGTAATGGTACATGGAGAGGACCGAATCCTGAAATCCTAATTACTCCTTTCGTTTCAAAAAGAATGTCCCTATTTCTTTTTTAGTTTGTTTAAAAAAGAATGATCCTTTCTTTTTTTGCCAACACTTTAACTTTAACTTTCCACGTGGCATGTTTAAGACTATAAGATTAAAAGGTATTTTGGTACATTTGACATAACTTTAAATTAGAACCACAAGATTAAAAAGTCTTGTTTCTTTTCTTAAACTCCATTCCAAGTCAAACTAGACCAATTTTTTTTGAAACGGAGAGTATTTTTTTAGCCTAAAAGATTTGATTCCAGAATCCACACATATATTAACTAAAAAGATTCAATATAAATTCCTGGTTCAATTCCACTCTGTATTTGTAACCTAGCTGAGTTCCCTAAATTTTACCACTCCTGCATTTGATCATATGCATTTTTATAGTAGTAATCGTTACCAACAGCCATCAACTCTCGACTTGTTGATAATCTCAGACTTAGAGTTACTTCAAGCCAGATTTCTATAGGAGAGCGGGTTATCTTTTTTCTAAATTTATTTTATTGAAATCTGATTATATCCAAATTATGGCAACTACAACTATGGCTAAGCGAGCTCAAGCAATGTGGCGAATGAGGCTACATTCTGCCATTCGCACCGCCTTAGCATGCATAATAATCGGCTGCACCACCCTACTCAGCCCGCCTTCTATTGCAAGACGTCTGGCATTTCCCTCTTTTTCATATTTAACGGCCATAATTATTGTGCCAGATGCCACCCTAGGGAAAGTTTTAAGGGGCTGTTGGAGCGCGTTTTGTGCCACGCTCCAAGTCATGCCCCTTTCTATGGTTGGGTTATGGATTCATGGCTTCGCCACTGATGATACAAACTTCTCACCCCTAGTAGCTGCTATAATGGTGGCGGGGAGTGCTTTTTTGGTGGCGTTGCCTGGAAATACGGATTTGATGTCTAAGCGGATTGCTTTTGCACAGCTGGTTATTGTGTATGTGGATGCTGTTGTTCATGGAATTCATGTGAATATAGTGATGCACCCTCTCCGAGTTGCATCTAGTACTGCTCTTGGAGCTGTGGCTTCTGTTCTTGCTTTGGTGCTGTTCTTCCCCTGGCTAGCTTATTTTGAGGTAATCATGATATCTAAGATAAAGTTACATGAATCAATCAAATAATGCAAAATGTATAGAAGTTAATACACAGAAAAGTCAAAAGAAATTCAAACATCTATAATATATATACAAGTAAATCTTGAATTTACGTTGTAATTATCTCTTTTTATTGAGGAAGGGTGCTTTTTGATTCATAAGAGTCAAGGTGTGCCCAGATGTGGTAAAAGAAATGAGTTGACAAATATAAAATTTAGGTTCAAATCAGAGACGAATTTAGATTTTAAAGTTTATAATTTCCTATTAAGAATCTCAAGTTGGTGTATAATAACATACTTATAAATATTTTGTTGATTTTTTTTACTTAATATAATTTTGATGAACGTACATACTAGGTCCAAAAGTACACCACGATCATAAAAAGTAAAAACCATTACAAAATGTAGTTCATAAAACCAGCTAGTTTATTAATATCCATACACTATATTGCTTAAATTTTTTCGATATTTTTCTTTGGAAATTAAAGTTCATACACAGGAAACAAAAATATCATTGTCTACTTGGTCCAACAAAATCATTAACGCATGTGACATTAACATCAACTAGCCTGTTAACAAGAATAACCCAATTTTTCAAATAATAATGAGAGGCCAATCTATTTTTCTAATGCAAGATGAAAGGGATCAAATCCTTTATGAATCAAATAATCGTGAGTTCCACAAATATTCTAGGTCTACACAACATAAACAAAAAGGTATTATATGAGTGGAACATGAATTGACAAGTTTTACGCTGGTTATTACTAGTCAGCTCACGATGTCTGACTTCTAAACACTTACTAATGTATAAAAAAAATATTCACCACCAACTAAAATAGTTTGATATAACTTTAGAAAAAGTCCATCACACTTGTTTACAATGATACAATTGCTAATATATTTATTGAATATGCTTACAGGTGAGGAAACTATATGGTATGTATGCTGAAAATGCTTCAGAGAGATTGAATCTTTACATCAAAGCCCTCCATTCTCCAAATGAACAAATAGCTATGGAGATCCTATCACAAGCCAAACCAATTTCCCAAACAGGAACCAAGCTTCTTCAGAGCATAAAACTCTTAGAGGTACGATTAATTATGTCACAATGTAAAGAATTTTTACACTATCAGTGCATTAGTTAGCCGGTCAAAAGCATACTATTATTACTCCGCGCTTTCCAGGTTACCATATCAAACTTGATACAAAGAGAAATTATAGGTCAATTTAATCTTATTAAGTAAAAATTCTTGCATGGAACATTTTCGTGGTCTATGCCTAGGCGCGACCAGAAAAAATTTGATCGATTTAACCTGGTACAGAGTTGTAGGTCAATTTAGAGAAAATCCAGAGTAGGTCAGTAGCCAGTACGTATGTACATACGCCATTCGGCGTATGCAATTCACTTGTTGTATACCAACAGTGTGATTGAAATATTTTTATTGTTGTATACTATTTTAAGGTATATATACCAAAATGTGAGTTGCATACCTCGACCATATACAATGTAACTTTTTGAGGGGTGAATTCTAAATTGGTATATGTAGGTATGTATTTGTATTCTTTTCGTCGTTCAGTTACCTAAATATCCATTTGTACATGAACAGGGAAGTTTACGATGGGAGAAACCTTGGCTAAGATTCATAGTTCCCTGTTTCAGTGATCCTGGAAATGGTTTGCATGACATAGAAAGTCCAATGAAGGGAATGGAAATTGCTTTAACTTCTTGTCCTTGTTTTCAAACTACAATTATTGATGAAAAGCTCATACGCGTCTTCTCACATCGCGTGCTACAGCTACTCGGTCTAAAACTGGAGCAAGCTCGTTGTCTTTTGCGAACACATTCAATGATAGCTACAGAAACAGAAGGGGCATTCGAGAATGAGTTTGCAAGTTTTTTCCCTGAGTCAATTTCCCTGACAAGCCTAGATCAACCAGCAATTTTCTTCTTGTCCTGTATCAAAATGTGCATAAATGATCTAACCATGACTAAAGGATCCAAAGATTCAGGAGGAAGTGACAAAGCTAGCTTGAAACGAGTCTGCATCAATTGGACTAACCTAATGAACCGTGAAAGCCTAGTATTCGCGTGCAAGTGCTCCATTTCATTAGGTCTGGCTGTACTACTTGGTCTGCAATTCAACAAACGGAATGGATATTGGTCAGGGCTTACAACAGCCATCAGCTTTGAAACAGGAAAAATAGCAATTTTTACGGTTGCAAATGCTCGAGCACAAGGAACAGCTCTAGGATCAGTCTATGGAGTACTAGGCTGCACTGCTTTTCAAAATTTCGCGAGAATAAGATTCATAGCTATGATCCCTTGGATAATTTTCGCGTCAATTTTAAGGCACAGTAAAATGTACTCTACAGCAGGAGGAGATGCAGCAATTATCGGAGCATTACTGATTCTAGGCAGAAAACGTTATGGTCCCCCGAGTGAATTTGCTATTGCTAGACTCACCGAGGCCTTAATTGGATTATCATGTTTCGTCATCATAGAGCTTGTTATCCAACCAACACGAGCAGCAACAATCGCGAAAAATCATCTTCTTCTGTGCTTTGGAACACTTAAAAGTTGTACTAAGCAAATTGACTTGGACTCAGGGCAGATCAATGGCTTTATGAAGAAGCAAAGACAATTGAATTCTCAAGTAGAAAAGTTACAAAAGTTCATAGTAGATGCAGAGTTGGAACCTGGTTTCTGGTTTACGCCTTTTCCTGTTTCTTGCTACCAAAACCTTCAACGATCTCTATCAAACGTCGTGCACTTACTGTATTTCATGGACTACAGTATAGAATCCCTCATACAAGCATTAGATAGTTGTGATGCTGAGAGAAACAAGATCCAGGAACACTTAAACAAAGACAGACAGATTGTCAATGATGCGATTAGCTCTTCAATGAAATGTATCGAGAAAACCATTTCTATCGGAATGTCAAGAGCTTTCCAAGATCAACCAGAACATCATAAAGTTGTTTATGACCTTGAGGAGGGAAAGTCACAACGCGAATATACAACTACTTCTACGAGCAATAAGGAATGGAAAGCTTCAAGTGATTTTCTTGAGCACTCAAAGGAGGTTATTGATAACATGACATCTATTGAAGGCAAAGAAGAAGTTATTAGAAAGATGATTATCTGTTTGTGTTCAATAGGATTTTGCATGAGTAGTTTGATGAGAGAAGTAAAAGACTTGGAGAAAGGTATAAAAGAATTGCTGAATTGGGAACATCCATAAATAGGTCATAAAATTCACCAGTGTTTTACGAGACGGGGCATGAGACGAGACGTTTTATGCACTACAGGGCAAGACATAAGCCTCGAAATACAGTGTGGGTGTAAGTCTCATGGATCTATGAGGTGTAATCTCATGTATATTTAATTTTATAATTTTATTACTTAAGAAAATAAGCAATAGTAAAACTTTCAATAATTTTACAAATAAATTTAATAAATAAGCTATATTATATAGAAAAAAGTATTATGGTTTTTTATTTGAGATGGAAATTAATAGACAATGATGAAATAGTATTATAATTATTATTTGAGAAATATCGATATATCAATTATAAAAAATGTGATTTAAAGCAAAAAAGATTCAAAAAAAATAGTATGTTTTTACGCCCCGAGCTTACGTGTTTATGCTCAAGACTTACGCCCCAAAGTGTAGGACTTACGTCCATTGGATCCATGTCTTCATTTTGCGTCCCGGGTGTTTTTTATACGCCCCGCCCCGAGACTCGCCCCAAAAACATTTTTGAAAACACTCAAATTCACTAATGAATTTTGCAATAATATTCCAACACTATTTGTTTGTGTTATTTTGGAGCCGATTTAAAGTTTTGAGATTTAACAAACTTTCGGATCTAACAATGGATTTGGTCGAAAAAGACCGCATACGTGAAAAAGACAAAAGACAGTTGTCTAAAAAGCTACCAAAACTGCCAAAGTTGTTGTGGTTGGTGCATGTCTTTTCATAATGGCAGGTTCTCAGACAATGGCTTTGCCCCAATGGTTTGCGTCCATTTTATACTAGTCCCGTCTCCAAAGACACACTCAAGTTTTGGCAAATAACGTTTTGAATTCTGGAAATTCATAAGCTCTAAAAGAAAAAAGGCATTTTAATTCAAGAACTATGTTCATACTAAACAAGGGATCTGATGGAGTGTTGGAGCGTCTTTTGTTGTATTTTGAGTTTGGGTCTTGTGTTCTTATATTGTAAATCTACTCCTAAATTATAAAGGATAGTAGATTTGTTGTTTGTCTAAGTTTTTAGTTTGAGTCGTATTAACTAGAGTTAGTTAGTCAAATCATCCATGTTTTAGTTAAGTCTCTTTACATCATTGTTTTGATGTTCTCTATGGTAGAGTTTCTGGGAGTGTCAACTAGAGTTAGTTGATGTGTAGGTGCAGCAGAGTCGGTGCTTCTTTATGTTTCTATCTTTGAGATTTTTAATCGATGGCTAGAGCTAGCCTTGTTGGGTTCTTGAAGTCTAGATCAACTACAGTAATAGAGTTTATTGCTTAGTTTCCTTTGTAGTAGAGTTGCTACAATAACGGGGAAGGGAATAAGAGTTTAATTCCTAGGTTACAAGAGTTTGTAATTTGAAAGTTTGCTTTGTTTTGGGTTGAAATCTTGTGAGTACAGGTCGTGGTTTTCATCTCCCTTGAGCAAGGAGGTTTCCACGTAAAATCTTTGTGTTTGATTTACTTTGAGTTATTTTCTACATTATTATTCTGTCAGGGACCTGGTCCAGTAATCACTGGTGGACGCATACATTCTAATAGTTTGTTGTTTAGGGTAAAAAACTAATTCAAAATATCCGATTTTTCGAATTTCATACATGTGCTATTTATCAAAACACATACCTCGACTATCTATTGTTCCGTTTGAATCTTAAACTTCCAATTTTGATACCTGAAGAACGCCAAACAATAGATATTTTGACTTTCCATAATTATTCAATTTAAATGAAGTTGGATCTTTATTTAAATCCACATATTTTTATTTATATAATTAATATGAACTTGTTCGGATACGTTAGGTGTTCAAGAATCCAAACCAAATTTTGCATGCATATGTTAGAATAAGATCTAATTTTGTGTGTACTGGCCACGAAAAGATTTTTGCATAAATCATCGATAGTGAATTAAACGGGATTAAGCCCTATAAATTTAATAATGGGGCTAGTTTTAAATATATACGGTGAAATATTAGTTTACAATAAATATAGCATTGTTTTATTTACATAAAAAAAAAAGTCAAAAGTAGTGGGAATATTCACCGTGCTACATTATAGCTTGTCAAAAGTCATATAAAATATATACCGACTATATAATAATATTGCATACCTATACATAAGTTATACCATACATTATGATTAACTATATGTGAAGTATACATAAAGTGTACATTAACTATTCAACTACGATCAACTTAAAATCACGTCTAAACAATCTCAAATTAAATATATTACTCTAATAATAAATAGTTTCTTAATATAGCGTATCTATGTAAGTTTACTAATAAATATGCGAGTACAAATAAGTTTTCCTAATAAGTATCCAAGTAAGTTTCCAAATAAATATGTCCTAATTTAAGTTTCCATAAACAAAAATACTTTAGCCGAAACCCAATCAATATAGAAATCATACTGAAAAAACAAATTAAAGTGGGAAGAAAATAGCCTCTATTAATACTTTGCTCCAATGCAAACTATAGTACTCTGTTCAAACTCAAAAATACTCTGTTCCTTAATTTCTTGACCAAAACGAAACAATGACTTCTCATCGTTCCTTCAATAATGGTAATCATCAACAACGAGGCTATAATTCGCGTAGACTCCCCAATTATCAGCCTTCTAGACAGTATGATCTCGATGATTATGTTAATCCAGACACATATGTTGCATCGTTTGCTCAATCGGAGTACATTGCTCGACAATTTAGGAACGGCAATCATCAACAACGAAGCTATAATTCGCATAGACACCCTAATTATCAGCCTCCTGGGCAGTATAATCTCTATGATTATGTTAATCCAAACGCATATGATGCATCGTTTGCTCAATATGAGTACATTGCTCGACAATTTAGGAATGGCAATTATCAACAACGAGGCTATAATTCGCGTAGATTCCCCATTTATCAGCCTTTTAGGCAGTATAATCTCTATGATTATGTTAATCCAAACGCATATGATGCATCGTTTGCTCAATATGAGTACATTACTCGACAAGTTAGGAATGTCAATCATCAACAACGAGGTTATAACTCGCGTAGACGCCCCAATTATCAGCCTTTTAGGCAATATAATCATTATGACTATGTCAATCCAAACGCATATGATGCATCGTTTGCTCAATATGAGTACATTACTCGACAATTTAGTAATGACAATCATCAACAACGAGGTTATAACTCGCGTAGACGCCCCAATTATCAGCCTTTTAGGCAATATAATCATTATGATTATGTCAATCCAAACGCATATGATGCATCGTTTGCTCAATATGAGTACATTGCTCGACAATTTAGGAATAGAAATCATCAACAACGAGGCTATAATTTGCGTAGACGCCCCAATTATCAGCCTACTAGACAAGATTATATAGATGATTATATTAATTTTCGAGAGAGAAATTTAAGATTTCGCTCTCATCCTCGAAATAATCATGAGGAGCAAGAGGATGATTATGGTCGTGTATTGAAGTATTTGAAAATAAGAACTCATCATGCTCCCGAAGCTGTAGATCCTGATGTAGAATCAGATACCTGTGTTATTTGCCAATCTGAATTTGAAAACGAAGAGAGTATTGGAGCGTTGCAATGTGGACACGAGTTTCATACAGATTGCATCAAAAAATGGCTGATCAAGAAGAAAGATTGTCCTATGTGCAGAGCTTCAGTTTTGCCTTCAAAAGAAAAGAGGCACATTTACCCAATGTGAAGATTATTTTGTTTTGATTTTAATGTGAAGATTATTTTGTTTTGATTTTAGTGAATTTAGGGGTGTTCTAATTTGAATTAGATTTTTAGTTTGATATTGGATCAAAAAATTATTTGTTTAGTTTTTTGGTTTTATTTCGGATTTAGAAAAAAAATTGAATAACCCAAAAAAAAGAGACATGTATATAATTAATTACATATATAATATTTAGGTTTAGAATTAAGTTAGAGTTGACCACTTTCAGCTCTTTTTAGTTATTGATCTTTGTTATTATTCCGTTTATATTTTATGTTTAAACATCTATAATCTATATACTTTTAAGTATTGTATTTCAAGTTTTACTTGTGATTTATATAAGAAAATTATATATTTACTTAATTATTAAAAACCCGTAAAGAAAAAAACCCTAACCAAACCAATATTTTAAGTTAGAATAAGATTACATTTTTGTATGAATCAAAAATCAAAAAATCCAAACCAAATAATATAAAATCAATCTAAAAAAACTGAATGCACACCCAAGAAACAGGTCCATGTTGTTCTGACTAAGATAAAGCAACAAATAACATAAATGAATATTGTCAAGATCTGGCTTAATATGTATGGTACCATGATATCTCATCACTGTATTAATTAATTTAACTGAGGCACAAACAATTGCACACATAATGAATAAAAGTGATGTTCCATTCTACTAAATGAACCAAAGCAAACAGATTTCATATATGACATAATTCATATCCTATGGCTAATGTAACAAAAGTTCCTCAAAAAAACATTGCAATAGTGTTTCTACATGCTTGTTTATTTTGATAACCAAGAAATCCTCTAGGCTAATGAGGGCTCAAAACTCGATGGATAATGAATTCGCTCATCTAGTAACAATAATCTTCTCAACCAAATCACAACAGATAGAAAAAAAATAATCTTGTAGTAGAGCCAAAAGTTAATTTTGGACATCCTCAAAATGAACCAAATCACAATATCCAAAGGAGGAGAGTTCCAACAGCTAAATCATTGATGTACAATGAGACCAGCATGTATTATGTAGGGCAGTCCTTTGAAGCAGTGTGTAATTTGAAACAAAATGTTGAGAACATCTTTTCATTGGATGAAAACGAGTTATTATGCTAATTCCTCATCTGCAAATCAGCCCTTAGCAATAACTGAAATACATATTCTCAAGGACAAACCGAGGATAAGAAAAACAAATAGTAACTAGTAGTATCCTTTTTAGGATTAAAAAGGTTCCCGGCCAGCTTCTGAATCGACAAAATTTGGGTCGTACATCTCATATTCATAATCTGCATCAAGGTCCTCCATTGTTCTGCCAAATACAAAGTGTTTTGTTCCCATGGTTGTAAAAGGCATCAGACCAAAAGCTCTGGCAGTTTTTATCTCCCTGGCAATCTTTCTTTGGGCCTTGGCACTAATTCCAGTCTATACATGACCAAAAAGAGAGAATAAGAAATTGACATATTCAATCGTCAAAATTAGTCGATGGATTTGATTACAAACCTTGCTCCTCTTGTGGAGAATTCCAGCCTCCGTGATGAAGTTAGCTAGGAATCTCACATTCTGTATTGCAAGTTAGTTAAAGGTATAAATCAGATAACTTCGTTAAGAGTCAGAAGGTTCACAATGGGCCAAAATTACAAGACAATACTTCGGAGGAAGACACCACTTTTATGTTTATAAGCAACATCCATATTCAGCAACAATAAACTAAACAGCAGAGAGACTTGAAGCTAAGAATATCAAATAAGCAATGTATGTGCTCGAGGCTGTTCCCACGTGCAGACATTGGGGTGCATATATAGATAGATTTTAAAGCCATGCATGGTCAAAGTAATGCAGAACCAAGAATACAAACCCTGAAATCAGCTTTGCGCAAAACTTCCTCTGTCGTAGTTTCAAATTCATCCCTTTTTTTGGGCTTGCGAACTCCTGGTTTTCTAAGATCAAGATCCTGCATGATAATAATGAAAAGCTTAGAGGTGGACCTGACAGCACCATAGGAAATACAGAGGAAGAGGACACGTTGAGCTATGGCAACAAATTAATGTCATCCATAATTTTGCTCTTGCCACAGAGAACAAAGCATGAAAACGAGGTGTACTAGGAAATAAGCATTTAAAGAGTATACATTGTAGCAGGCCCAAACATTTGAATGTTTGATGGAAGCTGTTGAAACACCAATGGGTGCAAGATATACAAAAACCACAGTGAGACATATCCTCTTATGCAATTGAACTCAAGATGCTAAAAGCATACAAGAAATGGTAGCTCATTACTCATACCTTGAGTTCATAAGTGTTCCCGGGCCAAAAGGTCATATCTGCTCTGTAAGCATAATCTTCTTTATCTACTTCTTCAGGATCAACCTGAAAATAGCTGGCTGCTTCCTTCAGCTTACCATCCATCCCATCTGATAATGTATTAAACTCTCATCTAGACCATCAAGGATACTAGATCTGTTTCCAGAACTAAATGTGGAGCCCAGACCAGATCTATCATAAGACTTTTCGGCGTCATCAAGCTTTCTGAAAAAGGAGTTTGGACTTGGCCTGTTACCCGCACTATCACCAAAAATTCGTCTTTCAAAGTCTTCAGCAGA
>CM040627.1:85772140-85915249 GCA_022817965.1 Solanum lycopersicoides
GACGTCCGTCAAGACCTTGGCTATGCATCTGTTTGGCCCTCACGGCCATTCGACCCATTTTCAAGGTCAAAATAACCCGAAGCGCACATACCCATTTCAACGATTTTCGTGTGTTATAGCACACCATTTTTTGGGTGATCCGGATCCCGACATCAAAAGTGCCAAAAATTATGGACGTCCATCAAGACTTGGCTTTGCATCCCGACTTGGCTTTTAACGGCCATTCTTGACCCACTTTACAGGATCCCGACGTCAAAAGTGCCAAATTTTTTGTGGATGTCCGTCAAGACCTTGGTTATGCATCCTGTTGGCCCTCACGCCATTTCGACCTATTTTCAAGGTCAAAAATCCCAAAGTGCGCATACCCCATTTCGATGATTTTTCGTGTGCTATAGCCACCATTTTTTGGGTGATCCGGATCCCGACGTCAAAAATGCAACAAATTTGTGGCGTCCGTCAAGACCTTGCTATGCATCCGGTTGGCCTCACGGTCATTCCGATCCATTTTAAGGTCAAAATATCCCAAA
This sequence comes from Solanum lycopersicoides, assembly GCA_022817965.1. Classification (NCBI taxonomy): domain Eukaryota; kingdom Viridiplantae; phylum Streptophyta; class Magnoliopsida; order Solanales; family Solanaceae; genus Solanum; species Solanum lycopersicoides. Next base: position 85,772,668 of record CM040627.1, read on the forward strand.
GCGCGCATACCCCTATTTCGTGATTTTTCGTGTGCTATAGCACACCATTTTTTGGGTGATCCGGATCCGACGTCAAAAGTGCAAAAGTTTTTTGTGGACGACCGTCAAGACTTTGGCTATGCATCCGGTTGGACTTCACCCATTCCGACCCATTTTCAAGGTCAAAATACGCCCAAGCGCGCATACCCCATTTCGATGATTTTTCGTGTGCTATAGCAACCATTTTTTGGGTGATCCTGATCCCGACGTCAAAGTGCCAAAAAAAATTGTGGACGTCCGTCAAGACCTTTGCTATACATTGGTTGAACCTCACGGCCATTCGACCCATTTTCAAGGTCAAAATAGCCCCGAAGCGCGCAGACCCCATTTCAACGATTTTTCGTGTGCTATAGCACACCATTTTTTGGTGATCCGGATACCGACGTCAAAAGTGCCAAACATTTTGTGGACGTCTGTCAAGACCTTGGCTATGCATCCGGTTGGCCCTCACAGCCATTTCGACCCTATTTCAAGGTCAAAATAGCCCCAAGGCGCATACCCCCATTTCGATGATTTTTCGTGTGCTATAGCGACATTTTTTTGGGTGATCCGGATCCCGACGTCAAAAGTGCAAACAAATTTGTGGACGTCGTCAAGACCTTGGCTATGCATCCGGTTGGCCCTCACGGTCCATTCGATCCATTTTCAAGGTCAAAATTATCCCCAAAGCGCGCATACCCCTATTTCGTTGATTTTTCGTGTGCTATAGCACACCATTTTTTGGTGATCCGGATCCCGACGTCAAAAGTGCAAAATTTTTTGTGGACGACCGTCAAGACTTGGCTATGCATCCGGTTGGACTTCACGGCCATTCGACCCATTTTCAAGGTCAAAATAGCCCCAAAGCGCGCATACCCCCATTTCGATGATTTTTCGTGTGCTATAGCACACCATTTTTTGGTGATCCAGATCCCGACGTCAAAAGTGCCAAAAAAATTTGTGGACGTCCGTCAAGACCTTTGTTATGCATTCGGTTGAACCTCACGGCTATTCGACCCATTTTCAAGGTCAAAATAGCCCCGAAGCGCGCATACCCCCATTTCAACGATTTTTCGTGTGCTATAGCACACCATTTTTTGGGTGATCCGGATACCGACGTCAAAAGTGCCAAAACATTTTGTGGATGTCTGTCAAGACCTTGGCTATGCATCCGGTTGTCCCTCACGGCCATTCCGACCAATTTTCAAGGTCAAAATAGCCACGAAGCGTGCATACTCCCATTTCGACGATTTTTCGTGTTCTATGGCACACCTTTTTTTGGGTGATCCGGATCCCGACGTCAAAAGTGCCAAACAATTTTGTGGACGTCCGTCAATACCTTGGGTATGCATCCGGTTGGCTCTCACGGCCATTCCAACCCATTTTCAAGGTCAAAATAGCCCCGAAGCGCGCATACCCCCATTTGATGATTTTTCGTGTGCTATAGCACACCATTTTTTGGGTGATCCGGATCCCGACGTCAAAAGTGTCAAACAATTTTGTGGACGTCAGACAAGACCTTGGCTATGAATCCGATTGTCCCTCACATCCATTCTGACCATTTTCAAGGTCAAAATAGCCTCGAAGCGCGCATACTTCCATTTCGATAATTTTTCGTGTGCTATAAACACTATTATTTAGATGATCCGAATCCCGACGTCAAAAGTGCCAAAAATTTTTGTGACGCCCGTCAAGACCTTGGATATGCATCCGTTGGACCTCACGGCCATTCCGACCATTTTCAAGTCAAAATAGCCCCGAAGCGCGCATACCCCATTTCGACAATATTTCGTGTGCTATAGCACACCATTTTTTGGGTGATCCGGATTCCGATGTCAAAAGTGCCAAAAGTTTTTGTGGACGTCCGACAAGACCTTGGTTATGCATCCGGTTGGCCCTCAGGGCCATTCCGACCCATTTTCAAGGTCAAAATAGCCCCGAAGCGCGCATACTCTCATTTCGATGATTTTTAGTGTGCTATAAACACCATTTTTTGGGTGATCCGGATCCCAACGTCAAAAGTGCCAAAAAAAATTGTGGACGTCCGTCAAGACCTTGGTTATGCATCCGGTTGTCCCTCACGGCCATTCCGACCCATTTTCAAGGTCAAAATAGCCCGAAGCGCGCATACACCCATTTCGATGATTTTTGTGTGCTATAGCACACTATTTTTTGGGTGATCCAGATCCCGACGTCAAAAGTGCCAAAATATTTTGTGGACGTCCATCAAGACCTTGGCTATGCATCCGGTTGGCCCTCACAGCATTACGACCCATTTTCAAGGTCAAAATAGCCCCGAAGCGCGCGTACCCCATTTCGACGATTTTTGTGTGCTATGGCATAATATTTTTGGATGATCCGGATCCCGACGTCAAAAGTGCCAATTTTTTGTGGACGTCCGTCAAGACCTTTGCTATGCATCCGATTGGCCCTCACGGCCATTCCGATTGGCCCATTTTCAAGGTCAAAATATCCCCGAAGCGCGCGTACCCCCATTTCGACGATTTTTTGTGTGCTATGGCATAACATTTTTTGGATGATCCGGATCCCGACGTCAAAAGTGCCAAATTTTTTTGTGGACGTCCGTCAAGACCTTGGCTATGCATCCGATTGGCCCTCACGGCCATTCCGATTCATTTTCAAGGTTAAAATAGCTCTGAAGCGCGCATACCCCCATTTCGACGATTTTTCGTGTGCTATAGCACAACATTTTTTGGGTGATTCAGATCCCAACGTCAAAAGTGCCAAAAAAATTGTGGACGTCCATCAAGACATTGGCTATGCATCCGATTGGCCCTCCCGGACATTCTGACCCATTTTCAAGGTCAAAATATCCCCGAAGCGCGCATACCCCAATTTCGACGATTTTTCATGTGCTATAGCACACCATTTTTTGGGTGATCCGGATCCCGATGTCAAAAGTGCCAAACAATTTTGTGCGCATCCGTCAAGACCTTGGCTATGCATCCGGTTGGCCCTCACGGTCATTCCGACCCATTTTCAAGGTCAAAATAGCCCCGAAGCGCGCATACCCCATTTCGATGATTTTTCGTGTGCTATAGCACACCATTTTTTGGGTGATCCGGATCCCGACGTCAAAAGTGTCAAAAAAATTTGTGAACGTCCGTCAAGACCTTGGCTATGCATTCGGTTGGCCCTCACGGCCATTCCGACCCATTTTCAAGGTCAAAATAGCTCTGAAGCGCGCATACCCCATTTCGACGATTTTTCGTGTGCTATAGCACACCATTTTTTGGGTGATCCGGATTCCGACGTTAAAAGTGCCAAAAAATTTGTGGACGTCCGTCAAGACCTTGTCTATGCATCCGGTTGGCCCTCACGGCCATTCCGACCCATTTGCCAAAAGTTTTTGTGGACGTCCGACAAGACCTTGGTTATGCATCCGATTGGCCCTCAGGGCCATTCCGACCCATTTTCAAGGTCAAAATAGCCCCGAAGCGCGCATACTCTCATTTCGACGATTTTTCGTGTGCTATAAACACCATTTTTGGGTGATCCGGATCCCGACGTCAAAAGTGTCAAAAAATTTTGTGGACGTCCGTCAAGACCTTGGTTATGCATCCGGTTGTCCCTCACGGCCATTTCGACCCATTTTCAAGGTCAAAATAGCCCCGAAGCGCGCATACCCCCATTTCGATGATTTTTTGTGTGCTATAGCGCACTATTTTTTGGGTGATCCAGATCCCGACGTCAAAAGTGCCAAAAAATTTTGTGAACGTCCGTCAAGACCTTGGCTATGCATCCGGTTGGCCCTCACGACCATTACGACCCATTTTTAAGGTCAAAATAGCGCCGAAGTGCGTATACCCCCATTTCGACGATTTTCGTGTGCTATAATGTGAATTGTCCTATATAATATTCTAATCATTTACTGATACATATTTGCTTCAAAGTATTAAAAATCCAATCACTTTCTACTTGACGCATGTATATAAGAAAAGGAGAGTCATATCTTCTATTATTAACTTAATCATCTTATAAACAAATGAAATGAAAGGCAAAAATCTTTTTCAAAACTTGAACTTGGTTGGTGTATATGAGTAGACATTTAAAATAATATTAGTAAAATAAGTAGATATATATGTCTTACATGGAATCTTACCTAATAATTCGCGTCTCATGTAATGTATTATATGTATTATGTGTCAGTTTTGCTCAATCTTAAATAAGTTAAAGTACTTACTTGTGCTTATTAAAATTAGAAGCCATAAATGTGAAATACGACTAAAATAAACAGCATATCTAAGAATTATTATTTCATTAAATTAAAAGCAAATTACAGAAATCACATATTTTTAAGGAAAAATGACTATATCCCTTAAAAATTTATAATTATAGAAATCTCTCAAACGGGTACCTTAATGAAAGGTCCGGATACATTAATGGTCATAAAATCAAAGTGGTGATACATTAAAAAAGAAGACCAAATATATGCACGAATACATTAAAAAAGAAGATCGGATTTATTAATAGAAAATCGAATACATTAATGACAATTCTTATTTAAGAGAAAAATCAGGAATTTTGTAAATTCGTGAAACTTATTCCTTAAATTAAAGCTTAGTTTAAAACCCCATAAGATATTATTTTCAGCCTATTCTCCGGTCCACTTTATTATATCATACAAAAAAAAAACAAAAAAAAAACTCCTAAAACCCTTCAATTTCAATCCATTTTCCGCCATGAATTCCAACTCCACAACTCCAAATTTCGACAATCTTCTTCTCCAATCGTTAATGGGTAGACTCCAAATCCGTCCTCCTCCTCTTCCTTCATCAAACCCACCATTTCTTTCTCCACAGTCACTCGAAGATCTTCTCTTCAACAACCTCCCTTCCGATGAAGACGATGATGAAGAAGAAGATCAAGACTATAACCTTAATGGATCCTTCTCGAAGTCCCAGCTCTCCAGAGAAGAATCCCGGCTTGAAAAACAGATAATCAGAACAATACTTACCGGAAAGATTGATTCATTGAAACCCAATTCTGGTCAGGCTGTTACGATTGGTGAACATCATATATGTGTTGCGTTTCATGAAGACCCAGGTACGGATTATCGGGTTTGGGAATGGCATGGACATGTGATGTTGTTTGATGAGGAAAATGGGTATACACCGGAGTATATTTATGGGAATTATTTTGAAAGAGTTAGTGTTAAGTTAACGAAGATGAAGAAAGAGGAGGAAGAGAAGGAAGAAGAGGATGTTGAGAAAGAAGAGAAGGTGGGTAATTTGGGATTGAAAGAGTTGATTGAATCAGGTGAATCAAATAGTGAGGGGCGAATACTTCGTCGGAATATGAATGCTGGCTCTTCAAGGTTGGTAGAATAATACTTTTTAGTCTGCTCAATTTTTTGTATAATCTGCTGCTCAGTTTTTATACAAGGGGTTTAATTTACATCCTTTAAGGTGTTTTTTTCCAGAAGTTTGGAGCTTTTTAAAGTACTTTTAGCATAGAAATGATAGCGCAACGAATTCTCTTTTAAGGCATTTAAATGATCTTCCTCTACTTTTTAGAGTATTGGGATTAAGTGTATCTAATTATAGGTGAATTGATATAGAGAATTTGTATAGGAGACTCAAATAGTTGTTGTTGATATATTTTTCGGTTATGGAGTAATGAATTTAAGCTGCCTTTGAATTAATTTTCTCTAAAGGTTGAAAATTTACCAAAGATACGCACTTTAGCGGGTTTAATAGATACGGTCTAAAGATTATGGTTGCTGTTTAGATATACTTGAGCATTACTATGTTTCTTTTATACCTAAAGGCTAAATGAGACTTGATTTCATTAATTCCATAGTCAATCTAAATTAGAAATCTTATCCTTTTTAGTTTGTTTATGTTACCAATCAAAAATATGTCAGCCTCTAAACCTTTTGGTATAAATTTCATTGTTGCCTACACATTAGCTTTGATTTTGGAGTTCTTAACGATTCTGACTACCAGTTGGCAAGAATTGCATGTTATGCATTGAGATTAATATTTTTCAGTAACTTGATCTAAATGTGAACATGAAGTCAAATAGGAACTACTCACGTTGTTTGAGAATGGATGTTTATGCACTTGGATGCCAAAGTTTTAGCATGAACCTTACTGAATGGTTTTGTATATTCTTCCCTTGGATGTCAGTACATTTGATCATATGAATGAAGATAAACTAGTTTCCTAAAAAAGCTCTACGTTCAAAGTGTTGGTTGACCTCTATGGTATTGCTGACATATAAAGAGGGAATTTTTTTTATTTTATGCCTAGTTCTCCAAGAGGCTGAAGTAGCATAAATAGCATATTGCGCAAGCAACTTCTAACTCTTGGTACCTTTATGGTCCCGTAATATGGTTGTTAAATTATCAGAAATAGGCTCGCAAGGTAAACTTTCTGTGCAGTACTATGTTATATTAACATGCTCAGCTACCTTTCTAATGATGCAATAAACAGTGTCTTGAACTCTTAAAATTTACTATAATAATATGGAGCATACGCCAGAAACCAAACTTTGAACTCTTCCTGATCCATGTCAATGGAGTATATAACATTGGTTCTCTTAGAAATTATTAATAGGCTTCTGAACAACAGCGTTCACTTAGAGGAACTGTTTTATCGTTCTTCTCTGTACCCTCAATCAAAACGTCTTTCAATTTTAGGATGTTCAATATTTTTAATACAAAATGGGCGTATTGAGACAGCAAAAGTTTTGATGGCCGAGATAAGGATGGTACAAGAAACACAGTAACTTTACCAAAAAGTATACCTATAGAGCAGCACATCTCTTTCTGCCATGACTTTTAGAAGTCGGTGATATTGAGGTGATACCTTAGGCTGCAATTCATAGCGGTAAAACGTTCTAATGCCATTTCCGGTTTTATGCCATCTCTAAGATCGTAGAAGTGGTATACATTTTTAGTATTCTTCAGTTACATCTGATAATCTGATTCTTGAAATGTAAGACTTAAGACCAGTAGTTTTTTTAGTTAGTGTTAGTGATATGTCTATAACTTTTGTTGCGGGAATAGTTCAATCAGTACTTCAGTACTGCTTCTACTTCTCATCATGCTAAAGTACTATAGCTGATTCATTCATAGGAAAGAGTCAAAATGTTGGAACTTTATAAGTAAGATAGCTTCAGAGCCTCCGACATCCTTCACTGAAATCAGCAGACTATCCTAGTAATATTTGTCATTGCTAGAGATTTTTTCGTATGGGTTTCTTAATCTGGTTTCATCTTTCCCACATTCTATGGCATCTATATCTCTGTAACATTCTTATCAAGCATTTTGATACCTCTGTTACTTGCTTCCTGTCTTTCGGTGCTCAGTGCAGTATTCATTCAGTTGCTATGCTGTTTTTCTTTGATCAAAGTGATTGTATCTTGTTGCTTGAAGTTGATTCCTGTTTTGTTATTCTTTGGAAGTATTTAAATTTAACAACAGTTTTGCTGTGACATATAGGTGTTTTGAATATGACTCTTTACTCATCTTTATTCTATTCATTTTGATTTAATTTCCTTACCTTCATTGGCAGGGTCTAGCTTACAGGCTGGTGAATTTGCACTTTTGCAAAACAAAGAGGTGCTCTGCACATTTCCCCTTGGCTGGATGGATGTTTTTTCATCTTCCCATCTCTAATCTATTTGGTATTTGATAGCATACCAAGTAGCTTGGAAAGTTAGGAGAACATAGGCGTGTATTGAAAGTTTAAGAGCTCCACGGTGAGCAGCGTGCAGTTGAGACTACTTTTCTGTGATAGACTCTTCTGTTGAATTCTCAAAGCGGTTGCCCGTGTATATTGGGTTGATCACAGATTATAAGATAATTCGATTTCTGAATGTTGATTGTCACTGAACATCTTTTTTGGGTGTGTTGAGTAATAGGTTTTTTAACGACTCGTCTCTGATCTAGTTTGAGTATGTCTTATTAACTATTGATAATACTCTTTACCACGCCATTTTCTGCAGTTCTTTTGTGGAAAGTTAAGCTTATTAGTGCAATCTCTTGCTCTGCTGCTTCAGGGGATTGAGTGTTTACTATCAGTTACTTGGTTGAAAACTCAGTAAAAAGAAATCCTACTAAATAGTTTAAGTCAGAGGATCCAGAATCCTTAAAACACTTGGCAGATAAAGAGTTCCACCTCAAACAACATATTCTTAGGAGTGAACTATTTTCAAGTACAATACATTATCGTTCAACAAAAATGCTATATTGCAATCAAATATTTCACTAGAGTCTGTGGTCATTGGCCAGTATATGTGATATTGCAATTTGCAATTGAATATTTCATTAAGATACACGAGAGTCTCTGATCATCATCAACCAGTCCAACCAACGGTCTTATTTGTCGTAATCCCAAAATTTACTGGATCTTGTGGAGGTGGCGGTGGAGCTCTAGGCATACTTGGCTTTGCAGGGTCAACAAAAATTACCCAGCCATCCAAGAACTTGGCGTTCATTCCTTCACGAGCCTTTTCTGCTTCTTCTATTGTTTCATAAGAAACAAATCCGAATCCCTTTGATCTCCCAGTTGCTCTATCAGTAATTACTTTCGCTGTACATCAACACATTGCAAAAAGATTGGTGACTGTTTATCACAGATGAATCGGAATCTAGCAAAATAAAAGAGGGAAATGAGAAGGAAATTTCTTAGTATTTACCTTCAGTAAGACATCCAAATTCTTCAAATGCCTTTTTAAGGTTTTCATCGCCAGTGTATCTTGAAAGCCCTGCACCAATGTCACATAAAAGGGAAAGAACCATGAAAAAAGAGCTGAGACCTAAAATGGACCATTTATTTTCACTTACTTTTAGCACTTGCATACAGCTAGTTTCACTAACATCAATTATTACTTCGTCACAATGATTTCCCAATTCTGCTTATTAATATGTGATCCTCAACTATTCTTTTTCTTGCTTTGAAATTGTTCGACATAGAAGGTTTGCAAGGAAAAACATATTTAATTCTAGGTAGAAATAACTTCTGGGTCTCAACTAGATCAACCTATACAAAGATACAAGTTAACCATGTAGAGAAGTGCAACTCTAGTAGTATGAGGACAACAATAGCAGCGCCTAACACCTGTAAGCTATCTCAAGAGCCACCATGAATACCTCTAAGAGAATATTGAGGCTTATGTTCTTCTAAACAGGATATACTTAGGAAACTGAGCCTCCCCTAGTTTCTCAGATGAACTTTTTAAATTAACAAAGCTTGCCCAAAAAAGTTTGTACTCCTATATGTGTGGTACAGTATATTTACACTTCTTTTGAGCAGAGGGTCTATCGGAAACAACCTTTCTACCCCTCCCAGACCTCACTGGTGAGATCAAACTGGGCATGTCGTTTTATGTATGTCCTCTTAGAATTTAGAAGAACAGTTCCAAGCACATGAATTACTAAGAAACTAGTATCTTTTCAGAAATACTTGGGTGGTCTAGAACTATGGTTTAACAACTAAGAAATCTCCAAAGTAAGTGGCACACAGTTCAAAACTCAATTGATGATGGGCACACCCCGCCACACGTCTCTGCTTAGATTCCAACTTTTTATACATGGCAGGATTTGAAAACATGTTGTGCACCTGACCCACCCATGATTTTGACTGTAACAAGATTCGAATCCATGATGTGCGCCTAACTTACATTACGTGTTGAGCTTGTGCCACCCAACAAATCCCCGAGGCCATGCCACATTACGCTTTCAAGTAATTTAATTCAAATAAAATGCATAACCTTCCAACTTTCATTTCCTTAACTTTTAACCACGTTAGAGAAGCGTATTAAATCTCCTCCGATCTTACTAGCTCAAATATACAGAGTGATGAATCAACCAACAAAAAATACTGCATCTACATATGAAATCCTAAATGTATGTGAAAAAGTCCAGTATGTGATTTCCAGGCATAAAAATTCAAAAAAAGATTACAATCAAACTAATACTCGCTCTCGATAACTTAAAAGTGTCAATTAGGAAGACGTAGAAGATGGAAATAAAATCCTTGTCCAGAAGACAGTGCAGATGCATTACACATGGATAATCAGCATACTGCCATGCTTGCAGATCACCTAAAAATTGAGATCTTTTCTGTATCACTTGCAGTTCATAATTTCTCCAAGCCAGTTAATCATAGAGGGCAAGTTTTCTTACAAATCAAAGTTGAAAGCATAACCATTCGGAACTAATAACTTACTTCACGAACTTTCAACAACACTAGAAACTAGTAATCACCACAGCTTCCACGCATCTAACTCCTTTCGACAAATAAGAAAGAAAATACCACGAGCTGATACCGAAAGAATTTGTTTATATGTATCAAAACTAACTCCATACAACATTACAAAAACTCAACCTTTATCTCCTTATATATCTTCATACGAACTGAATGGTTTTCAGTTTTTTAATCGTGTCGATATTATTAAATAATTTTTTCAAACTGCAAATTACACAAATTATTGATTACAATCATCCAATAACAATCACTAAAACAGATTAACCAAATCAGCACAAAAACAGTACTTTTCTGAATCCAATGAAAAAAATAACTAAACATTCAAATTATAAAAAATCTCAGAAATATCTTAGCCATGAACATAAGTAAAACTATAAGGTAATCATAAGATTTGATGTGTTTATGCACATACCGCTGACAAAAAGCTTTGGACTTGTGAGTGTTGAATTCAAACGAATTGACGAAAACTGTGATTGAACAATCGTTGAAGATCCACTGAAAATCCGACGAAATAATGCCATTTTAACAATAAATTAACGATGGTTGTGAACTGATGGTAGTTCTGGAAATTTTATTGGCGGCAAGGGTTTAGGGTTTTATGATAAATTAATAGAAATAAATGGTGAATTGTAAAGCTTAGGGGGTCAATTAGTTGTTTTGATAAAGTAGAGGATCCTCCATGATAAATAATTAAATTTAGAAGGTTCGAGTATAATTTGAGTTAATTTGACCAACATGAGTTGTGGCAGTTGTGGTGTAACAGTTCTTTAATTAAAATTTTAGATTCAAGTTTTAATTATAGAGAAAATTTTATAAGTACACACCTAGATGTCATGTAGTGCGTAATTTAAATTTAGTTATAATTCGAAGAAATGATATTTGATTGTGAATAATTATTTTGAGATTATTTATTTTGAAATAAGTGATTCCTTTTTATATATATGAGATAACTTATGTAACACTAAGGTGATTGAGAAGAAGTTATTTGGGATTAATTATTTCTTTAATATAAATAATATATATATGCGCTTTAATTTTTGAACGATAATGATAAAAAGTATGATAAAAAAAAATATTTGAATATTATTTACGATAATTCGAATATATGTGTTTTTTTTTTTCTTATATCTTTTGTTTTCACACTTCTATAAAGCAGTCCAATCTCCAATGGCACAACAACAACACTAATCCCATTCCACCTAAAGTTAAGCTCAGCATAGACACCTCTCCATTCAGCTTCTCTGAGAAAAAAATGGCCGCCGCAGCACCTCCACCGCCGCCGTCGCCTACCCCCGCTGTCATCTCCGAGGACTTGCTTCCGACTGGCTACAATGTCTTTTCCCGAATTCGCCTTGCTACCATCGTCGACGTTCCTCATATCCACAAACTCATCCACCAGATGGCCGTCTTTGAGCGACTCACCCATCTCTTCTCCGCCACAGAATCTTCACTTTCCTCCACTCTCTTCCCTGAAAACTCCCCACCTCCGTTCACCTCCTTCACCGTTTTCCTTCTCGAAGTTTCTCAAACCCCTTTCCCTCTAATCGACCAAAACTACCCAAATTTTAGCCCCATTCATAAAACGGTAAATCTGGATCTCCCGATTACCGACCCGCAAGCGGTATCGTTCAGATCGTGTGGAAATGATGTTGTGGTTGCTGGGTTTGTGTTGTTTTTCCCTAATTATTCGACTTTCTTAGCGAAACCTGGGTTTTACATCGAGGATATATTTGTGAGGGAGTGTTATAGGAGGAAAGGTTTTGGGAAGATGTTGTTGTCAGCTGTGGCTGCTCAGGCGGCGAAAATGGGGTATGGAAGAGTTGAATGGGTGGTTCTAGATTGGAATGTGAATGCGATCAAGTTTTATGAAGAAATGGGAGCTCAAGTTATGCAGGAATGGAGGGTTTGTAGGCTGACTGGTGATGCCCTTCAAGCCTTTGCAAATGTCAACATTTGAGTTTGAAATTGTCTTCAATTTTACACCCAATACTACTCCACTGTTATGTGTGTGTGGATGTAAGTGTTATCAGTAGGAATTAAATAAAGAATTTCACTTGTTTTTGCAATTTGCTCTTTTGGCTCAGCTTGTGATACTGTATTTGGAATGATTAATTTTACTTCTATCTGACTAGAAAGGTTTATTTCTAGCATAAAGTTTCTTGCTTTGTCATATGCTCCAGAGTTGATGGCCCATCGAAAATAACCTCTCCATCCGCAACAAGAGTACCATCGCATTAAAGGCCTCAAACCCATGAGAGATTACACTAAATATATTATTGTCGTAGCAAGTCTCCTTCGAAGTAGAAGCTAACGAGAAAAAATGAATTTGAACGAAACGACTTAGTTTGAACAACGAAGGGTGATTAATCAAGTTCACAACGAATTTTCTAACAAGCCTTATGAAATTAGGAACTTTGAATAGATTCAGCAACAAATTTTCTAACAAGCCTTATGAAGAGCTTTAGGAACTTTGAATAGATGTTTGAACACGAACTACGTTTTAATGTACCATTAGTGTCAATATTATTAGGTTGCTTAAACAAAACGTAAGCAAGCAAATTTCATGATAAATATCTTCTAATTTTAGGTATAGTGGCATAACAAGAATGTATTTGGGAAGTTTGTAGAAGCTAGACTTTGACAAGAATATATTTTGGCTTTGGTGATGATAATGAAGGCAGATGAAAGCATAAATATGGTGGGCGTGGAGGATCAGTCTTGAATGAACTCAAAGTTCATCGCCGCGCAGGGCAAATCCAAGATTTTCACTAGGGATTCAAAATTTAAAAATAACAAAGTAAATTTTAAATCCCGAAAGTACCGAGTCAACCTAGAAGATTTTTAGAATATCATGAATATACAGTGAAATTAATCATCGAAGAGGTTCACATGAAATACATAACTGCACCCTAGATCCACCCCTGCTTGCCAACCTTGACTTTCAAGTGGGTGGCACTGGCCAACAGTTATTTCCAAAAACTTAAAAAATCCATGTAAAATTACATTGAAAACTAGGATTTTGACTTCTTGCCACATAAAATGGAACAAAAGGATTGCTACTACAATATCAATAACAAATTGTTGCTTCCTCTTTTGTTGACCCAATCACTAAATATATTCAATAATTCATCACATCAAGAAAAAGCTTATGGCCCTGTATAAGATATATCCTAAATTACTTTCTAGCAAAATTTTCTGTGTATGCAAATGTACAATAGGAAACTACCACTGCGAAAAGAAGGGGTAAAAACATTTGCCCCCACGCACGCATGATAAAAGGTCAGCATGCCTCAAGGACTTCAGAAGAGCAGTTCCTCAGCTGCTCTTTTATACATCATCTGAAAACTAATCTATAAAACCGACAGACTACTTTATGAAAATATAGCGGTAAATAATGAAGGGAATGAATAAAAAACACTTGTCCTTGCATCTAAAGATGAGCCCCATAAGGTCCATCATCAACATGGTGTACCTCCAGGAACACCTTGCCTCATGAACTATTCAATCACCTTGAAACTCTAATTCATCAGCTAGAGGTGCTTTTTGCATGTTCTAAGGTATCGAAGAAGAGATTGTTCTTGCAATGAAAGCACCACTTTCTCTATTTCCAGCTCCATTTCAGATCATCAAGTATAATAGACGTCTCCCTCCCTTCTTAAATATGAGGTCTGTGCGCATATGTAGTAATGTAGCTCCTCGCGCACATTCTTCACATAGAAGAATTACAATTCATAAGATGTCTGCTCCACTTCCTTCTCCAACATTAATGACCCTTTGAATTCCGTCAACGTGAAGTCTCTTGAATACTCCAGATACTGTTAAAACAGTTCTAAAATGTCAGCATAGAACTTGGTAAGATTTATTATCTAAATGGTAAAATAGATTGGGTAGTAGAAACTGGGGAAGCACACCAAACATTGTTTAGCCATATGCACAAGAAAACTCCTGACAAATATTAACCAAACCCAACTCTGATTCCTCATCCATGACACTGTGACACACAAAGGGAGCAATTAGTATATAGGATATGAAACTCCTCTAACTACTGCCCTCCACTAGCAATCTGTCTTGTGACCATGCTTTGATCAGTAAGGCATAAATTCAGTTCAAAAGAACCAACTCACAAAAGGAAGTCAGCTTGAATAGAGGGAATGCAAAGACTTTTTAAGCTTATTCCGCTAGTATTTATTTTTTATTATTATTATTTTTTTGATAACCGAGAAATTCATCTGTAACCCGCCCTTTTGACCAATCACAGCCTTCTTAACTCGGTGGATAATGGGCACGCCCCTCTACCCTTCTCCACTTAAATACCGGGCTTTGTTTTGCATGGTGTGGGGCTTGAACCTGTGACCTAAGCCACAAATCCTCCACCTTTTGCCACTCGAGATAGGCCTTGGGGGCTACGTCTGCTAGTATTTCCAGATCAAATTTCCTGCAAATTGCCTTATGGCAACCTAAACATCCTCTGTAAAACCCTACAGCTTGCACTTGCTCCAACTCTTGAATCAGCAATTAGAAATGGACTTGCGTGCATAACTTGACATTAAATCTCTTCCAGTAGCCTCAAACATTATACAGCTTAAAATCTAATCTCTATCTTTTTAAGAAAATTGGATCTATTATTTAACTTTTAACACCACTATCATCCATGATGCAAAGGGAGAATCAGATAAACAAGGTAAAAAAAATTATCTGTCGATACTAATATTAAAGATCCACTCACGCGTTCATCAGTCATCTTTCTGAAACCCAGTTTATTCGTCCAGATGGATTTAGCCTCTTCAGCAGCTGGTACAACCAGGTTTTTAACATGCATCGAAGATAATAGAATTTCAATAGATCCAAATAACGCCTGGAAATAACCCTTCAAAAGAATAAACATAAGGATCATCAGCTTGTGTTCCACAAGAATAGCTTACTTCCCCTAGGAGTAAAGCTTCAGAACCAGCAAGCAAAACCACAAATAAGCACAGCAAAGGAGTCTAGTCAAGCAGAGCTTACTTTGCCTTGGTTTTCTCTACTTGTAGCCACCATAGGGAGTTCAGCAACCTCTTGCCCGAAAATCCTGAGAAGAGCAGCTGATACAACTACTGACCTGTATCCATTTGGTGACATGAATAATGACAAGCAGATTAGTATGTTACTTCAGACCAACTACAAATACAAAATATTGAGAAAGCACTGAAAAATAACTTAAAATCAGTGGCTTACTTCACAATCAAAACGATGCAGTACATTCCCCCAAATTCTTGACCTGAGATGTTTCTCCTACATTAGACAGGAATACAGAAATTAGAAAAGTCAAAGTGTGTGCAATTCAAATAGAGCAAGTACTTGAATTTTGGAAGAAAATGGCAAAATAACACAAGCAGGCCAAAACATCCAAGCCACAACCAGAAGAGCTCTAAATGATTGGGAAATAGAAAGATTAGCAAGCTTGCTAAACTTTTTAGAATCCCATATCCACACACCCAGACCTCCCTGACAAGCCTTGGTGGAAACTCAATGGAAAGGGCAACTTCTGTGAGATCTACTTATAGTAACCTTCAACTTCAAAACTGGCCTGACTAGGATTTGGCCTCAGAAACTCATCTGAAATCAAAATTCCACCAAAGGTGCCAGTTTTCACCTGGCTAGTGGTTAGAAGAGCCTGCTTAGCAAAATAAAGATCACGAGAAGAAGTTTCTACATTTGCTCAAGATGTCTACTGTGTGGTCAAAAACTGGAAAGCAATGAACATCTCTTCATCCACTGCAAGATAACTACACATCTGTGGCACATGTTCTTTTGTATTCTATTTCTAGGAGTTTCTTGGGTTGTTCCCAAAACCACTTTTGCACTCCTTAGTAGCTGGAAAGAAGTTGGCAGAAGAAGTGGTACAGAAAACTGGTGGCAAATTATTCCAGCTTGTATATGGTGGTCTATATGGGAAGAAAGGAACTCTAGACATTTTTATTTGCCTCAAGTGTTACCTATTTTTGGTGTAAACAGGATATTTTTAGTGATGTAGCAGACCTAGTAGATCTGATAGGAAACTGTTAATGCTTTAGACCTTCAGCTACTGGCTGATCTCTTCTTTTGTTTTTTATTTGGAGCGAGCTTGTACAGTTCCATCAGCAACTTTAATGCTAATCTTTTGGATTTCTATACAAGCTATTACCTTTCTCTCAAAAAAAATAAAAATTTAACAATTGCATGTCATGTCATGTGCAAATAATCTAATTGTAGGGAAGATTAAGAGATGTATTAGGACAACCTTATCATTTGACTTATTTATATCAAATATATTTTGCTAATTAATCGTAAAAGAAAGAAGACAATTGGATAACTTCGGTGAGTGAAGGCAACACGAGAACTTACAATAAGACATTCCAAGACTAACATGATGCATGATTCTTTCTTTTGATAGGCTAAAAATTAAGATCAACATTCAACATTTTATTACGTGGTACTTTTTCTTTTATTTTTATGTCAAAATTCAAACATACACACATATTAAATTGTGTATTCACGGATATAAGGGACACATGTAAAGCGCGTACCCTGGGACTAGTTGTCCTAAATGGAGACTACTAAAAGATCAAACACGAGAAGCATTGTCTGTCAGATTTTCTAATACAGTTCATGGACAAGAAAACAAAAAAGGCCGAGTCACTAAGGAAAACTTGTGGTAACACTAGGGTTATAACATGTAAGCAAAGGAATACTCACCCATAAACCATAACAGGTATAAGATCTCGTCCAGATTTGGCAACAATAGGATCAAAGCGCTCCTGCACAGAAAGACAGAGATGACAATTATAACTAAGTAACCAACTTGAATAAGGAGAAGTTTGACACATAACTCAAGGATAAAGTTTCAGATAATTAATGAATAAGTGGGGACAAAGTGCATATGGAAATTCTTCTTGTTACACCTTGTATCCTTCAATGAGCTGGTCCTACTCCATTAAGACTCAATTAATCTATTTTTTTTTATTAAGTAGACTTAATTATTCCATGATGTGGTAGTTAAAAGGATTTATCTGTTTCTAACAACGGTGTTGTGGTCAACCTGGCATCCTGTCGAGATTTATCGAGTTCAAGAATCTTGATGATGCACAAAATTATACTTGAGGATTGAAATCTACAGTAAGGTTCAGTTATCAGCAAGTTTTTTCACCACCATGCAGCATTAAGTAGCTTTACCACAAGTGTTAAAAACATCTTTGTCCAATTATAGCAGTAATGTACAATCTCCATTGATTCAGATTTTCGGTAACTGTCCTCTTTATGATCTGAGATGTCGAAAAAAATTCCAACTGATGCTTGATACTAACAATAAAAGCTCACCCTAAAGATTACTGCTGCACTGGAAAGAAGAGGTAGATGCTCCGGGAAGCGACTCTTCCCACTTAAGATACGCCACTGAATGTCATCTGTAGCTGTATCCATTAAACATTTCTGGACTTGCTTCTTAGTTACGGCAGCTGCTGCAGGAGCTGGGATGACCTCAGCTCCCTTCAAAACATAATTCTGAAGTACCACATAAATTTTATTGCAGTCATTGCAACAAAACCATTTATCCTTCGGGAGTTCCTATCACCAAGTATTAATGAGTACTGATGGACAACATAATCACAGTTATCCAACATACGAAAGAAACTAGACTCACTTTCAGATCACACCTCCCACTTTCCCGCAGACACCCAACATGGTATTCCTTCTCACACTGCATATGCACCCAAAAAAAAAAAAAAGTTAAATAGGAAGCTGTGGATATGGCACCATAACAAAAGGAATATGAGGGAGCAAGGTTAAAGACAGTTGCAGAACATTGGAATGGCAAGTAAACTGTTGGTCAGAGCATACCTGATCACAGAGCATAACTGTCCGATCATCAAATTTGGCAACGCTGAAGTCTGGGGTCCTAGAAATATATGGTGGAAAAATGAGTTCAAGGGTATATTATCTCCACTTGTAGGCACCCATCTGATATTAATTTGCACTAGCAAACCATACAATATGTGACAACCAAGTCAACAGATAAATTAACATATTGGCCAGCATAAACTGCATCGTAGGACCGGATAAATTCTTGGACACTATCCCAACTATTTGAAGTTACTTAAAATAATAAATCATAGAAGCAGTTCGTCCATCTGCTAGAACCTAAATCTGATGTATACCAATGTTGACATGGGTGACAACTCTAAGGGCCGTTTGGTTACGGTATAACTTGTCTCTTATTCATGTATAAAACAATGTATTAAGTTATACAATGTTTGGTAGAAATTTTTGTTTAGGTAGAAAAGTCAACATAACTTATACCATGTTTGGTTGCATTTTTATAGTTCTACATAATTAATACCAACATAACTTATGAGGGAATCTATGTATAAAGTTATGCAGGTGGAATAAGTTATGTGGGTATTAGTTATACATGTATTAAAGTGATAAATTACATATTTACCCTATTATTTTATTTTATTGTTTTTAATTGGAAACTTTATTGTTTTCC
Organism: Solanum lycopersicoides; assembly: GCA_022817965.1. Classification (NCBI taxonomy): domain Eukaryota; kingdom Viridiplantae; phylum Streptophyta; class Magnoliopsida; order Solanales; family Solanaceae; genus Solanum; species Solanum lycopersicoides. Next base: position 85,791,427 of record CM040627.1, read on the forward strand.
TATATATAAGTTTGTTGTTTTTATTTCTTTTTTATATTTAGACCATTTTTATTTCTTTTAATTTTTTTTAAATGGAAACTTTATTGTTTCCTATCAACATGTGTTGTTTTTATTTCTTATTATATATAGATTATTTTCATTTCTTTTTATATACTTACGTTTTGATTGATTTATGCAAATATAAATATTTTTTTTAATATTAGAAATTGATTGTATATTTTTTAACGGTACATATGCTAATCGAATATTAGCATTATATATTATTCAATATATTTCACATTTTATTAGTATGTATTATTATTTTGTAAATAATTTATATTAATAATTTACAACAAGTTTAATATTCAATACTTAATAATTCATGTATTGTAATCTCTGAACCCTGCATAACTAATACCTGCATAACTAAACCCTGCATAGCTAATACTTGCATAACTAAACACTGCATAACTAATATCTGCATAACTAAACCATGCATAACTAATACCTGCATAACTAAACCCTGCATAGCTAATACCTGCATAACTCTAACCAGTAACCAAACAGTCCCTAAAAGTGTTCCAGGTTTAATAAAGCTTCAAGGGTAAAGCGCATCAGAGTGTAGGCTTTAGAGAAAAAAAGGCTCAATGAAGGACATATAAATATACTCCCTCCGTCCCATTTTATATGTCACCTTTTTACTTTGCACTTGCATTAAGAAATGATGTAACTTTTCCCTTCAACCCATTTTTGGAACTCAAGTTTTCAATCAATGAATATGAATTAATTTATTTTGATTAATTAATTTAACCAATGAATATGAATCATTTATTTAACTTTTCTAAGTTGGTCAAATGTAATTTTCAAGGCTAATAACTCACAAGGGTAAAAAGGAATAATATGGTAATTTATGCATTGATTTTATGAAATGACAAATATTATGCACCAACTATTTATAGAAAGGATGCAATATAAAATGGGACGGAGGGAGTATATATATATGTGTGTTTCAAGAAAAAAATAGGTATAATACATAAATATGTCCTTTGCTTGACCTCATTTCACATTTATACCCTTCAACTTTGGGTATGCACAAGTAGGCACTTAAACTAGTATAAACTTGAACAAGTATACACATGAGTCCTACGTAGCACAGGCCACGTAGGACACCACAGGACGAAAAATGACATGAGGACATGTGTGTTTATTTGTTCAACTTTATACAAGTTTAAGTGTCTACTTGTGCACACCCAAAATTGAAGGGCACAAATGTGATTTGAAGCCAAGTTAAAGGGCATATTTATGTATTATGCCAAAAAAATAACACTCATTCATAATGTTTTCTTTAAATTATGTTACCGGTTTCAAAAAAATCATAATATTTTCCTTAACTATTAATATCTATATTTTCCAATTATATTGTTATTAATTAATTATTAGGACTGCTCTATTCAAGATAGAACTCAAGGGCAATAAGGCACACGCCTTAGTGCCTTGCCTACACTGAAGCGCATCTTAAGCAACACGAAGCGCCGTCCCAGAGCTTCTCTGAGCTTCAGGGCTTAACCGCACCTTAGATGAGCACTTTGACAACATTGATGTATACTATTCAAAAACAGTATTGCCACACATGGCCACTTGATACTGGATGCATAAAACATAATGATGATTAATTTTTTAATTAATTTCATTCTTGAAGTGCTAGGAATACCTAAACGCAATGCAAAGAACCCTAGGAAAAACATACTCAGGAGAAACCACATCTTGAGAAGAATACAATGGGTTCTTGCTTAGAAACAAGAAAAGATGATGCTATGCATTGCGGTTTAACCAGCTTTATCACAATGGACTAGTACTGTATGAAAATATGTAATACACGTCTGAAGGCATACATTACATATCTCTCGGAAGATATCAAACAAGGTTTAAGTAATAAATTAATTTATTCATCACAATAATGTTCTTAAATCACAAAAGTTAGATAAATGGAAACTAGAAATTCTAAATGCTCTCTGAAGGACCAACTGCAACATACCTGCAAACAACGCACCCACCACTTTCAGATTCTGGAGCTTTAACCACTCTTGTCAACCGTATCATAATTGGTCCAGCATCTCCAGCAGTTTTCCTACCAGGGACAAATTTGTCTCTACAATATGAACAGAGCCAACCAGTAGTCGGGGTACACTGTAGACCGATACAAGCTGCAAGCATACAGGTTTTAGATGAACAAAACTGTAAGCACAAGTGAGGTTATTAGGCAGGGAAATAGAAAGAGCTCCACTCAACAACCAAAAAATAGGCAGTCTGGCTTACAAAATTGCTTTTGACATGGCTTCATTTACAATCAAATAAGAGAAAAGAGCACTAAAATGTGATTTCTAATATAATACAAAGAGCTAACCATGTACCAATCTATCAGTTTGCCAACCAGCGCATAGAGATACAAAAAAGACTAATCACAATAGAGAACTATGTCAAACATTAGGGAAAAGGACAGCACCTGCATGAAAAGCCCGAGGACACCCTTCACAGCAAATCAGATCTCCTGCATCGCCACATATTGTACACATATCATCGCTGTTATTGGTGGCAATACTTTGACCATTTGCCAGCATTAATGCTATATCATGTAGGGTAAGTCCGTTGGATGTGTAGATGTGACGGTAGCTGGTCATCCACAAAATAATTCAGATCATTCATGTTTTGCTTATATGATGCAAATAAGTCTTTAAGAACTACTTACGGTTGACGTTTAGCTGCACATCCAGCATGAGACTCAAATTGGGAAGGACTTATCTGTTTAAAAGGATAACAAGTGAAGTAGTAAGCAGCACTTCTGAAGTTTTTGTATACACACACACATATACACACACACATATAATATATTACACATTTGGATTTATTTTATTCCAAATGTGAGTGTACGTGTACGTTATAAATTTTACCTCAGTATCACAGCAGCTGCAGACTATACCATTCCCCTGCTTGTAGCCCCCCAGAACTTTCTGCAGAAAGATTTTAACCGCTCACACATAAATAATAATTATGGCAACTGCTGCTGAATAGCCTCGAACAAATAATTAAAACAATAGAGAAAATAGTGCACAATAAAAGGACAATATTAAGAGAAAAGATAGAAATGAATTAACCTTTCCCTTAGAATAATATGCCAAATCAGTACCATCGGGAAGTCCATTTGGCATGAACAGTGATCGGTGCAAGTCATTATCCCTATGTACAGTAAAAAGATTGATGACATGTGCTAAGTCAAAAATGAGAAATCCTTTTATTCAAGGAAAACAAGAGAAAAGATACCTTTTTTTTGTGCCACCTTCTGCAGGTTTCTTTGGCTCTACTGTTGAGTTGGAAAAATTGCACCTTGGCCTGTCAAAATAACTGCACCATTAGATACAATCTAGGAATATGCATTTACAAAAAGAATGACCAATTGCATGAATGTGATTACAAACTTTTTAACCACATGCTTCCATGATTCTGCAGTCTCCATAGAGCTACGTGGATTTGGAGGGAAGTTGTCAATATACGAGTACGAAGCAGGATATAGGCCATCTTCCATCACCGAACTGCAATCACTGAAGTTCACCATAGTATAGTGCAAAGTTACAAACAAAATGAGTGAAAAAATTTCAGCAACCTCAACACCCAAAACCACTCAATATCATTATTATGCGAAAAACTCAAACTACAACTGTATAAACTCCACAGAGGGACCAAGCTTACAAGTCTATGCCCTGGATCTAACTTAAGCATTTCTAAACTCTTCTACCATTCTACAGCAGTAAATGAGGAAAAAGGAAAGGTACTTCCAAAGAACTGCAAAATGGATCATATTACAAAGGGAAAGAACAATGTGATTTGACGTTGCCTGTTTTAGAAAGTTCTCTTGATTTATTTAACTTACACGTTTCTGGAATATCAAGTTGCCATGAGCTATTGCACAATAAATGCTGAAGTCAATATTTACTCTCGCAACCACAACATAGGCATAGCTAATACCAAATCAGCGGCAACTGGCCGACCACGCACCAACTGATCCATTCATTACAAAAACATACCTAGTGGAATCCCACAAGTGGGGTTTGGGAGGGTAGTGTGTATGCAGACCTTACAACTACCATTCATTATTCATTAAATTATGTTAAGGTTTTAGATGAACACTCAAATTGACCCAGTAGGACGAAATACTAGTAAAAATGAGATTATCAAAGTCAAATTGGTACCCTAGAGGCCTAGAATGCTTCCAAAGGAGTCCTACTTGGCCCAAGATGCACATCTGAATTATTTGTTGGACTTCTCAATACCAATATGAATAGCTGATGGAAAGCTAGATGTGGTTTCCCAGCAGTGGACTTCGAAACAGCCATTTCTTTTCCTTTTTTTGTGACTACTCACGAACATACATTTTCTGCCAGTGTTGCAGGTGTAAAACTAAAAGGATAAGATATAACTCAAAACAGTTTTTGCTCTTGCGTCATATTTATTCTAAGGTCAACAATATATTGGCAACATCAATCAATCAACTATGCTTCAATCTCAGAATAGTTGGATCAACTATATGCATCATCTACATCCATTCACCTTGACTTCAGTCTATTTCATGTATTCGGAGATAGTTAGGACACTACCACAATTTTTCATTCAACCTACCGCAAAATGCAAATTCCCTTCTTTATCTGGTTTGGACTAGCTATGCTATGGAGTTCTGAAAGAGCAAATTTGACATATACAAGTTTCCAACATTCTACCATTTTTAACTCCTTAAGTATTTGTGGTAATATTTTTCTGTGGTGTTCCAAAACCTATTCAGCAAGTATAGTAAATAAAGGTGAACTCAAGCATTCAAAATACTATAAGCTAGCAAATAATAATCAGTCCAAAGTATTTTGACTCAAGTAACAGCATAGAGCACTTACACTCTTGGTAAATCACCCTTTAAGCTAAGTTCTAATAAAAACTGCGATACAGGTAAGACAAAGACATAATCATCCAAGAATCGTAATATAAGGAACCCCCAATTGCACATTCAATCAAACATCCAGCTACGGACAAAACGGTCAGTTGCTGAAATGCCTGGTCAGAAATCAACAACTCAATTCCTTGAAGATAACAGATGTAGATTTCACATCATTCACATGATAAGAAAGGAGAAAAAGATATGGGGTTTGTGGAAACAGCCAAGTTAAATGAAGTGGTCAGTCAAAAGGAGAAGTATGAAACTGCAAGGCATTTCATGTTCCTAATCACATTACAGCTATCCAAGAAACAAAAACATAGTGGTCAATGGAGCACAAATTGGATACTATTGAAGAGGACTCTAGAATCTGCTTTCCTTTTCTTTGTTCTACACCAACCCAGAAGCCAGAATAAGATAAAATAACACACCCAAGAAAACTGATAAGAAAGTAAGTTAGGGTGGAGGAGCAAAGACCAAAATCAAAATATTAAAACACTTTTAAAATGTACCTTGGCTTATACTGATACATCCCTGAAACTTTTCCATGAGAGTATTGGTAAGCACTAGCCACCTCATGGTGCTGCAGGAAGAGTTTGGCTGGAAAACAGAAGAGAATATCACAAATCATCACGCAACAGACAAATTTGATAAAACAGAATTTATTCTATGTTCACACCTGGAATTACTACTTGGACTCTCCTAAAGACCTAAACACAATTTTGCCCTTATGTTCCCACAACACACTTCCAAACCCTTGTGTTAAATTTCTAAGCTACATTGCTCTGTACTCGCCACCTTTTGTCAAGTTTGCTGGAAAAAGTGCTTAAAGATACCTTCCTACTTTAAATTTTAGCAATCTAAATTTATACAGAAGATAAGGAAAATTTATTCAGTAGATATACTGATGCATCAAGCATGCTATGTGCACTGATTCTAGTTGCTGGGAAAGGGGAACTGTCTCACTTGTGAAAATGCTTAAGCTGGTCAAATTATTTATTTCTACAGAGTTTGCACTTGGTTATTTATTGAAATGAGCATCATCTAAAATAGAGGTCTGTGACGAATAAGCAGTAATATGGTGATTTTATCCCCCCAACCCTTCTCCGTGACCATGAACAAGAGATTACAGGTATAGCGCATGGAAAGCATGAGAATCTTCTCCTAAATTTTTATTACTGTCATGCTAATTATCAGACTGTTTCAGAAATGGAAGGTTACATAAATCAATTGAGACATCAACGTCAAACCACCTTTCCAAGCCTCCAGATATTGCTCATTAATAGAAGAACCAGCCACGTCTTTTACAACTTCTTCTAGTTGACTAAGTGGTGCAGTCTTCAACTCTTGAATTATCCTGTAAATAGGTTTTCCATTCTCCAGATAAATATGATTGTTCGGGTGTCTAGTCTTGCCCCCAGCGTGCATTTCAAATTCGTAAGCACTGAGAACCTGCTTAGACATAAATCTATTCAGTATGTTCATTAACATGCAGAAAGACAAACTTTCAATATAGACAGGAAACTCACTTTGGAGAAATTGCAGAGTGAACAACCACACAAGTATCCATAATCTTTTATGATTCCAAGTAGCTCCCTCTGACAGTCATAAAAGTGCTTCAGGCTTACATAGAAACCACTAAATAACAAGTATAAACAGAGAAACCCACAAACTACCTTCCTAGAAGTTGAAATGTACTTCACCCGTGCTCCTTCTAAAATTCCCGTCGAGAGAAGCTTCTTGACATTTGTCGGGTAAGCATCAGAAGTGACCTTCTTAGACATTTTTAGTTCCCTGTTTAGAGGACATAAAAAGGGATCTCTATCATCAGATTCCAAAGGATTCCATGCCTGTCCTTCACTAAAGCCATCATCAACCCCGGCAGTCACTGGTATAGCAGCCTCAGCAGATGCATTATCATAATCCTCCTTCCTTTTGCTAAACTTGAATATAATCTTCCTGACACCAGTTGTGCTAAATTCCTTCGGTATTTCAAGAACCACAGAAGACTTGGCAACTGCCTTAGATGCATCAACTTGATTATGCTCTTCCTCACTGACACTCTCCTCCGCACTTGAATTCCCCGAAGAAAAAGATGTAATCTCTCCAGAACCACCTTGATTATTACCCAACAAATCCACCCCTTGACTACTGATAGTCTGGAAACTTGAAGTGTTCTCTCTTGGAGACAAATTTGGATTTGAAACTTCAGACAACATATCATCATTCGAAGCTTCCTTCAAGTCAATCCTTACATCCGGCTGGACATCACAATTATTCAACCTCTTTGGCTGCATGTCACCTGACTCCAATACCTCTGTGTTTAAAGTTTCAGGTACATGATTTGTGGCACAGCCTTCTAATTCTACACCATCTATAGTTTCAGGTTCACGATTTGTGGCACAACACTCTGTTTCTACACCATCTACAGTTTCAGGTGCACAGTTTGTGGCACCACATTCTACTTCTACACCATCTACAGTTTCAGGTGCGCAGTTCGTAGAGTGATTAGTCGCACGACAATCTAACTCTACAGCATCTAAAGTTTCAAATTTCTGGTTCTCAACACATAACTCCTGTTCAGTAGCATCTACAACCCATTGTCTGTCACTCTTAGAATCAACATTTATGGGTTTCTCAATTACCACCATTCCATCATTCATTACCGCAAATTGTACGGCATCTAAAGTTTCAAATTTCTGCTTCTCAACACATAGCTCCGGTTCAATAGCATCTGCAACCCATTGTCTGTCACACTTTGAATCAACATTCATGGGTTTCTCAATCTCCATCATTCCATCACTCATTGCAGCTAATTCTACACCATCTAAAGTTTCAAATTTCTGCTTCTTTACACATCGCTCTGGTTCAGTAGCATCTACAACCCATTTTCTGTCACACTTTGAATCAACATTCACAGGTTTTTCAATCTCTATCGTTCCATCACTCATTGCAGCTAATTCTACACCATCTAAAGTTTCAAATTTCTGCTTCTCAACACATAGCTCCTGTTCAGTAGCATCTACAACCCATTGTCTGTCACACTTTGAATCAACATTCACAGGTTTTTCAATCTTTATCATTCCATCACTCATTGCAGCTAATTCTACAGCATCTAAAGTTTCAAATTTCTGCATCTCAACACATAGCTCCTGTTCAGTAGCATCTACAACCCATTGTCTGTCGCACTTTAAATCAACATTTATGGGTTTCTCAATCTCCATCATTTCATCACTCATTGGAATCACTTCTACACCATCTAAAGTTTCAGATTTCTGCTTAACACACAACTCCTGTTCAGTAGCATCTGCAACCTGTTGTCTATCATACTTTGAATCAACATTTATGGGTTTCTCAATCTCCATCATTCCGTCACTCATTGTCGCTACTTCTACACCATCTAAAGTTTCACATTTCTGCTTCTCAGCACATAGCTCCGGTTCAGTAGCCTCTACAACCCGTTCTCTTTCACACTTTGAATCAACATTTACAGGTTTCTCAATTTCCATCATTCCATCACTCATTGCCACTACTTCTACACCATCTAAAGTTTCACATTTCTGCTTCTCAACACATAACTCCTGTTCAGTAGCATCAACAACCCGTTGTCTATCACACTCTGAATCAACATTTACGGGTTTCTCAATCTCCATCATTCCTTCACTCAATGCCACTAATTCTAAAGTTTCACATTTCTGCTTCTCAACACATAAGTCCTGTTCAGTACCATCCACAACCCGTCGTCTATTACACTTCAAATCAACATCAACCGGTTTCTCAATTTCCATCATTCCATCACTCATTACCGCCATACAAACGCCACTTTCCCCTTCCCCCATCTCAAAATACACCTTATCACAAACTCAAACCACCACTCAAAAACATCCACAAACACAAATTTATTCAGAAAATGAACAAACACAATTAACTAAAAAAAAAAAAAAAACTCACCACTAACTACAAAAAAAAATACTTAACCACTCAAAAAAAAAAAAAAACTAACCAATTCCAGAAAAACTTTCTTCAATTTTACCCTGCCTCCACAACTCAAAACTCAAAAAACCCAAATCTGAATATAGAAATATACAGAAAAACAACTTTTGAGAGATCTACGGATAAACACCCAAAAAATTGAAAAAACCCACAAAAAATGGAACACAGATCTGAAAACTCAACGCATAATTTGATTTTGATTTTGATTTTTAACAATTAAAGGGAAGATTTATGGGTAGGGTTTTAATTAGGGATTACAAATGAAGAAACAAATATAGATAGAAATAAAAAAAAAACTGAATTTTATTTTATTTTTTGAGATTTCGCGGTATTGAAAGAGAGGAGAGAGAAAAAAAAGGAGGAAAGTGAGATGAGATTTGGAAGGAACGAGAAAGGGGAAGAGATAGGGTCATGGGGAAGTTATTGTGGTACTATTTTTATATCTTTGTGTAGGGCCCATACCAAATAATCCTATGTTATTTTGGCACGTGGCAACTACATGACTCACATTTTTCCTCTTGGGGTATTTAATTTAAAATTTGAAAAAATATATTTTAATAGAAAAAAAAATACTATACTACCATATGTTTTTAGTTTTTACTATCTAAGTTAGCGTCAATATGAAGTTATGATTTTAAAATAGCGTTTGAACAAGTGAGTTTGAAATAATTTTATGTTATTTTACTAAGTGGAAACTTAATGAGTAAGTTTTTCCCTTTTAAATATTTAATTTTTAAAATTCAAAAATATAATTTTAAAAATTTATAGAAAAAAAATTTGATTGTGTTTTGTATACGTTATATGAAGTTATGATTTTCAAATAGTATTTGTATCCTATGTTATTTTACCATGTGGAACCTTGATGAGTCAGCTTTTACACTTGAATATTTATTTTAGAATTTGAGAAAATAATAATTTTTAAAATTTATAGAAAAAAATAATCCGGAATTTTACAATCTAAGCTTTCGTTTTATGTACGCTATATAAACGTATGATTTCAACATAGTGTTTGAATATTTGATTTGAAATGACCCTATATTATTTTGCCATGTGGAACCTTAATGAGTAAGTTTTTCCCCTTTTATATATCTATAAAAATTTGACATTCGAGAAAATAAGAGTTCGGAATTTAAATAAGCCACAAAAAAATATAAGTAACCAAAATAAGCCACTATTTTAGAAAGTAACTAAAATAGGCTTAGTGAAAGAAAAAATTTCACTTTATCCAATATTGTAAACGTTTTCCGTTAGTCCACAACGGGTATATTTTAATATATAATGGAACTATTTCTTACACTTTATAAAATGTAAGTTTTTCTTATACTTTGTAAAGTGAAACTTTTTCTTACACTTTATAAAATGAAAGAAAAACTTACATTTTACAAAGAGGAATATTTTTCAAGTTTTGTTCTCTTTATGATGCTTTTGTAATGTTTGTCGTAAAATAGAGATATTTTCCCTATATATGTAAAAAAAAAATATAAATATATATCACATGCAATTAACTTAAATAAATAAATCAAGTGTATCATTTACATAAAGATAGGTGAGACATGAAAATTTGAGAATGTTCCAACATTTTCATCATTTCAAACTGTGAGGACTGACCAAAATAAATATCTAGTCCGTAACTTGGAGCAATATTCCTATCTTACTGAAGTAAATCGCTACAAAATATATAACAATAATAATAATAATAATAATAATAATTAATAAACAATCGACAAAAAAAAAAATACTGATCGAAATATAATTATTGAGCATTACCAGTCACTTTCATAGATAGTTTCATTCAAATCAAAATCATATCGATCGGTAAGAATATTTTGATAATGATTCATGTTAGAAAATTAGTAGATTGAGTTATCGGAAATTCATCAACGCTATTATGATTTTCTAATCGGGAATGAACATCAACCGACAAAGAAAAGAACATTGGTGGCTAGTCTTAGGCTCCTTTCTAACATAGATTTCAAGTATTGTTAACTTGATTTGATCTATGTAATTATTTGAAACCCTCAAAAAGTCAATCAACGATTCGTCATTATAGATAATCATCTCCAAAATTTGTTTGTCCTTGTGATAAATGAAGTAGGTATTTTCCGACTATAATCATAATAATACTATTTATACCCTATTCTTTTATAAATTGATGAAAGAAATATATGATATCGGTTATTAATTTTTTATTTTTATGATATGTCAAATCAATATAATTGTATCACAAACACTACAAAAACATCATAAGGAGAAAAAACTTGAAAAATATTCCTCTTTGTAAAATGTAAGTTTTTCTTTCACTTTATAAAGTGTAAGAAAAAGTTCCACTTTACAAAGTGTAAGAAAAACTTACATTTTATAAAGTGTAAAAACTAATTCTGTTATATATTAAAATACACCCGTTATGGACTAACGGAAAACGTTTGAAATATTAGATAAAGTGGAATTTTTTCTTCCACTAAGCTTATTTTAGTTACATTCTAAAATAGTGACTTATTTTGGTTACTTTTATTTTTCTGTGGCTTAGTTAGGTTCCGAACTCAGAAAATAATAACTTTTAAAAATTTATAAAAAAAAATTCAAATTTTTACATTCTGAGCTTGTGTGTTTTGTACGCGATTTGAAGGTATGATTTCAAAATAGGGTTGAAATATGTGATTTAAAATAATTCTATGTTATTTTGCCATGCGGAACCTTGATGCGTTAGCTTTTCCCCTTTGGATGTCTTATTGAAAATTCAAGAAGACAATAATTTTTAAAATTTATAAGAACAAGAATAACCTAATTTTTGCAATCTAAGCTTGCGTTTTGTGTACGTAATATGAAGTTATGATTTTAACATATAGTTTGACTATGTGATTTGAAATAATTTTATGTTAGTTTGACTTTTAAAATTGTTGAATACATATATCTCGTGGTCGAAATATAATATAGAAAGCAATATTACAACTATTATGAATTTTAGTAATTATAATTTAAAATAATGAGTTTTGTATCACTTTCAATCAGGATGAAAAGGATCACAAGTAATGTTTATCAATAATTTAGGAATAAAAAAATGTAGTTATTAATCTTTTATTCGTTTTCTTTTCCGTTTAATTAACATTTTCTCTTCTTTTTTTTTTTTTTTACTTGAGTTAAGATTTTGATATCAACGTGTGCGCTAAAAGGAATTGAAAATTTAAAGTAAGGGCATGTTAGACTTTTGACAGAATCGTCAAGGCAACGTGCTAATCATTCCTAGCCTTCTTTTTTCAACAGTCATTGTTTTACCGTCTTCTTCCACCTTTTCTTTTTTCAAGCATAATAAAGATGATTGTGAGATAAATATCATCTCCCTTTCTCTATTTTCTTTTTCTTTGTTCTGTTGCTTTCTGCTTTAATTTATTCTGTGCAATTATTTTGTTGTTGTTGTTTGTTTGGTTGTATATTTTCCCACCTTTGTTTTTACACGTATGCTTGAGAGTATTGAATGTTGTCACTTAGAGCTTTCAGTATAGTTATGAATGTTTTGTGCATGTAAGTTTTTTTGGATAGCAATTAAATTTTGTTACTCATCAAGAAAGTAAAATTGTTCCGTAGATGTTTGATGAGTGTCTTCAGAAAAGAAGATTTTTCATTAAACTTTGTTAAAATTAAAGTATATGCGCACACTCAATACAAATTCTTACCTTGGTTTGGCTGTGCAAATGGTACTACTCATCTCCTCAATTTACTTAGTTTAGTTCATTTATAAATTTCTTTGGCTTTTTTATGTTGGATACTCTCATTGGGATAGGAGTAGAGTATCAGTACTTGACAATTGATTGTGTTTCTTATTAGTGTGATACTTGTTGTCAATTCTTATCGATACATTATTAATTATACAAGAGAATTATCTTTACAGGGATCTTTTCTACCAGACACTCTAAATGATATCTATTGTCCATTTCTTTTTATTACTATTATTATTATTTTCAATTTTTGATTGGAAGGAAAGTATGGTGACTCAATTTTGAAGCGCACGATATTGTGAATGATATCTGTAATTTGAATTCTTTGTGCTAAATCATATCAAAATTATTACTTTGTTGGAATGAAAATATAGAGACTGCATTTGATATGTTCTTATATGTAAATCTTATTATTGCACAAAAAGATGCATGACACCTGAAGTTTTAACAAGTTACATAACAACCTACTCTATTTTTATTATGTTGCACATTCACAATTTCAAATTTTCTCCTCCTAGCCGTTGAGGTATTTTGTCAACAATTGTGTCGCACCAAGATGAATTACCATCATCATTTATTTTGCTACTTTTGTACAAATATGTAAATAGCGTAACTTAAATTCTCATAGATAGTGTAATCACAAATAGATTGTATAAACATATATGTTTATATATTGCCAACATTTTACTAATTGCTGCCTTATATATCAATATTCGCAATAATTCTCCGTTTATAAATTTTAAGTCCGTGCGCGCACGTCTTTTATATCTAGTTTTACGTACAAAGTAGAATCATGCACTACACATTGGTAGGTATTTTTTCTTACAAACGATAAAAGAATAAAGAATAAATTTTAGAAATAACATAGATACGAATTATATTAGCATATTGTAACTATATTTTTGCTATTTATGCTCCATAGCCAAATTATGTTTGTTATGGAGCATCTAATTTGTATAAATTAGGTGCTAATCGTATGTGTCTATGAAAATTGTATCTATATACATGTATATGTTATATGTGTTAGGCTAGAGTAGCGAGCGGGATTATGAGAGAGGAGACACGCAAGCGAGAGAGGACAAAGAGTAGAGAAAGGTGAAGTATATAAATATATTAATTAGATAATTGTATATATGTATCACTGATTGATGTAGAAACACTCGATACATGTTGTTTGTGTGCTTCTTGTTGACGAGAAAAAAAGAATAGTGACAAAATCTAATTCAGAATTGATATAGAATTACACAATTCACACTGTTGGTGAGCATTCTACTCAAAGTTCAGTTTAAATTTGATTGTTTCTAATATACTAGCTATTCAAGACGTATATTGCATGTGTATGCTATATTATGTAGTATATAAATTTTATAGCATAAAATTACTATTATTTAAATAAAAAATTCAAATACAAACTAACACTAACATCGGTATAATTATTTTAAAAATTAATAAATCAAAGTATAACACCAAGTATGATAAATTGTCTATTTATTTAATTTTATATCAATTTAAGTAAATATACGTGCACACATAAAGTAAGAAACATATATTTTAGTTGAAATCAAATCAAACGACATATATAATACATAAACACAATCTTTAACTTAGCTTTAGCGGATAATTATGTCATCTGACTTTGAGTTCGCACAAATACACAGTTAAACTTGTATAAAATTGAACAAGTAGATATACATGGCTTACATGACATAATACAAGTAGGACGTCACGTAGGACACACGATCGTCATGTAGAGTGTCATATATGACGAATGTGTTCATTTGTTCGATTTTATACAAGTTTAAGGCTTCATTTGTTTCTATTAAGATTAAGAGGTCTGAATCTGAATATTAAGATTTGCATTAAATTTAGGAGTTTTGATCTGAATACAAATCTGAATATTAAGATGTGGTCTCTAAATCTGAATACAAAATAATTAATGTTGTTTGTTTTCAATATCTGAATATGCATATGAAATTAACATTAAATTAATAAAATATCATAAAAAATTCATTTCAACAAAATATATCACTTTTGATTAAAAAAAAGTTTTAAAAGTTTTAATAATCATGATTTGGAGTACAATTTTTTTAATTCAAAAACCTTGATAACGTCAAAACACCAACAGTGTTCTTGACACAGTAATATAAAAAAAAACTTGAAAGAAATTATGAAAACTTACCAATTTAAGAGGGGGAAAATGATGTTTGATTGAGAAAAGAGAGAAAGATTTTTTCTAGTTATGAGATAAAAAGGTACGCTTAAAGCAGAGAAACGATAATTTATTATTTGAGAACTTATTAAATGAGTCTGAATGTTGTTAAGAGTCTCCTACAGATCTGATTCATTCAGACCTCTTCAGACCCATTAAGAGACTTTTTTTTTTTAAAAAAAAAAACTTAATGGGTTAAATCTGAATGATTCAGATTTAGACCTAAAATCAAACATACTTAATATGTTGAATCTGAATGATTAAGATTCAGATATCCATTAAGTGCAAACAAATGAGGCATAACTGTCTACATGTGCACATTCAAAATTAAATGTTATAATTAACCGTTGACGCCAAGTTAACAAGCAAGTTTATGTATTCTGCCAATATATTATATAGGAAAAAGAACAAATATACGCCTGAATTATCGTAAATGATACGCATATATTCTCTGCCATATTTTTGGGACATTGATGCCCTACCGTCCAAAAACCTAGAACATATATGTCTTTTACTCTAACAGAAGACTAAATATGGACACGTGACACAACCTTATAAGGCGATACGATATTTAATAAATAATGGTCGGTGGATAAGATTATGACATGTGTATGTCTGTTAGTATAATTGATATATACACTCTAATTTTTTGACGATAGGACACTAATATCCCAAAAATATAACGGATATATATATATACCATTTACGATAATTGGAATATATTTCTGTTTTTTACTATTATACATAAACAAAAATATTTTACGCGGCGCGGTCATTGCTTTTACGCTCCCCAGTCCCCACCCCAACTGCCTCTCCGTTTGAAATTCACTGAAACCCCGTTATTCAGCTCCACAAAATCCTTTTTTTTTAACTTCTTATATTCCTTATTACTTTTATCTCTCTGAATTTTCGTTCTTCTTCAAACTTAATACTCTCTCCCTCTGTACAATCAATATGGTGAGTCTTCGATTTTTTTTATCTTGTATTTTTTTACTTTCAAATAAGCATAATTACTTTCTATTATGTTATGTGATAATTATTATTTTTTTGAATTTTGATATGTGATTTCTTTGATTGGAGAGAAGCTATTTGGTTGTTCATCTAAATTGTGAATTTCGTAGTTGTTTGCGTTTGCATATGCATTTGCATGGTGTTTAGTCTGATTAATTTGAATTCGCGTCGGGTAGGGCTTATTTGGGAAAAACACTCTATACGGAGTTATTTTTCATATGTAGGATCGAAAATGAGATCTCGTTAAGGGAGTAACAGCAGAGACATACATTTCACCACTTTCAGTGTGGGAGATCTTGTAGAAATTCAGTATTGATTCGATTATATATTATATAGTTGAACATATCTAATTCATTTCCATCTGGGTTTAGCTGAAAAAGTGAGCTGGTATATAAGGTGTTTGATAATTTGATTGATCTGCTGACTTTGTTACACATTATTTATTTTCCCTTTATGAACATAAACTTATACTCTTTCAAATTGAGTGGATTTTTGGACTTACAAAAAAGAAAACTATATACTAGAATTTATGTCTTTTGAGATGTTGTCTCTATAGTACCCCACGGGTGTAGTTTAGTGGTCAATGACGTGGGTTGAGTGAAAAACATGAGGTTTCAGGTTCAACTAGGTGATTTCTTTCCGTATGTTCTAGCTTGGTCGATAGAGTTAGGTGGCAGGCCCATCCCAATACCATGGTTATCAAAAAAACTGGAAAAAAATACTGTTCCATGTATAATGGAACCTAGTTACCCTAGTCAACTCTATAGTGAACAGGATGATTGGTCTCTTCCTATTCCTTCAAAACGATTATGAGTATTTTTTATTTTTTATTTTATTTAGAGTTTAATTTAATCAGCTACTACCAGTCTGAAATAGCAATGTAGTGTAAATTTAATTCAGCTACTACCAGTCTGAAATAACAATGTAGTGTACTGAAAATATTTAGGAAGATCACTTGTTTTTTTATGATGTCTTCACCTGCATATTTTTCGTGTAACTATGGCCCATGGAGTTCGAGTCATCTTGTGTCCATCTCGATTAATTCATATTACATGTTACCTCCCGCCAACACATGTATTGGATAACTCTGCCCAAGGATTGAACATATGAAAAGAAACCACCTTATGCTTTTCTCTTCAGCGGATTTGAACCTGAGACGTCATGGTTCTCAACCACTTAGCTTTGTTATGATGTCTTTGCTTGAATTTGTTGCCAAAACCTTTATCCCCTCCACTCTCCCGGTCATCCATTTTAAAAAGTTTATCTCGAAATGAAAGAATGGGGTGATATAGGTGTTATTTTGTATTCTGAATGGTGTTCAGACAGATAATTGCTGCTGCATAGTAATGCAATGGCCTGATAAGTTACGAATAACCTAGTGAAAGTGTCTCCATCACCAACCATGAGTTTTGGGATTCAAATTACCAAATTGTGGGTTAAAGGGAAAAGAAGAAAGAAATAGAGTAGAATTTGAATTCTACTGTTTATGGGTGTTGATTGATCAACTAGATGAAATGGAAATTTATCTTGGACGTTCATTCCTATTATATTCTTCAGCTCATTTTTAACTGCATTAGAATTTTTGAGTTATAGATGCTCATGTGATCAATTATATGTGGAAGTTTTCTAACATGATTGGGGGATGTAATTCTTCTTACTATAGGCTAACGCAGCATCTGGAATGGCAGTGCATGATGACTGCAAATTAACGTTCTTGGAGCTGAAAACAAAAAGAACTCACCGATTTATTGTTTTCAAGTTAGAAGAGAAGCAAAAGCAGGTTGTGGTTGAAAAAGTTGGTGAGCCAACTCAAAACTACGAGGACTTTGCTGAAAGTCTTCCTGCTAATGAATGCAGTTATGCTGTCTACGATTTTGACTTTGTAACTGAGGAAAATTGCCAAAAAGCAGAATCGTTTTCATCGCATGGTATTGAAAATGTTCGTAGGAATTTTAATGGATACGATAGAGTCACACCAATTTTGTCTTATTTGTGGTTTTTCTTTGTTAAGGTCTCCTGACACAACAAGAGTGAGAAGCAAGATGATCTATGCAAGTTCAAAGGACAGATTCAAGAGACAGCTTGACGGAATTCAAATTGAGTTGCAGGGTACTGATCCAACTGAAATGGGACTTGATGTAATTAAAAGTCGTGCGAACTAGGTATGGATGATTAGATATCGGATAGACCTGTAAAAGGGAGAATCTTGATGCAATCATCTTATTTTAACTGTTCATAGCTTGTGGAACAAAAACTGGCTAGAGATGATATCAGTACCAAGCGTTAAATTTTGATTCTTGAACGAGCTTTATGGTGGGTGATCTAATATAAGATGTGTTTTATTTGGTTAGAAATCATCTTATTTGATTGATATCTTACCCTAAGATTTTGGTTCTGGAGTTTGAGGAGATGTTAATAACAACTGAAGATTTCGCATTTGGAGAGTGCTTCCTCAAACTATGGATCATATTATAAGAATGGTAGCAGTTCAATGAGATATTCTATTCTTTTATCAAATAAAAATTGTAGACACTAGTTCTTTTAGATGTCCTTGTATTGGCTTATTCTTCTGTTGATAGATTGATGACACTATGTAACGACGAAAAATAATACATTTTATTCATCAATATTGCAAATAGCTTACTGTGAAGCTCCGACTAATTTGTATCTAAGTCAACTAATACCATTCAGGTAAGGTACTAGCAACTATGCTGAAAGGAACTTTACTAAGCAACAACTTTATTCTGCTTACAATGATTTGGGCCATCTCTATGTCAAAGGACATACTAGTTGCTCTCTGTAGCAGGCAAAAATAGTATTTTGAGAAGGCTGCAGACAATGAAGAGGCTGGTGGATTCTACAACCTCAGAACAATGTATCTTAAAGGAATTGGGGTGAAGAGAGATATGTGAAATAGCGTCCAAATACTTCATAACAGCTTTTGATGCTGGTCAACCAAAAGCATTTTATCAACTGATAAAAAGGTTAGATGCTGGTGTATGTCTTAAGAAGAATGTTCCACTGGTGACGATGTGTATTAGAAAAAATAATAAAGACATTAGCTTTATGTATTGGCAGTACCTTAAAATGTTACATACTCCTAATATGCATTATAATATTACGAGAGGGAGATGTATCAAATACAATTCCGACCAATCATTACTTGTATTAGATTATATCCATGATTCTTTTTTCGATCTTGTATGAGTTAATTATTTATTTTTGCTATAGAGTCTCATTATTCGATACGATCTTGAAAGGTAAAAATAGAGTGATGCAATTCATGAATAAGAAAAGGAATGCGAGATGGAGAAAGAAGTTGAGTTAGGGGAGCGAGAGAGAAAGAGATAGATGTGACAAAGACGAAACAAATAAGAAATAAGAGAAATTTACTATAAAATTTTAAGTATAGTTATGTTAGGTAGTAATATTTTAAAATTATAGTAATTATAATAGTAACTTGATCAAGTAATTTTCCCTTAAAATATTAATAGGAGAGCACTTCTACAAAATTGGATTCCAACCCTAAATTCCAATTTCCAAGAGACCAAGAGGTAAGAAAAAACCGGAGCTAACATATACACTAGACCCGGTCTTAATAAAACTACCGAAAACTATAAACCCCAACATCTCATCCCTTTAACTTCTTCTTCTTCTTCGCAGGTTTTAGGGCAAAACGATATAGCGGCCGATTAAATAGATCGAAATCCAGGTACATATTAATTACTCTAATTTTTTCATAATTTTGTACAGCAATGTTGCTAGTTTTCACATCTTTTTCTAATTTTCCCTTATTAATGATTTTTTTTTTGTTTATTATTGGTGGTTTTAGCATATAGAACTCTCTATACGGGTATGTGCATTAACATCCATATAATGCAGTTGGATCAATAATTTTTGTATTTTTTTTTGTGAATATTTTGCGGAGTTTGTGATGTAAATTTTCAGATTTGAAGTTGAATTTTCATCATAGTTTATTAGTAATAATGATCTTTTTCACATTATTTCGTTGTTGTTATTGCTATTATTTTTGTATTCAATCTTTTAGACGGCTTTGATATGCTGTATTTTAAGCATATCCTCATTTGTTTTGAAAAAGCATTAGTATTTATTTGGACCACAAATTTTTTGAAAATGCATTAGTATTTACTAGTTTGGACCACAAATTGAGGCGTAGTTGATTATTAAATATTGTTCATATGGATAGTTGTGTGAGGCTTGAGATCGTATTGTCTTGCAGAATATTTTTTCCAGTTTGTTAAATTGAGATGGAAAGAAAATAGTTGTTGTTCTTCTTCTACATTTGTGTTCTAAACTTGTTAGTTTTCGGTAACTTTGCAAAATCTGTGGAGCCTTCAGTTTTTTCACCCAGTGAAAGATTTCAAGGAACTCATTTATGTTTTAAAACAATGAGTGTTGCTATTTGTTTTTAGCAAAAACGACTATAATTCCTGCTTTTTCTTTGGCTCATTGTATACGATTTTTTTTTAGCAATTCCTTGACACATGATTTCAAGTATTTAATGGTCATATTGTTGTTATTTGTAGTTGGAAGATTTTGTCTAATTTTCTGTCATTTAACTACTCATCTTCAGGTGAAAGGTCTAGCTTTCTAGATCCTCACAATGGCGAATTTTGCCAAACCTGAGAGTGCTTTGAAGCGAGCTGAAGGTTAGTTGTTTCTGTCTTCGTCTTTTTTTGGATGGCTGGGTCAGTGGGGGTGGGGGATGTAGCATTTAGTTTAGTACACTTAAGTGTCTTAAATGTTTTGTATTAGAATAGTTACAAGCACAGGTTATGTCTTTAGGTTTGCCATATTGGTTGTATTGGGCAATCAAAAGCACTCACTTGTTCTCTTTAATCATTCATGAGCTTAATTTTCTGATGCAGAGCTAATTAATGTTGGACAAAAGCAAGAAGCCTTGCAAGCACTTCATGATCTTATTACATCTAGGAGGTATAGAGCATGGACAAAGACACATGAGAAAATAATGTTCAAGTATGTAGAGTTATGTGTTGACATGAGAAGGGGGAGGTTTGCCAAGGATGGCCTAATTCAATATCGTAGTGTCTGTCAACAAGTGAACATTAGTTCACTGGAGGAGGTGATAAAGCATTTTATGCATTTAGCCACTGAGCGAGCTGAACTGGCTCGCAATCAAGCACAAGCCTTAGAGGAAGCTCTGAATGTGGAAGACTTAGAAGCTGATAAAAGACCTGAAGATCTTATGTTGAGTTATGTTAGTGGGGAGAAAGGTAAAGATAGATCTGATCGTGAACTGGTCACACCCTGGTTTAAGTTCTTGTGGGAGACATATAGAACTGTTCTAGAGATCTTGCGCAATAACTCAAAGTTGGAGGCTCTGTATGCTGTAAGTACCCCTACCCCTCTTCATTTCTTTCTTTCTTTATTTGTTATTCTCCGTTTCTTCTAGTATATGTTGGAGTCAATCTCATACTGGGTTTATGTCGGCACATGAAGGATTTGGTTATCCTAACTTTTCAGTATCTTGTTTAGATAGTGTTACTGAGCAAGTTGTTTCAATGTTATTTAAAACTATTGTATTATCGCTTAAAGTGATAAATCGATACAAAGTGAGGCGCTTCACAGAAGTATGTGTTTCAAACAATAATGACGATTCTTTGAATCTCAACTCAAGAGTTGGATCACTATTGCACTGTTGTATATTGGATGTTGAGATTAATTGTTTTGATTGCAATTTGATTATTAATGGTGCTAAATTCACACACGTTATATAATTTTCTCTGAACTGTGTGCTTCACTATTTTTGCTTGTATTTTCGCATCAAACACCACGGACCTTATCTCTGTTAAAATTAGTAGGTTGTTTATCCTCTTTCTTTTTCTGTTTACTTTGGAGTCAGTAGTCTTTTTTTTTGAAACAGGACTTTTGAGTCAGTAGTCTGCATGCACTATGTGTTACTTGCTTCTTGTGATAAAAACATTCCTTATTCACTTACTACTGATTGCATTGCCTTATATTGATGTGATGGGCTTCTATCTGACAACATAAATTGTTTAATCAGAAAGCTGTTTCTCTGGTATTATCTGTGCTTCTTTGCT
Source organism: Solanum lycopersicoides (assembly GCA_022817965.1). Classification (NCBI taxonomy): domain Eukaryota; kingdom Viridiplantae; phylum Streptophyta; class Magnoliopsida; order Solanales; family Solanaceae; genus Solanum; species Solanum lycopersicoides. The sequence goes on from CM040627.1 coordinate 85,813,390, forward strand.
TAAAATCATAGGGTGGGATCTTGTTTGCAACTTAAAAGTTACACCTAAATCCGGTTTGTCTTGTGTGCCATTTGAGCTTGCTGCATCGCTGTTGAGTTTTGACAATAATTGCTATATTCGTACCAAGTGGATTTTAAGAATATATTTTGTTGGTGCAACAAATGAAATTGAATTAAGCTCTCTTGATATGCTCAGATGACGGCGCACCGTGCCTTTCAGTTCTGTAAGCAGTACAAACGTACAACAGAGTTACGTCGACTCTGTGAAATCATACGGAATCATCTGGCAAATCTTAACAAGTTTAGAGACCAGAGGGACCGTCCGGATCTGTCCGCTCCAGAAAGCCTACAGTTGTATCTGGACACAAGAATTGAGCAACTCAAAGTTTCAACAGAACTTGGACTTTGGCAGGTTTTTATTAGTTTCTCTGATATCATATACAATATTCGCATAGGAGAGGCGTAGAATTTCTATACACTTGCAACGGCCTTTGAGATTGCTTTGACATGCATGAATTTGTTTGTCACCTTTTTATTTGGACATTACGCAGGAAGCCTTTCGTTCTATTGAAGACATATATGGATTAATGTGCATGGTCAAGAAAACTCCTAAACCATCATTGATGGTTGTGTACTATGGCAAGCTAACAGAAATATTCTGGATGTCATCAAATCATCTTTATCATGCTTATGCATGGCTCAAACTCTTTTTTCTTCAGAAAAATTTCAATAAGAACTTAAGCCAGAAGGATTTGCAGTTAATAGCATCATCTGTTGTTCTAGCTGCACTGTCTGTGTCTCCTTATGATAAGTTATATGGTGCATCCCATCTGGAGCTTGAAAATGAGAAGGAGAGGAGTTTGAGGGTGGCCAATCTCATCGGGTTTGATGTTGAACCCAGATCAGAGAAGAAAGAAGTGGTAATTTTTTAAATTTTATAAATAGAGAAGCAGTAGATCCATGTTGGTTTATAAATAGAGAAGCAGTAGATCCATGTTGGTTTCTTATATAACGTTTGTCTTGATTTTGTTTCTCACCTTCGTTTCCTTTCTGCGTTCTCCTTTTCAGCTTTCCCGGTCATCAATACTCTCGGAATTGGTAAGCTAATCCCCAAATAAATTCTTTTTATTCTTGCACATTGGTGTCTTTTTGAATTTAATTTATAAAATGATATGCCCCTCAAATTCCTTTTTTTTCTTTTTTGTGTGTGGTGTTAATTACTGTGCATATTTGACTATTTGTACAGATGAGGCTCGTGTCGTCCTGTTTGATTGATCTTCCATTTTTTAATTCTTTTATTGTCTTCAGTTCTGGTTGTCTTATATAAATTTCTTTTCACGGATATAGGTGTCCAGAGGTGTGATGGCCTGTGTCACCCAAGAAGTAAAAGACCTTTATCATCTGTTGGAACATGAGTTCCTTCCTTTGGATCTGGCACTGAAAGTGCAACCCTTACTGAAAAAAATCTCGAAGCTTGGGGGTAAGCTATCTTCGGCTGCTTCAGTTCCTGAAGTGCAACTGTCCCACTATGTTCCAGCCTTGGAAAAGCTTGCAACTCTGAGGTTGCTCCAGCAGGTTCTCACGTTTAACTTTAGGGTCCTTTGTTATTTGACATTTTTTCTTACATTTCAACTAACTTAGAGTGTGGTTATTTTGCTTCTTTTTATGTTCGCAGGTATCTCAGGTGTACCAGACAATCCAGATTGGTAACCTGTCTAAGATGATTCCATTCTTTGACTTTGCTGCTATTGAGAAGATTTCTGTAGATGCTGTTAGACATAATTTTGTAGCCATTAAAGTTGATCACCTTAATGGTTCTGTCTTATTCGGTAAACAGGTACAATTGTGTTCGCTGGATGTTCCTCTTCTCTGTGCTCCTACGTTGGTTATGAGATATCCTGTCCGCCTTACCATTATCTTTGCTGAGCTACATGATTTCTTCCCCCTATTTGAATAAAACCATTGACTTGGTTCACTATTTTTTTCCTTGTTTTGTTTTCTAAAAAGTTCTGGTTGGTTACATCTTCTACGTCTTGCTACACATGAACAAAAAAAACTTGGGAGAAAGTAACAGTATATCTAGGGATCAAATTTATTGGCTTTTTGTTAAGTTTTTGCTATGTAAATGAGTGGTTGTCTGTAAGTGTCTGTCAAACACTCAAGCTAGCACCACAAGTACATATCTTGCTTGCTACATCGAATATGGGCCGGATGGTGTAGGATAGTTCTTGGAAGTTGTTTGACTTTTGATGTAAAGTTTTTACAGCATAGCACTTTGTGCTCTTCTGGATTTTGGGACATGGGGATATGGCATCAAGTGAGAAGTTCCTTCTGTTCTTTGTTAAGTTTAACCTTATACCTCTTAATACATTGAACAAGTGTTGCAGAACATTTCTGTGTGTGTTTCCTAAATACTTATGTGAAAAGATTTCGGTAATCCCGATGAAGTTATGTATACTTTTCTTGGTGCATCTTCTTCGCATATATACTGTCATGTCTAGCAGTTTTTTTTGGAAGTGTAGGGGGTGGAGGGCCAGACCTAGCCTTTACCTCTTCAATTTTAACCCTTTTAAATTTTTTAGTTTCGGGATTGATTCTCTTATCCTCTCCTTTGCCTGACGTGGACATAGAAAATTAGAATAATTTGTTGCATTTCCATTTTTATATTTGTTTCTAGAGTATTGAGGCTGAAGGACTCCGGGATCATTTGTCACTTTTTGCTGAATCCCTTAGCAAGGCAAGGTTAATGATCTATCCCCCTGCGAAGAAAGTTGCCAAGCTTGGGGATGCCCTCTCTAATTTGGCGGAGATAGTGGAGAAGGAGCACAAGAGACTCCTGGCACGAAAGTCCATAATTGAGAAACGCAAAGAAGAGCAAGAGCGCTTACTCTTGGAGAAGGTATACCCTTCTTGAGGGTGTTGGAGTTTCATGCTATCATTGTTTTCTTGGTTGATGAATTTTTGTTGACATTTCTTGAAGGAACGAGTGGAAGAGTCAAAGAGGCGAGAACATCAGAAGATGACTGAAGAGGCCGAGCAAAAAAGGGTTTCTGCTGAGCTAGAGCAGAGAAGGAACCAAAGGATTTTGAAAGAGATAGAGGACAGAGAACTCGAAGAGGCCCAAGCAATGCTGCAAGAAGCTGAAAAGCGCAGCAAGAGGAAGAAGAAACCAGTCTTAGACGGAGTTCGTACAAACTTTGGACCTTTTTTGGTTTGTTTATTCAGATCTCTGAATAGATATCCTTACTGATGTTAATCTAAGTGCAGGAAAAGATGACCAAAAAGGATATCATGGAGTTGGCATTACATGAGCAACTCAGGGAGAGGCAGGAAATGGAGAAAAAATGGCAGAAGTTTGCCAAAATAATGGATTATTTGGAGAGAGCGAAGAGAGAAGAAGCAGCACCTCTTATTGAGTCTGCATTTCAACGGCATTTAGCTGAAGAGGCTACTCTTCATGAACGTGAGCAGCAGGTATGCATAGAATTAGCATTTGTTTTGCATAACCACCATTAAAAAACTATTGTTTCACATTTTCCTTGAGATTTTTCTAAAGGAACTAAATTTTGGTATTTCTTTTTGGTCAAATGTTGTTGATTAACGGATCTGGATTTACAACAATCTTGCAGCAAGAAATTGAATTGAGCAGACAACGACATGCTGGGGACCTTGTAGAGAAGAGTAGGCTGGGCCGCATGTTGGAGAATAAGGTCTCTTAATCTTAATTTTTTTTATTTGGTTGCATTATGTATTTGTGTCTTCGGACTATGTATTTGAGCTTATGGTTGTAAAGGGGCACTGCCTTTGATATTTGCTTCAACTAACTGAATTCTGTTATGTCACTGGCCATTGGGAACCAAAGCTCACGGTTGTTGTTGGAAAAAGGTTTTATGACATATTTTGCACTTCGAATATGCTAGCGTTACACCATCAGCTGATATAAGCCCTGATTATGCAGAGAATATTCCAAGAAAGAGTAGTTAGCTGCAGGGAAGCCGAACTCAATAGCATGAAACAGGAGAGACAAGAACGAATAAACCAGATAATTCAGACAAGAAAACAGGACAGGGACACTAGGAGGAAGCTGCTATTCTTTCTGCGAAAAGAGGAAGAACAAAAGAAGAGGTTGCAGGAAGAGGAGGATGTGCGGAAACATGAAGGTATACTTCTGGTTAAAGATGCATTTTACGCACTGAATTTAGATTTTCAATGAAGTGCGTTTCACTAAAACGTTTATGCTTCTGATCATTTTAGCAGGCATCATTTAATTGTCATTGCTTATTTAAACCTGACCTTTTCGAGGTTATGCATACCGTTTGTAATGTCCTCTCACCTTCGCAAGTCCTTTCATGCATGCATCGTTGTCTGGTTTATAATTCTCAAGTGTTTAGGAGCTACACTGACCCCTCTCAAATTCTTTTTATCCTCACCCATCTACCCTTTCCCTTTTTCTTTTGGGGTTGTGGTTTTGAGTTGTTATTTATAGTCAATTTAGAATCCTATGACAATGTATTGAGAATTTTGCAGAAGCGGAGAAGCGAAAAAGAGAGGAAGCTGATCGGAAGGCCAAGTTAGATGCGATTGCAGAGAAGCAGAGGCAACGAGAGCTAGAGCTTGAAGAGAAGAAAAGGCTTGAAAGAGAGGTGGTCTTGGGGAAATCCATGCCTGTGTCACTTGAGCCTTCAACTATAGGTCGTCCCTCAGAAGCTGGAGCAACTTCTCCTGCAGCAACAGCAGCTGCACCTACTCCCGGGAAGTTTGTGCCCAGGTTCAGAAGAGAGAAAATTGACGTAGCAGGCCAGGCTCCACCTCCCGAAACTGACAGGTGGAGCAGCGGTGGCAGGCGTGATGAACGGAACTCGTTTGGTGGTGGCTCAAGGACCAGTTGGTCATCCTCTAGGCGCAATTAATTGCAGTGAATCAGGTTACTGCCTCGATCAAGCGTTTGCATTGTCGGGACACTTTTTTGCAAAAGTTCAATTTTGGCTGTTAGTTATTGAAAACTTTTGTCGTATTTGTGTATCGGAAACAACCTCTATTATCTTCTCAAGGTAGGAGAAGAGGTTTACGTACACCACCCACTTCAGACCAACTTTCATTGAAGTATTTTTTGGGAAAATTTTCAAAATTGCAATATTTTAGTTTTTAATGAGATTTCTTAGCAACAGTTTCATTATTTATTTAAAATGTCATTATTTTAGTTTGTTAAAGAATTAGTTATGTATTTATTATTATTTTGAAAAGAATATAAATAATTAATAACAGAACAGAGAAAATCATGGAATAAAAAAATTAAAAAAGATTTTAATTTAATAAAATATAATTAATTAATAACAGAATGGAGAAAATAATATTTTGCATAATTATTATTTTTACTACTCTGAAGCCTTTTTATCTTTTATTTTTGAGATTAAAATTTGTAAAATTTCTTTTCTATTATACGTGTTTGGTTCCATAATCGACATGACTTTTTTCTCTCTTATTCTTCAAATTTACAATATTAATTTTATCACTTCATTGAAAATACTGAATCTATGCAGAATTGAAGTCGATTGATTTAAGATTTTTGTGAATAGTGAAGAAGATTTTAGAATGAAAAAATAAAAAATAAATACACAATTTATTGGTAAACAAAGTGAGATTGAAATACAAAGTGAGCACAAAAAATCTAAAACTTGTTGGCATATATTTAAAATTGATATAAAATAAATAAAGAAATACCAAAACTTGTTAGCATAGAAAATGAAAATAAAATACAAAATGATCTGAAATACAAAGTGAGTACAAAAGAAATACAAAACTTCTTGGCATAAAAAGTGAGAATGAAATACAAAATGATATTAAACACAAAGAGAATGAAATACAAAATGATATTAAACACAAAGTGAGCACAAAAAAATAAAAAACTCGTTGGCATAGAAAGTGAGAATAAAATACAAAGTATTGAAATACAAAATGATATTGAAATATAGAGTGAACACAAAAAAATACAATTTTCTTGGTAAATAGTCAGAATAAATACAAAATTTAAAAAAAAAATAAAATTTCTTAAGCATAATTTGGAATAGTATACAAAATTCTGTAAAACTATTTATCCACGAGTTTTTGGCTAAATTCATCCCTCAAATATAACCCAAACTTAGAGTACATCCTCATGATATAATTATGACCAAAAAACATCCTCCTGCTATCCCAAAACTTGCATAAAGCATCCTTTCTCTTAACCACTGTTAAAAACTAACAGAAAGAAAAACATGTGCCAAGCACATGACTTCCCCCAAACCAAACCAAGAATATGTTAGAACTTTTTCCGGTCCATTTGCGACTGAATTCGTCCTTTAAGTTTGTAATGTGTCGCCATGACCACACTCAATTGTTATAGCATATGCTTTGACATCTCTTACAACAAATGTTTAAGAGGATTCAAATGTTTATATGCATACAACAAAATTTGGTTTTACCTTATTTGTACAGTATAATTTTCGATGAAGGGAATTCAACTGGACATTCTTTCCTTCTGAAGAGCTTGACATTATGCCAGGTTCTGTCACGAGAAAAGGCCATCCTCGATCCAATCCGATGTCAATCTAGTCTGCAAAACATCAGAGCTTAGCTGGAAATTCAAGATTGTAAGGTTAATAGTCTAGGCTCTGTTTGATAGACAATGCGACTAGGTTAGAGTGAAGGCAACAAATTGTGCTCAGGTTGTGGCCCTGTGAGATCAAAGAGTAACAAGTCCTTTTACAATTGGCAGACCAGCTCGTTAAAACTTTAGCAGGAGCGATTACCGCTTTCAATAATTTGTTCTTCCAAGTACAATCAGTTCCTCGATATAGGAATCTAGACTCGAGTTCTCCTTCTCCATAGCAATTATGTATTCCAATCGATCATAAACCTGAGATATCTTCTTTTGCTTATCTTCTACTCTTGAAGAAGGTCATATCATTCCCGTGGAAGACCAGCTTCATTTCTAGCCAAATGATTGAATGTAACTTTTACCTCCACATTATATTTCTCTAGTAAATGTCTGAAAGTAGTGCAAGGTGTGCGTCCCATTTTCTCACAAACTGAAACGAACCAGAAGACACCTACAGCCACATGTGCAACTTCTTCATCAGCAATTTTAGCCACGATTTTAGAAGTCTCATGGTCTCCAAAACCAATAAATTTTTGCACTACTTTATGAGAAAATGGGACGCACACTTTATGAGAAAATGGACTGGAAAAAATTCTAACATATTCTTGGTTTGGTTTGGGGGAAGTCATGTGCTTTTTTTCTGTTAGTTTTTAACTGTAGTTAACAAAAAGGATGCTTTATGCAAGTTTTGAGATAGTAAAAGGATGTTTTTTGTTCACAATTATACTATAAGGATGTATTCTAAGTTTTAGTTATATTTGAAGGATTATTTTAGCCAAAAACTCATTTATCCACTATCCTACAATATAATAAAAAATTAAACATGTAAATAATTTGAAATGAATACCACCTACAAAATAGATACAAGTTATACTTAAAAAAACTCAAATTTTAGCAAGAAAATGCAAAATGTCATAAAGTTATTTTTCATCACTTTGATCTTCAACAATTTCATCAACTTCTTCGGCACCCATAATTTATTTTTTTAAATTGTTGATTTCATTAGTCAGGTGGGTAGGAACACGTTGAAATTCAAATTTTTCCTCTTCACAATCGGATTTACACCATAATCGATGATTTTAAAAATAAAATAAAAATAGATCTCAGTAAATAAACGAAATTACCTTTAGCAATAAAAAAATCTCTTAAATTGAGATTTTTTGAAAAATTCTTAAATTAAACTGAGATTTTGTTGAACAATTTGGAAGAACCTTGAAGAAAGAGGAGTTAGAAAACATGAAAGGTGAGGAAGAGAAGGTGAAATATTGAGAAAGAAGGTTAATGAATAGTGATTTAATTATTTTTTAAGAGTTCATTGGTTTTAGAATTTCATGTAGGAGTGTTTTGATAAATAAAAGAAAATTTAAATAATAAAATCTGAATACAAAATATTTTCTAAAATATTGTCATTCTAACATATTAGATAAATATTTTAAAGTGTTGTTGTTTTAACTAATTATGTTATATATTATGACTTCATTGCTAATTTTTTTCTTTTGTATCTGGGTTTTCTTTTGTATTTGGGTTTTTATCTGGGTTTTCTTTTGTAACTGGGTTTTTCCGTACAATGAAACTCAAGAGTTATATTTTTTGAGTAGAATAAATGGGTTTTTTCGCACAACGAAACTCAAGAATTATATTTTTTGAGTAGAATATTTTTTGAACGTTACAGAATTTTAAGATTTTGATGAGTTTGAACTAAATGACAAATTATTTCCAGCAAATGTACTTTCTATCCTTCACAGTATTGTCAATGGATATGATTATTCATCATTGTTTGATTTTTATTAAGCTAATCGTGCCAAGTTAAATAACTGTAAATTATTTTTGTGTAATAGTATAAAAGAATGAAACGAATGTCTAGAATATTATCATGTTCCCTTTCTACGGATGATAACTGGTGAAGATGGATGCTAATAGGGAATACTTCAAAATTTTATTTTAGAAAAGAGAGCATAATGTCATGGACTTAGAGTCTCACTATTGATCCATTCGACTCTTGGCAAATTACTCACGACTCTTTCACGAAAATTTTGTATTAAGCTTGAAAGATTGCTTACAACTTGAGTGATGCCTTGTAAATGAATGACACATCTATATATACTATCACCTAAGGATAAAAGTGCAATTAATATTTACTTTGCCGATCCCTAAGATATTTACACATTGTTCTCATTTTTTAGAAAATTCTATATATTTTAGAATATTCTAAGACATTCTTAAAATATCTAATGTGTTCTAGAATTCTCCGCAAGTCTCTCCTTAATTCTAGAGCCTTCCATGCCTATCCGGATGCCAAATTTAATTGGGACAGCTGCGGGACATGACAATAAACACAAAATTAACGAAAGTCACTAAATTATATGCCTATTTGGAGTAATATGCTAAAAAAGTTATTTTAGTGAAATAACTTTACAAAATTGAATAATCGGAATTGACTCTTGGTTATATGCATTTGCAATTTCTTTATTGAATATTAGCAATGTATTTTTTTTGAAAACTTCCGAATAACTTGCTGCCGCTATAAATCACATTATACAAATCATATACAACATATTCGATTGAGAAAGACATAGAAAAGATATAATATCAATGTTTTCTTAATTAGATTTATTTACTATTATTTTATAAAATAATCTATTTATATCAATAATTCGTTGAATAGAACTTTTAACTCATAAATCTATATCATATCTTTCTTCTGCCACGTTTACAATTCCAACCAAAAAATAGTTGTTATTAATTGTTGCATAGAACTTTGCTATCAAACAAAATTCCTTATAATTAGCTTTGATACTAACAAGCAAGAATAATGCCTTCTCCACATTCAGAGGCAAATATCTTTCATTGTATAACAACCTCTCATCAATTCTTCTGATTCTTTTGGGATCTTATAATGGCCCTTCATCACTTTGATGGGACATTTGATGCTCTAAGTTGACATTAAGTAGCTTGCTTCCCTTGTAATATCTTATTTAATAGGATTAATAGCAATTTTGCTCCCTCAGTTATTACTAAATTTTGATTTTTATACTCATAAAATCTGACATGACATTTTTAATTTATCAAGGATATGATTTTAATAAGAGGGCATAAAGGGTGAGAATTACGATACAAGGTTAATAAGCAGTTGAGTATTGTCTAATTTTTTCTATTATCTTATTTTTCGATTTTATTAGACATGTTTTTTTTGTTTTAGTTACGTCTTGTTAGTCGTTTTGTTAATATTCTTCTCCTTTATCTTTAGTTTTTATTAATGTATTTACTTTTTGTATTTTGAGTTTGATATGTTTTACTTGAACCGATAATATATAAGAAATAACAACTCTACCTTTATAAAATACAGAGGTAATCGTACATACACACCACCCTCTACCTTCCCTATGTGAAATTAAGTTAAATTTATTATTATTATTGTACACTCCACCTTTAATTAGATGAGATATGCACTATTAACCCTTTAATTTTGATAATTCACAAATTAATAATTTTCCATCATTTAATTATCCATTTATTACGTTAAGTTTGTATTGTTATTTCATACTTTAGAGTGATGATTCTAAAAATAGTTTAAACATAATAAATTTCTAACCTAAAGTGATAATACACCGATTTTAATTAGTTGAAAATTAAACATGATAATACTCTCTATTTCAAAATAAATGAGTTTTTGAAGCGTGACACTTTTTAAGAAAGTTAATTAGTGAGATTAATTAAAGTATCCAAATCCAATTTTACCTTCTTCTCTCCCACCTCGCCCCATCACGAATGTCAATCATGTTTCCACTTATCTCTCAAGCCCTCAACCTACAAGGTGATGGTGGAGGTGTTCGACCTCTTGATTCAAGCTTACATGTCAAATTTAAATTTATCTTCTTTCCCTCCACCCAACATCATCATCAGAAAAATCAATAATATTCTGATTTATCTTTTTACGATAAATCTGCAACATATAGTATGATGATGGAGATGCTTAACCACTTGATCCCGACTACTTGTCAAAATTCAAATTTATTCAATGGAAAGTGGGAAAAATACTATTATCCCTATTTGATTCTTTATTGCAAGTCAACTGCCACCCTCTCCATTTTATTATATATATATATATATATACATTCATGTACATGTTTTTGCCTATCAACAAATTCATCACTATGGAGTCCTCCACACTTGAAGAAAACAATCCTCATTCTCAAGCACCTAAGCTAAATTTCTTGTTGAAATTGAAGGAAAATTTGATATTCAAATCAAAATGGGCTGAATTGAATGGTGCAATGGGTGATTTAGGCACATATATACCAATTGTCTTAGCTTTAACCCTAGCCAGTCACTTAAATCTAGGGACAACACTAATTTTCACTGGTGTATACAATTTTGTAACTGGTGCTATCTATGGTGTACCAATGCCTGTTCAGCCAATGAAATCTATTGCAGCTGTAGCTATCAGTAACCCAGATTTCGGCATACCTGAAGTTATGGCTGCCGGAATTTGCACCGCCGGGATCTTATTCGTATTAGGCGCGACCGGATTGATGCAGATTGTGTATAGATTGATTCCAATTTCAGTTGTTAGAGGAATTCAACTAGCACAAGGTTTGTCGTTCGCAATGACAGCAGTTAAGTATATTAAAAATGTACAATATTTCGCAAAATCAAAATCTGGAGGGCAGAGGGATTGGGTAGGGTTAGATGGATTGTTGTTAGCTTTAATTTGCGCTGTTTTCATTGTGATTGTTAATGGTGCTGGTGATGATGATGATGATGATCGCGTCGATAGTACTGAATCAGGAACGAGGGAAAAAATTCAGAAAATCATATTTTCACTTCCATCAGCTTTTCTTATATTTTTGTTAGGGGTTGTTTTGGCTATTATAAGAGGGCCTAATGCGATAAAAGGGTTTAAATTTGGTCCATCGAAAATTGATGTAATGAATATATCAAAACATGCTTGGAAGCAAGGGTTTATTAAAGGGACTATACCTCAACTACCTTTATCTGTACTCAACTCTGTGATTGCAGTGTGTAAACTGTCGAAAGATTTGTTTCCAGAGAGGGAAGTTACAGCTACCTCGGTGTCGATGACGGTGGGGTTGATGAATCTGATAGGTTGTTGGTTTGGTGCAATGCCATGTTGTCATGGTGCAGGTGGGTTAGCAGGGCAATACAAGTTTGGAGGTAGGAGTGGTGGGTGTGTGGCACTTCTTGGTGTGGCTAAGTTGGTTTTGGGGTTGGTTTTGGGGAGTTCAATGGTGAAAGTTTTGACACAATTTCCTGTTGGGGTTTTAGGGGTTCTGTTGTTGTTTGCTGGGATTGAATTGGCTATGTGTGCAAGAGATATGAACACTAAAGAAGAGGCATTTGTGGTACTTGTTTGCACATCAGTTTCATTAGTTGGGTCAAGTGCTGCATTGGGGTTTTTGTGTGGTATTGTGGTTCATTTGCTACTTAAGATGAGGAATATGGGTAGTAATGGTCAATCTTGTTCTAATGTAATTTGGTTTCATAGAAACCCATAAACTACTTGCATGTTTAGTGTGTTGGTGATCATCTTCTTGTAAATAAATAAAGATTTGTATATATTTTTTTTTTGTTTGGATGACGGTGGTGTCCTGACTAGTTTACGAACATTTTGACTATTTTATTAGATGTCTGTTAGCTACACCCATGCGAGTTTCGATTTAGTTATTGTCAAGCTACATAGAAAAATATTCAAATGATCTTCATCTCGACAATGCTCTTAATTAATAAAAGTAAATTTATATAAATCCCACTAGTTTAAAAGCTAATTGTTTAGATATGCTTTAATTTGTAATATTACATATGTTATAAGATTTTGATGTATTTAGATACGTTCATGTATATGTATATCGGGATACACAAAGTTAAAATTAGATGTAATTTGTTCTAAATACACTATATACAAGTAGATTTGCATGTATTTAAGATACATAACAAATCTCTCTTGCCTCCCTCCTGTCCCGTTCACCACTCTTCTATGTATCTGACATATCTCTCTCATCTTCCTTCATCTCGCTCGCTTCTCTCCCTATTTTAGTATATTTTATAATAAGATTACATATATCTAAATCTATCTTTCTTAATATATAATAGGAAAGTATTAATTAATGCTAAAATTCATAATATTTTAAAAGGGTAAGTAATAATAACATCTACGAAGTTTGCAATACTACAACTGGTTATTTGAATTGGTATTCCAAAAATTTGACACATGGCCACTCGAAAAACTAAGCCGCACACATAAAGATGTACCATCACAATTTTTTCTTTTTTGTTCTCTGACTATTATAGCCTTATTTGTAAACCAGCCGTTATCCTCCTGGCCATTTTCTGTTTTAACAGCTTCTCCTCCCCTGTTCTGATCACTCCATTTTTCTCTTCCTCTCGATTTTGCATTTTCCGATCTCTCTACAGATCCGACATACGAATTGGATCCGGGCCGTCCGAACCGATACAATGGCGGCATCACGTCGTCTCCGGGATCTCCAGGCACAAACCGGTAACAAGGTCTGTGTCGATTGTTCTCAGAAGAATCCACAATGGGCCTCTGTTTCCTATGGAGTTTTCATGTGTTTGGAATGCTCAGGAAAACACCGTGGGCTTGGTGTCCACATTTCATTCGTCCGATCCGTGACCATGGACTCATGGTCCGAGATCCAGCTCCGGAAAATGGAGCTGGGAGGTAATGACAAGTTGAACAAATTCATGAATCAATATGGAATCCCAAAAGAAACTGATATTGTTACCAAATACAATACGAAATCTGCTTCTGTTTACCGTGATAGGATTCAAAATCTTGCTGAGGGAAAGCCTTGGCAGGATCCACCTGTTGTGAAGGAATCTGTAAAAGGTCCTAATAGCAGCAATAGCAGACCTCCGTTGAGTGGAAGTAGAATTGGAAATTCAGGTGGCAATTCTGGTTGGGATAATTGGGATAGTTTTGATGAAGGTGGCGATAGTAACAGTAGCATGAGGAGAAATCAGACGGTGGGTGATTTTAGGAGTGGTGGAGGTAGTGATGGTGGGCCTGCTAGGTCGAGGTCTACAGATGATGTTACAATGGCGCAGTATGAGGCGTCTGCTGCGAATAAAGATAATTTTTTTACTAGGAAAATGGCTGAGAATGACTCCCGGCCAGAGGGCCTTCCGCCCTCTCAAGGAGGGAAGTATGTTGGATTTGGATCAAGTTCTGGCTCAATGCCTAGGAATAATAATAACAATTCGCAAGGGGATGTCTTTTCTGCTGTTACTCAGGTATAAAGGTTGAGCTAATCATGTCTCTATGGGGCTTATGGTGTTTTATGTTTATCTATGTGGATTAACTCGCATTAAAAGTAATTTGTGTTTGCAGTTTCAGTATAGTTTCAGTGTTTCACCTGTTTAGCCTGTTACTTATCTTATGTTCTCGGTTATGCAGTTGTGCTTAATGTAGGGAATTATCTATCATTGGTTTATAACTGACTGATACTATAAAAAATGAATCATTCAGTATATAAGAGTCAAAAATCATTTACGTATAGCTGATGAGGTTGCTTCTTTATGTGTGCAGGGATTCGGTAGGTTATCTATGATGGCAGCCTCAGCGGCGCAGTCTGCTGCAACTGTTGTTCAAGCAGGGTCAAAAGAGTTTGGCTCTAAGGTACTTTGAATTGATTGTTATACCTTATTGAAGGTCTAAGTGATCCTATGATTTTGTGGAGATGCTTTCTGAGTTAATATGTGAATTGGCAAATTGCATTACAAACTTCTCTTTGTTGTAAAATGCCAAGTCCTAAGTAATGTGCTACTGAGCATTATGTTTTGCGATAATGGATGGCCATTTGAAGTTTAATCTTTGAACTATTTACTATCACATTTGCATTATCAGCAACCTATATCTTTTGTTAGGGGATTGGGACTTCCACATGATTCACACTCACACATACACATGTAATTTTGGAATATTTTTCGGTCGACCACTATTTTGTATCTTGAACTTGTATTTAATAATTTGTCTATTTTGTGAGTGTACCAACCTAATTCTTGTGATGTATCTAACTTATATGCTTGACATGCATCTAGCATGAATGCGGGATGCTTCGTGAATCAGTCTGCCCCCCTTTTCTTTTAATAGTATCAGAGATTTGAAAAGTGACATTAGATTCTTTTTCTTTTTGGATCAAATGTTGAGATTGGATAATCAGAGTAACTCTTGAATGATGTTGCATGCAAAATCCCCTTCAACTAGAAATTAAGACATGTTCCACTAAAACTGATGTCCTAAGTTTGAATATGGTATAAGATTGCAACAGGTATTTCATTTTTGTATATAGATAGCCTTATATATCTATTTAATGTGGGATCTTATAAAGTCGAATCCTTATATCTTAGTAACCCTTTCATATGGACATGCACAGGGTCGGACCACATAATGCTCCGGTTCAATTCAAAATTTGGTTTAGTAAATGGGAGAAATGGTTGATGCTCTTCATAAAACTTCTAGCCTATGAGTCTAGTTTTTATGAGATCAGACGGAATTTGAATAATTATTAGAAAGAGATAGGATAGATTGAGTGAAATATGCTCATTCTGTGTTTTACAT
Organism: Solanum lycopersicoides; assembly: GCA_022817965.1. Lineage (NCBI taxonomy): Eukaryota > Viridiplantae > Streptophyta > Magnoliopsida > Solanales > Solanaceae > Solanum > Solanum lycopersicoides. Next base: position 85,828,625 of record CM040627.1, read on the forward strand.
TGATTTTGTGAGCTTTACTGACTTTAAAGCTTCATAGAACACTTGAAAATGTGTTAAAGAGGGTAAACCTTACATGTACTGAGCCTGAGAAATTTTGGGTTAATAGCTATTTGATATCTTCCCAAACTTCTTTTTAGTCTTAACCTCTTGAGACACCCTAAGACCATACAAATTTATAAGATGTTTTGGTATCTTCAATTAGAAATGGACCTATTAGGTTAAATAAAACATAACAATATATGCATATGTAATAGTTTGAATATCTTGAATAAGATGAGAGAGAGTTTTTGAAATGCTTAGCCTAGTAAGTATTAGTTTAGTTAAGCTAAGTGGAACGTCCTTAGGAGCTGCCAGAAGGGAAATTCATCTTCAAGATAGTTTTTCTCTATGATGGACCTTAGGGGAAAGCATGGGAAAGAAGCAATTGTTTGTTGCACTGTATCATAACCAAGATTTCCCTCCACAATATTATGAGTCTTTCTCCACCTCTCTAGTTATAATCCTTAATGGTAGAACTTCTCGTCTTGGGAGTTACTCTATATGAAATTGAGCATCTGTATAATTAGTTTTGCCCTTCATCTTGCAACGAGAAAGAAGACAGTACAGTTGAATTGTATTGATTGGAAACCGAAAATTGTGACTTAAAAGTTAACGGAACTTGACATCATAGGAAGAAAGGTTGCAATATATGTTTCAATTATTTCATATTATGAGTTGGAGTTTAAAAAAAAAGTTCCAGGTTAGTTTGTATTTGATCCTTCTCCAATCACTTAAAAGCCGTAGTGATTATTCAATACTCATAGTGATGATAGTGATGAGAATTTCTATCAAACGTATAATATTCAATTTAGTGATTGTGTATACTTCAATATAGCAGGAGTCATCCCCTCTCTTTCAAAGTACTGTTAGTTATGTATTTTTCCAGTCTTCATTTAAGTTTTTGTTCATAGAGCCTGTATTCTCAACGCTATTGTTTCAAGTTTTTTGGACAAAGAAAGAGGCTGGAATTTATGAATGTTCAGTAAGATGCATGTGTAATCCAACTCTTACAGGTGGCAGAGGGTGGTTATGATTACAAGATGAATGAAACAGTCAATGTTGTCGCAACAAAAACAACTGAGATTGGCCAGAAGGGCTGGGGTATCATGAAGGGGGTCTTAGCTTTAGCTTCTCAGAAGGTTGAGGAATTTGCTGAGGGTCCAAACCCGAGGGACGATAGCTGGCAACGAAGTGAAAATGAACGAAACGGCCATTATAAGGAATCCAGTCAGGCGTCTAAAGGGTGGAATTCTTCTGGAGGAGCACAATCATCTGGTAGGCAGGCCAATTCGGTCAGCTCAGCGTCCTGGGATGACTGGGATAGTAAAGACAACAGGAAAGAAAATCCTGCCGGAGGGGCCACATCCAGTAATGATGATGGCTGGGCTGGTTGGGATGATGGTAAAGATGATGGATTTGATAATTTCCAAAGTGCACCTAACAATAAACATGTTGCTCAAGGTGGAAAATCAGAGTCCAAATGGACTGATGGAGGTTTCCTCTAAGAGTAGCAGATACCACAACTTCTGGTAATTCTTTTCCCTTCCAAAATTGATTTCATCAATATTACATCTTGGAAGGATTCGTCTCTGAAACTTGTTGATGTATGTAGCATTACGAACATGATTGGTCAATTGCCTCTCAGGTAAAAGAAACAAGGAATGAAGGCAACAGAACAAACTGTTCTGATGCCTATTATTTTTCAAGGTTACAAGTTTTAGGTTACATTTGGATTTGTAATGACCATAGTTGTATTTACTATTTTTCTGCATTTTGGTCGTGTATTTAGGAGATTGTCTTTAATCGTGTACCATTTATTTGTGTTGTATACAGCTGCATAATATATTCATTTGCGCGTAAAGTTTTTGATCAAGTTCTGGTGTAGTTTGTTCTTTATGTTGCTATCCATCAGTAATAGCATGTATTGTAATGATATACTATATATATGCAAATGCACATCCTCTTGTTGACCTTTTCTTTTGTTCATTTTTGCCTTTAACAAGAACTGAAAGCAAGCAAATTGTTCTCGTCCTTATTTGAAACCAAAGTGGTTTATGCCTGTTCTCTCAGATTAAGTTTTGAATAAAAAATTCTACGTATGGGATAAACTTATCCTCGATATATTCCCACGACTTTAATATCTTATCCCTCAAACCAAACGATTGTGTTTGCATGATCCACAATCTCATATTCAATCTCCCTCAGTTTCTGAACATCATCAGAGTAAAGGGATTAACTTCTTCAATCTCCTTTGTTGAAAAATTGCACTGCACAAATACAGCAAAACCATAGGCCTTCTTTTTATAAGATAATCCCTTGCTATAGTAACAAGTATCTCAAAAAATGCTTGAGGTGAGTTTCAATGTTTTCTTGAGTCATTTCTTATGTAGGGAATGTTTCTCCTTGATTTCGAATATCGAATATGTAATCAACATACCCAGCGAATCCATAAGTTGAATCTGGATAGGATAAAGTATACACAGAACCTTACTACTACCCCATGAGCCCATGAGGTAGGATAGGGAGCCTGTTTTTAAAAGACCATCGGTAAAGCTTACAAGAAAGGAATTAATAGCAACAACAAAATAATGTGATAATCGAAACACAATATATGATGATAGATATTTAATGCAAGAACTACATGAACCGAACAAACCTAAACATTCGAACAACAAAACAACACTCCTCTACCTCCTAACTTGTCCAAGTAATCGAATATATAATTTTAAAAAAATAAAAGAAGAATTGTCGATTTCACAAAATAGAATTGGCGTCGCCCGGACTCGAACCGGAGACCTTCAGTGTGTTAGACTGACGTGATAACCAACTACACCACGACACCTTTTCTTCAATTGATGATTTTTAATATAATTAGAAAATTTCCCATTTTAGTTTATTGTTATCCATTCTTTTACTCGTTAAGGAGCATGTTGTACACATGATAAATCATAAATTAATAGGATTATGAATGTTGTCGAATTACATTTGCATATTGCGACGACACTTACCTTCTCGTAAAAAGCTTGATCAAATATTTTATTTTTCTAAAATAAATACTTTTGACTTTTTGAAAGCTTCGTCAAACAGACTATAAGAATATTTTAAAAAGATGTAATAATGTGAAGAGTCTTATAGAAATCTCAGAATTAATTAGGGAAAACAAATACTCCCTCCGTTTCAAAAAGTATGTCCATGTTTCATTTTTAGTTTGTTTAAAAAAGAATGACTCATTTTCTTTTTTGGCAAGACTTTAACTTTAACTTTTAACGTGACATGTTTTAAGACCACAATATTAAAGGGCATTTTGGTACATTTAACGTAACTTTAATGTAGAACCACAAGATTACAGAGTCTTCTTTCTTTTTGTAAACTCCGTTCCAAGTCAAACTAGACCATTCATTTTGAAACGGAGAGAACATGTTTTTTCTATGAGAATAATTGAATAAAAATGAGAATAAAAAATTGGTAATGTAATAATTTATAATTTAGTTCTATTACAATTTTCTAAACATCCTGTGGCTGTAGTTTAGTGGTAAGAATTCCACGTTGTGGCCGTGGAGACCTGGGCTCGAATCCCAGCAGCCACAATTTGTATTTTTTTTACTCTCTAATGTGAATTCTCTATATATTCTACTCATTTAATTTTATAATAAGCAATTTTTTCAAGAATTTTATGGAAAAAAAGTTACATTTCAATTAGTTAATATTTTTGCTTATATGAATTTTTCTTCCAATATGTTATATTCTTAACCAACTCAATATTGATTCTAAAGTTTATTGGCTTTGAGACATTTTATTTATTGTGTGATAGGTGTATATTATTTCATTCACCATAATATTATATTTACTGACTAACGCATCTGAAGTTCTATTAAAACGTATTCAAATAAATTCAAATTAGAACATTCTCTCAAAATTTTATCTTATGTATTTTCGATGATCTTTATCTAATATAACAACTTCTAATTTTATCCTATATATTTTTTAGAGTTGAATATACATATGCACATATCTAAATTTATTTGTGAAAAGAAAATCTAAATTTATTTTTGAATATATATATTAAAATTAAATATTGTATTAGCGCCATTTCGATAAGAAATAGAGTTTAGCCCTCAAAAATAAGTTTATGTAGCCCAATTATTTACCCATAGCCCAAAGCCCCATTTTGAAAGCCCATAAACAGCACGCTACGCTTCAATCTTCCAAATAGTAACCAAATCGGCGAATCCGTTTTCCATCTCCGCCGCTGCCGTCGCCGTCGCCGCCAAGATGAAGATTGTTCAAGGTGTCTTAAGGACTGCCAATGCTTGCCTATCTCGTTATTCTTCTCATCATCGGACTTTTTCTGCGCTTCCGAATTTTGGTAGGTACTACTATTTAATCAATTCTCTATTGAATTCCTTCCTTTATCATGCTAATTTGTAGTTTTTGTAACTGAAAATCCGTAAATTTATTTTTATTGAGCTTATTTTGAATCCTATTATCGTTGTTTAGTAATTTTCTATTGACTTTACACCTGAAAACGAAGGTGGCTGACCTCAAAATATTTAGATCTGGTCGGTTCTCGTTGTTCAGAAATTTCATTTTTAGTGTTCGAATTAAGTAGAACTGTGCACTCCCTAGCTCAACTTGAGCTACAAAATGCTGATAAATTTGATAGCCTCCATAAACGCATCAAGTTGCAGCAAAGTAAAATGAGCAGAGAAATATGAAATTGGAATGGAAGTACTCAATTCTCATTGATCTATCTTGAATCTGAAAATCTGTACAAGCTTAGATATGTACACACGATCTATTCTAACCGACTTCTTTTACTCACTAACTTGAAAGCTGGTGACAGCCTACTAACTGATTTACACTGGTTAACAGAATAGCAAACTTGGACTTACTAATCAGGCTAATCACTAACTTAACACCCTCCTTGAACTCTTTTGAACTTCAGAGCTTAATCACGTCTTAAATGAGCCTTTGGCAATACTGGTTGTCCCCATATATCTTCCAAGATCACTCAGGAAAAAACTGTTTTAGGAGAAAACTGTTTAGGAGTTATTTCTCAAAAAAATAAAATTAAGTTGTTTAGGAGTTTTAAACCGCTGAGCATGTTGAACACACAATGACAATCGGCATCCTGTGATTGAATAGTGGAAAGAATTGTAACATGGTCAAGCTTCTCTTAGATGGTATTTTACTGGCTCCACTGATCCTTCACAAATTATGTGCCTTTCATATGGGACAATCCTAATTGACATTACTAATGTTCATCTTTAAGACGCTCTAGCTTTATCCGGTTCTTCTTCATTGTGTAATTACGTGCTTCTTCATATTGGTCATCATCACCTTTTTCATGTATATGCATTTTCTCTTTTATCTGCATCCCTGGTAATGGATACAACTTTCCTCTTCACTACACAGCCCCTGATGATAAACAAAGCACCAACTCATTTGAGTCTGCTGAAGACTTTGAAAGACGAATTTTTGGTGATAGTGCGGGTAACAGGCCAAGTCCAAACTCCTTTTTCAGAAAGCTTGATGACGCCGAAAAGTCTTATGATAGATCTGGTCTGGGCTCCACATTTAGTTCTGGAAACAGATCTAGTATCCTTGATGGTCTAGATGAGAGTTTTAATACATTATCAGATGGGATGGATGGTAAGCTGAAGGAAGCAGCCAGCTATTTTCAGGTTGATCCTGAAGAAGTAGATAAAGAAGATTATGCTTACAGAGCAGATATGACCTTTTGGCCCGGGAACACTTATGAACTCAAGGTATGAGTAATGAGCTACCATTTCTTGTATGCTTTTAGCATCTTGAGTTCAATTGCATAAGAGGATATGTCTCACTGTGGTTTTTGTATATCTTGCACCCATTCGTGTTTCAACAGCTTCCATCAAACATTCAAATGTTTGGGCCTGCTACAATGTATACTCTTTAAATGCTTATTTCCTAGTACACCTCGTTTTCATGCTTTGTTCTCTGTGGCAAGAGCAAAATTATGGATGACATTAATTTGTTGCCATAGCTCAACGTGTCCTCTTCCTCTGTATTTCCTATGGTGCTGTCAGGTCCACCTCTAAGCTTTTCATTATTATCATGCAGGATCTTGATCTTAGAAAACCAGGAGTTCGCAAGCCCAAAAAAAGGGATGAATTTGAAACTACGACAGAGGAAGTTTTGCGCAAAGCTGATTTCAGGGTTTGTATTCTTGGTTCTGCATTACTTTGACCATGCATGGCTTTAAAATCTATCTATATATGCACCCCAATGTCTGCACGTGGGAACAGCCTCGAGCACATACATTGCTTATTTGATATTCTTAGCTTCAAGTCTCTCTGCTGTTTAGTTTATTGTTGCTGAATATGGATGTTGCTTATAAACATAAAAGTGGTGTCTTCCTCCGAAGTATTGTCTTGTAATTTTGGCCCATTGTGAACCTTCTGACTCTTAACGAAGTTATCTGATTTATACCTTTAACTAACTTGCAATACAGAATGTGAGATTCCTAGCTAACTTCATCACGGAGGCTGGAATTCTCCACAAGAGGAGCAAGGTTTGTAATCAAATCCATCGACTAATTTTGACGATTGAATATGTCAATTTCTTATTCTCTCTTTTTGGTCATGTATAGACTGGAATTAGTGCCAAGGCCCAAAGAAAGATTGCCAGGGAGATAAAAACTGCCAGAGCTTTTGGTCTGATGCCTTTTACAACCATGGGAACAAAACACTTTGTATTTGGCAGAACAATGGAGGACCTTGATGCAGATTATGAATATGAGATGTACGACCCAAATTTTGTCGATTCAGAAGCTGGCCGGGAACCTTTTTAATCCTAAAAAGGATACTACTAGTTACTATTTGTTTTTCTTATCCTCGGTTTGTCCTTGAGAATATGTATTTCAGTTATTGCTAAGGGCTGATTTGCAGATGAGGAATTAGCATACTAACTCGTTTTCATCCAATGAAAAGATGTTCTCAACATTTTGTTTCAAATTACACACTGCTTCAAAGGACTGCCCTACATAATACATGCTGGTCTCATTGTACATCAATGATTTAGCTGTTGGAACTCTCCTCCTTTGGATATTGTGATTTGGTTCATTTTGAGGATGTCCAAAATTAACTTTTGGCTTTACTACAAGATTTTTTTTTTTCTATCTGTTGTGATTTGGTTGAGAAGATTATTGTTACTAGATGAGCGAATTCATTATCCATCGAGTTTTGAGCCCTCATTAGCCTAGAGGATTTCTTGGTTATCAAAATAAACAAGCATGTAGAAACACTATTGCAATGTTTTTTTGAGGAACTTTTGTTACATTAGCCATAGGATATGAATTATGTCATATATGAAATCTGTTTGCTTTGGTTCATTTAGTAGAATGGAACATCACTTTTATTCATTATGTGTGCAATTGTTTGTGCCTCAGTTAAATTAATTAATACAGTGATGAGATATCATGGTACCATACATATTAAGCCAGATCTTGACAATATTCATTTATGTTATTTGTTGCTTTATCTTAGTCAGAACAACATGGACCTGTTTCTTGGGTGTGCATTCAGTTTTTTTAGATTGATTTTATATTATTTGGTTTGGATTTTTTGATTTTTGATTCATACAAAAATGTAATCTTATTCTAACTTAAAATATTGGTTTGGTTAGGGTTTTTTTCTTTACGGGTTTTTAATAATTAAGTAAATATATAATTTTCTTATATAAATCACAAGTAAAACTTGAAATACAATACTTAAAAGTATATAGATTATAGATGTTTAAACATAAAATATAAACGGAATAATAACGAAGATCAATAACTAAAAAGAGCTGAAAGTGGTCAACTCTAACTTAATTCTAAACCTAAATATTATATATGTAATTAATTATATACATGTCTCTTTTTTTTGGGTTATTCAATTTTTTTTCTAAATCCGAAATAAAACCAAAAAACTAAACAAATAATTTTTTGATCCAATATCAAACTAAAAATCTAATTCAAATTAGAACACCCCTAAATTCACTAAAATCAAAACAAAATAATCTTCACATTAAAATCAAAACAAAATAATCTTCACATTGGGTAAATGTGCCTCTTTTCTTTTGAAGGCAAAACTGAAGCTCTGCACATAGGACAATCTTTCTTCTTGATCAGCCATTTTTTGATGCAATCTGTATGAAACTCGTGTCCACATTGCAACGCTCCAATACTCTCTTCGTTTTCAAATTCAGATTGGCAAATAACACAGGTATCTGATTCTACATCAGGATCTACAGCTTCGGGAGCATGATGAGTTCTTATTTTCAAATACTTCAATACACGACCATAATCATCCTCTTGCTCCTCATGATTATTTCGAGGATGAGAGCGAAATCTTAAATTTCTCTCTCGAAAATTAATATAATCATCTATATAATCTTGTCTAGTAGGCTGATAATTGGGGCGTCTACGCAAATTATAGCCTCGTTGTTGATGATTTCTATTCCTAAATTGTCGAGCAATGTACTCATATTGAGCAAACGATGCATCATATGCGTTTGGATTGACATAATCATAATGATTATATTGCCTAAAAGGCTGATAATTGGGGCGTCTACGCGAGTTATAACCTCGTTGTTGATGATTGTCATTACTAAATTGTCGAGTAATGTACTCATATTGAGCAAACGATGCATCATATGCGTTTGGATTGACATAGTCATAATGATTATATTGCCTAAAAGGCTGATAATTGGGGCGTCTACGCGAGTTATAACCTCGTTGTTGATGATTGACATTCCTAACTTGTCGAGTAATGTACTCATATTGAGCAAACGATGCATCATATGCGTTTGGATTAACATAATCATAGAGATTATACTGCCTAAAAGGCTGATAAATGGGGAATCTACGCGAATTATAGCCTCGTTGTTGATAATTGCCATTCCTAAATTGTCGAGCAATGTACTCATATTGAGCAAACGATGCATCATATGCGTTTGGATTAACATAATCATAGAGATTATACTGCCCAGGAGGCTGATAATTAGGGTGTCTATGCGAATTATAGCTTCGTTGTTGATGATTGCCGTTCCTAAATTGTCGAGCAATGTACTCCGATTGAGCAAACGATGCAACATATGCGTCTGGATTAACATAATCATCGAGATCATACTGTCTAGAAGGCTGATAATTGGGGAGTCTACGCGAATTATAGCCTCGTTGTTGATGATTACCATTATTGAAGGAACGATGAGAAGTCATTGTTTCGTTTTGATCAAGAAATTAAGGAACAGAGTACTTTTGAGTTTGAACAGAGTACTATAGTTTGCATTGGAGCAAAGTATTAATAGAGGCTATTTTCTTCCCACTTTAATTTGGATTTTTTAGTATGATTTCTATATTGATTGGGTTTCGGCTAAAGTATTTTTGTTTATGGAAACTTAAATTAGGACATATTTATTTGGAAACTTACATGGATACTTATTAGGAAAACTTATTTGTACTCGCATATTTATTAGTAAACTTACATAGATACGCTATATTAAGAAACTATTTATTATTAGAGTAATATATTTAATTTGAGATTGTTTAGACGTGATTTTAAGTTGATCGTAGTTGAATGTAGTTATGTACACTTTATGTATACTTCACATATAGTTAATCATAATGTATGGTATAACTTATGTATAGGTATGCAATATTATTATATAGTCGGTATATATTTTATATGACTTTTGACAAGCTATAATATAGCACGGTGAATATTCCCACTACTTTTGACTTTTTTTTAATGTAAATAAAACAATGCTATATTTATTGTAAACTAATATTTCATCGTATATATATTTAAAACTAGCCCCATTATTAAATTTATAGGGCTTAATCCCGTTTAATTCACTATCGATGATTTATGCAAAAATCTTTTCGTGGCCAGTACACACAAAATTAGATCTTATTCTAACACATGCATGCAATATTTGGTTTGGATTCTTGAACACCTAACGTATCCGAACAAGTTCATATTAATTATATAAATAAAAATATGTGGATTTAAATAAAGATCCAACTTCATTTAAATTGAATAATTATGGAAAGTCGAAATATCTATTGTTTGGCGTTCTTCAGGTATCTAAAATTTGAAGTTTAAGATTCAAACGGGAACAATAGATAGTCGAGGTGTGTTTTGATAAATAGCACATGTATGAAATTCGAAAAATCGGATACTTTGAATTAGTTTTTTACCCTAAACAACAAACTATTAGAATGTATGCTCCATCAATGATTACTGGACCAGGTCCCTGACAGAATAATAATGTATAAAATAACTCAAAGTAAATCAAACACAAATATTTTACGTGGAAACCTCCTTGCTCAAGAGAGATGAAAATCACGACCTGTACTCACAAGATTTCAACCCAAAACAAAGCAAACTTTCAAATTACAAACTCTTGTAACCTAGGAATTAAACTCTTATTCCCTTCCCCGTTATTGTAACAACTCTACTACAAAGGAAACTAAGCAATAAACTCTATTACTGTAGTTGATCTAGATTTCAAGAACCCAACAAGGCTAACTCTAGCCACCGATTAAAAATCTTAAAGATAGAAACATAAAGAAGCACCGACTCTGCTGCACCTTCACATCAACTAACTCTAGTTGACACTCCCAGAAACTCTACCGAAGAGAACATCAAAACAATGATGTAAAAAGACTTAACTAAAACATAGATGATTTGACTAACTAACTCTAGTTAATACGACTCAAACTAAAAACTTAGACAAACAACAAATCTACTATCCTTTATAACTTAGGAGTAGATTTACAATATAAGAACACAAGACACAAAGCTCAAAATACAACAAAAGACGCTCCAACACTCCATCAGATCCCTTGTTTAGTATGAACATAGTTATTGATTTAAAATGCCTTTTTTCTTTTAGAGCTTATGAATTTCCAGAATTCAAAACGTTATTTGCCAAAACTTGGGTGTGTCTTTGGAGACGGGACTAGTATAAAATGGACGCAAACCATTGGGGCAAAGCCATTGTCTGAGAACCTGCCGTTATGAAAAGACATGCACCAACCACAACAACTTTGGCAGTTTTGGTAGCTTTTTAGACAACTGTCTTTTGTCTTTTTCACGTACGCGGTCTTTTCCGACCAAGTCCATTGTTAGATCCAAAAGTTTGTTAAATCCTCAAAACTTTAAATCGGCTCCAAAATAACACAAACAAATAGTGTGGGAATATTATTGCAAAATTCATTAGTGAATTTAAGTGTTTTCAAAAATGTTTTTGGGGCGAGTCTCGGGGCTGGGTGTATAAAAAACACCCGGGACGCAAAATGAAGACATGGATCCAATGGACGTAACTCCTACACTTTGGGGCGTAAGTCTTGAGCATAAACACGTAAGCTCGGGGCGTAAAAACATACTATTTTTTTTGAATCTTTTTTGCTTTAAATCACATTTTTATAATTGATATATCTATATTTCTCAAATAATAATTATAATACTATTTCATCATTGTCTATTAATTTCCATCTCAAATAAACAACCATAATACTTTTTTCTATATAATATAGCTTATTTATTAAATTTATTTGTAAGATTGTTGAAAGTTTTTCTATTGCTTATTTTCTTAAGTAATAAAATTATAAAATTAAATATACATGAAATTACACCTCATAGATCCATGAGACTTACATCCTATATCTCGAGGTCTATTTCTCGCCCTGTAATGCATAAAACGTCTTCTCTCATGCCCCGTCTTGTAAAACACTGGTGAATCTTATGACCTATTCATGGATGTTCCCAATTCAGCAATTCTTTTATACCTTTCTCTAAGTCTTTTACTTCTCTCATCAAACTACTCATGCAAAATCCTATTGAACACAAACAGATAATCATCTTTCTAATAACTTCTTCTTTGCCTTCAATAGATGTCATGTTATCAATAACCTCCTTTGAGTGCTCAAGAAAATCACTTGAAGCTTTCCATTCCTTATTGCTCGTAGAAGTAGTTGTATATTCGCGTTGTGAATTTCCCTCCTCGAGGTCATAAACAACTTTATGATGTTCTGGTTGATCTTGGAAAGCTCTTGACATTCCGATAGAAATGGTTTTCTCGATACATTTCATTGAAGAGCTAATCGCATCATTGACAATCTGTCTGTCTTTGTTTAAGTGTTCCTGGATCTTGTTTCTCTCAGCATCACAACTATCTAATGCTTGTATGAGGGATTCTATACTGTAGTCCATGAAATACAGTAAGTGCACGACGTTTGATAGAGATCGTTGAAGGTTTTGGTAGCAAGAAACAGGAAAAGGCGTAAACCAGAAACCAGGTTCCAACTCTGCATCTACTATGAACTTTTGTAACTTCTCTACTTGAGAATTCAATTGTCTTTGCTTCTTCATAAAGCCATTGATCTGCCCCGAGTCCAAGCCAATTTGCTTAGTACAACTTTTAAGTGTTCCAAAGCACAGAAGAAGATGATTTTTCGCAATTGTTGCTGCTCGTGTTGGTTGGATAACAAGCTCTATGATGACGAAACATGATAATCCAATTAAGGCCTCGGTGAGTCTAGCAATAGCAAATTCACTCGGGGGACCATAACGTTTTCTGCCTAGAATCAGTAATGCTCCGATAATTGCTGCATCTCCTCCTGCTGTAGAGTACATTTTACTGTGCCTTAAAATTGACGCGAAAATTATCCAAGGGATCATTGCTATGAATCTTATTCTCGCGAAATTTTGAAAAGCAGTGCAGCCTAGTACTCCATAGACTGATCCTAGAGCTGTTCCTTGTGCTCGAGCATTTGCAACCGTAAAAATTGCTATTTTTCCTGTTTCAAAGCTGATGGCTGTTGTAAGCCCTGACCAATATCCATTCCGTTTGTTGAATTGCAGACCAAGTAGTACAGCCAGACCTAATGAAATGGAGCACTTGCACGCGAATACTAGGCTTTCACGGTTCATTAGGTTAGTCCAATTGATGCAGACTCGTTTCAAGCTAGCTTTGTCACTTCCTCCTGAATCTTTGGATCCTTTAGTCATGGTTAGATCATTTATGCACATTTTGATACAGGACAAGAAGAAAATTGCTGGTTGATCTAGGCTTGTCAGGGAAATTGACTCAGGGAAAAAACTTGCAAACTCATTCTCGAATGCCCCTTCTGTTTCTGTAGCTATCATTGAATGTGTTCGCAAAAGACAACGAGCTTGCTCCAGTTTTAGACCGAGTAGCTGTAGCACGCGATGTGAGAAGACGCGTATGAGCTTTTCATCAATAATTGTAGTTTGAAAACAAGGACAAGAAGTTAAAGCAATTTCCATTCCCTTCATTGGACTTTCTATGTCATGCAAACCATTTCCAGGATCAGTGAAACAGGGAACTATGAATCTTAGCCAAGGTTTCTCCCATCGTAAACTTCCCTGTTCATGTACAAATGGATATTTAGGTAACTGGACGACGAAAAGAATACAAATACTTACCTACATATACCAATTTATAGAATTCACCCCTCAAAAAGTTACATTGTATATCGTCGAGGTATACAACTCACATTTTGGTATATATACCTTAAAATAGTATACAACAATAAAAAATATTTCGATCACACTGTTGGTATACAACAAGTGAATTGCATACGCCGAATGGCGTCTGTACATACCTACTGGCTACTGACCTACTCTGGGTTTTCTCTAAATTGACCTACAACTCTGTACCAGGTTAAATCAATCAAATGTTTTCTGGTCGCGCCTAGGCATAGACCACGAAAATGTTCCATGCAAGAATTTTTACTTAATAAGATTAAATTGACCTATAATTTGTCTTTGTATCAAGTTTGATATGGTAACCTAGAAAGCGCGAGTAATAATAGAATGCTTTTGACCGGCTAACTAATTGCACTGATAGCGTAAAAATTCTTTACGTTGTGACATAATTAATCGTACCTCTAAGAGTTTTATGCTCTGAAGAAGCTTGGTTCCTGTTTGGGAAATTGGTTTGGCTTGTGATAGGATCTCCATAGCTATTTGGTTATTTGGAGAATGGAGGGCTTTGATGTAAAGATTCAATCTCTCTGAAGCATTTTCAGCATACATACCATATAGTTTCCTCACCTGTAAGCATATTCAATAAATATATTAGCAATTGTATCATTGTAAACAAGTGTGATGGACTTTTTCTAAAGTTATATCAAACTATTTTAGTTGGTGGTAAAAAAAATAATTCTACATTAGTAAGTGTTTAGAAGTTAGACATCGTGAGCTGACTAGTGACAACTAGCGTAAAACTTGTCAATTCATGTTCGACTCATATAATACCTTTTTGCTTATGTTGTGTAGACCTAGAATATTTGTGGGACTCACGATTATTTGATTCATAAAGGACTTGATCCCTTTCATCTTGCATTAGAAAAATAGATTGGCCTTTCCTTCTTATTATTTGAAAAATTGGGTTATTCTTGCTAACAGGCTAGTTGATGTTGATGTCACATGCGTTAATGATTTTGTTGGACCAAATAGACAATGATATTTTTGTTTCCTGTGTATGAACTTTAATTTCCAAAGAAAAATGTCGAAAAAATTTAAGCATTATAGTGTATGGATATTAATAAACTAGCTGGTTTTATGAACTACATTTTGTAATGGTTTTTACTTTTTATGATCGTGGTGTACTTTTGGACCTAGTATATATGTTCATCAAAATTTAAATAAATTTTAAGTTAAAAAAATCAACAAAATATTTATAAGTATGTTATTATACACCAACTTGAGATTCTTAATACGAAATTATAAACTCTAAAATCTAAATCCGTCTCTGATTTGAACCTAAAATCTATATTTTTCAACTCATTTCTTTTACCACACCTGGGCACACCTTGACTCTTATGAATCAAAAAGCACCCTTCCTCAATAAGAAGAGTTAATTACACCGTAAATTCAAGATTTACTTTTATATATATTATAGATGTTGAATTTCTTTTGACTTTTCTGCATATTAACTTCTATACATTTTGCATTATTTGATTGATTCATGTAACTTTATCTTAGATATCATGATTACCTCAAAATAAGCTAGCCAGGGGAAGAACAGCAACAAAGCAAGAACAGAAGCCACAGCTCCAAGAGCAGTACTAGATGCAACTCGTAGAGGGTGCATCACTATATTCACATGAATTCCATGAACAACAGCATCCACATACACAATGACCAGCTGCGCGAAAGCAATCCGCTTAGACATCAAATCCGTATTCCCAGGCAACGCCACCAAAAAAGCACTCCCCGCCACCATTATAGCAGCTACTAGGGGTGAGAAGTTGTTATTATCAGTGGCGAAGCCATGAATCCATAACCCAACCATAGAAAGGGGCATGACTTGGAGCGTGGCACAAAACGCGCTCCAACAGCCCCTTAAAACTTTCCCTAGGGTGGCATCTGGCACAATAATTATGGCCGTTAAATATGAAAAAGAGGGAAATGCCAGATGTCTTGCAATAGAAGGCGGGCTGAGTAGGGTGGTGCAGCCGATTATTATGCATGCTAAGGCGGTACGAATGGCAGAATGTAGCCTCATTCGCCACATTGCTTGAGCTCGCTTAGCCATAGTTGTAGTTGCCATAATTCGGATATAATCAGATTTCAATAAAATGAATTTAGAAAAAAGATAACTCGCTCTCCTATAGAAATCTGGCTTGAAGTAACTCTAAGTCTGACATTATCAACAAGTTGAGAGCTGATGGCTGTTGGTAACGATTACTACTATAAAAATGCATATGATCAAATGCAGGAGTGGTAAAATTTAGGAAACTCAGCTAGGTTACAAATACAAAGTGGAATTGAACCAGGAATTTATATTGAATCTTTTTAGTTAATATATGTGTGGATTCTGGAATCAAACCTTTTAGGCTAAAAAAATAATTAGGATTGCGGGATTACTTTCGTTTTCCTAAGTTTTTTAATTCGATAGAAGACACATTCCAAATTGAAATCAATAGTTTAGATTTAATTTGCATTTTTCTTTTGGTTTCCCATTGAACTCTCAATTAAATAATAGATATTCCTTATATTTATTTGCAAACGATTTGGAAATCTCATCATGCTAGCTAAAAGGTTTTTTTTTCTTTTCTTTTTCATGTTATTATATTATTACTTAATTTGATTGATACAGTATTTGTGGTGCACGATTGCTACAAAAAAGTTACAACAAGGTTCTGGTGAAAAATAAGAAAAGGGATTTTAATTTTTAATGGAGGATCCAAATAATGTTTATGTACTCTTTGAAGAACTTTTTTGTTTTCCTATCGGTATTCTGACATTCCTAAATTTAAATCTGCATACTGCAAGACCTATTTTTGGGAGTTCCGGCTCGAACCTGAACCTATAATTAAGAGTGGAGGAATCTCAGTCATCTCACTGCAATCTTCGAAGATATTTTTGTAAGTTGTAACTATCCCAAACTTCAATCTACCCTTCAAATATGAACGAATAATTTTACACTACTCTAAAGTATTTTTCAAGCTAATCGATACTAAAATTGTTTGATTTTGGAAAGGGCTACCTCTTTGTCATTCACGAAAGTAAATTTACTCCATAGTATTATAATTAACCAGATATCTACAAATTTGATGTTGGCTTCTAGATTTCTACGTGCGAATCCACCAACGACCAAACACATTATGGAGAATAATAAAAAAATATTATGTTGAATTTATTCCTCAAGCCTTTTTTCCACTAACAGGCCAGTTTCTATAGCAAGTATAACAAATTAATCATGTGAACAGTTGGAACTAAAGTATTAATTATACAGAGTATATTGAAAACATTCTCTCTATTTACAAGATTGTGATAAAGTCTCGATAGACATCACCCTCATCAGAGTTATTATTGTTGCTTATAATGTATAGTTTCTTTTTGCACATTTCTAGAATTATATAATAGTATATATATCCTATCATTGGCATTTGTAACCGAGTCGCCGAATATAAAAGACTTTGTCCAACATATATATCAAAAAGATATAAAAAAATATATACTATAAATTATTTGTCAAGTGGACTTAGAATACTTGTTAACATGATCAATTTATTCATAAGACGAAAAGTTTTGAACAAGATATTCCTCTTTGAAAAAAAGGTCGGTCAGATCTTATTAATATTGTATAATTGTTGAACTAGGTGGTTTGGAATATTGAGATCTTATATGTACATAAAATATCTTATTTGGAAAATAAACTATGTTTTTCTTTAAAAAAAATGTTGTTGAACAATTCTATCACTAGATTACACATGTTATTAGATGAAATATTTTTATAATTTTTATGAAAACAAATGTTATACGTGAATACGAATAATTTTTAATATTTATGATCTAATGATTAGCACTACATTTATTCTGGATGTATTTTGCAAGCGAATAACCAATCATAGCCACACCAACAACAACAAAAATGAAAAAAAAAAAAAAACTCGCTTTTTGGCGCCAATGCTCTGACTTACCTCTTACTCTCGAACGAACGCAATTTCTTTGATCATCTCTTGAATCGCATCAGTGCCGTTGATTCAAACCGTTGAAACGGATCCACACAACAAACGCGATTATTTTCACCGTCGCCGAATGAATCGTCGTTGTCGTTTTTGAGATCAACAATTGCTTCATCTGTTCTTCTACTATTTTCTGAGTATGACTCCAAATCATGATGATCTCCTTCTCCAGGCCACACAAATTCCTCGAATTCGCTTTTTAATTTCATATTTCTACTTTGTTTCTTCAGAGAGCTGTTCAGTTTTGCGCGAGTTGCAGAGAGGAGAGATAGATCGAAGTAATCTTCTAACCTCACTTTAACAGCTATCGATTTTCTCCTTTTCTGTAATGGAGATGTATCCACGTTCGTTGAGTTATCCTGCTGTAATTCGTACCTGTAAGTAACATAAACATCCAGATCTCGTGTGAACAAATGTGATTATACATGCATAATCTGAATTGATCGAACAGAGAATGTGATTACATATGAGATGCGATTACAGAGGACGAAGATTGCTGAAGAGATGTATCTGCATTCGATCTGCAATTACGAAAAACATCCAGATTACATATGAGCGATCCACAAATGCGTGAGTAGCTGAATTGAACAGAGAAAAGATAATTACAGATGGGGTGCGATTGCGATTGCCATTGCGATGGCAGAGGACGATGATTGTTGAGGACGAGTAAGGCGTTTTTGAATGTCTTCAATTGTGGCGAGAGGACTCGAAGCTTCGACTCCATGTTTATCCATCGTACACTAGCTCATAGTGGAAAGGTAAAAAGTATGACTGTTTTGTAGAGAATCGTTCCAGCCAGAAAATTTATTTTCCATTTATCACTTTATATAGTTACTTAATTTCAATTTTCACCTTTGTTCACAACTAAATGTTCAAGTGCTAAAATCATTCCAAAAACATGTACTCCCTCGATTCTAATTTATATGACATTCATCTCCAAAAGTCTTATATTAATAAAAGGTTCATAAATTCAATCCGCCAAACGTCAAAAAGTTCAACTTCCACCATGATGACCCCCCATAAGGGAGAAATGTAATGCTTCCAATATAGGTATCGTTTCCACTTTGGGTATACATTGTCAAGTCACATCATCAACACAAACTCAAAAGAGGTACGAATCGTCCTAATAGAAAGGATCGTCCAAATTAAAGATGTTAATCATTAAGCTTGTTCGCGGGGACTACAATCATGTGAAACCCAAAGTGAACAAAAAAAAAGAGGCAAGTTATAACAAAACAAGATAAGACTTTAGTTTTCCTTAGAAGATCAACATACTTTTGGTACATTTCATTTCATGTGCCTCTGCCATCTAAAAACTAGAGTGTATATGTCATTCACTTTAACGGAAGACTAAATAAGGACACGTGGCGCAATCTTATCCATCGATCTGATGTCGGGTGGATGGGTAAGATTATGACACGTGTATGTCCGTTAGTATAAAGTGTATATATGCTCTAGTTTTTGAACGGCAGGGGCAACAATGTACGTAAAATATGACGAAGGGTATCTACATGTCATTTACGATAGTTAGGATTATATTTGTCCCTTTCCCTTTGTTATACTATAGGACCAAATATACTTTATTGATACCAAAATATTCAAAAATACTACTCATATCCATAGAATTCTCCAAGTCAATAAAAAACAATCTATTTAAATTGAAATTACCCGATTACCTCTTTAAACCCGACCCAAACCAACTTATACAGGATTAATATTACCGACTCTACTCGTTTGCCTAAATGTTTGCGGCCAAACCTGTTTAGTCTACTCGCTTGCCTAATTGCAATTACTCTCTCTTTACAGGGGGGTTAATTAGCACGAGTTTAATTAATTTAGGTGGATCTAGGTTGAGTTTAAAGGGGAATCAGATAATTTTAATTGAAATAGGTTTTTTTATAATTGATTTAGGGATTTGATTCAAATGGGGGATATTTTTGAATATTTGATAACGGCAGTTTGGAGGTATATTTGATCGGTTGGTCGTATAGTATTATAATAAAGGATAAATTTAACTAATTAATAAAAGTAAAATGATATTTTCTACCCATTACCTTATTTTCGTTTATAAGGGAAATGGGTTTTTGGATTTATCAATTTTTCTTATAATTAGTACTAACTATTTAGACTTAAACTTTCAATTTTATTTCTTATAATGAGATACTTTATTTGGACAATAATCTATGGCTTATTCTAAACTACAATTTTTTTATTAAAAATATCTCTTTTCTTACATTTCATGCTAGTCAAATATCTTTTCTTATAGTATTTATCATAAATTTATTTTAGTACTAAATTAACCTTAGTAATTATATTTTGAAATGTTATTATTTAATGATAAAAGTAGTATTTAAAAAGAAAATGATAATTTTTTCTTGACTTGTTAGATTTAGAACGGTTACGAATAGTAAGAAAGTTTATTTTGATATAAAATCAAGTAAAATAAAATAGAAAAATAAAATACTATAAATCATATTCACTTGCTCTTTTAACTTACTTCCTTCAATCTAAAATAATTAATGTTTTAGAGTTGGACACATGAATTAGAGGGGATCGGATTAAACTAAAGTGCCTTTAATTGTGATTTCTTTTTAAAAGTTATCATAATTATGATTACATTTGTTAATTGAATTAGAAATGTATTGAGGATAAATATCTTCTTGCTTTGTCAAATTAATTATTTTGAATCTATTTTCAAAAAATTAAAACATCAATTATTTTAAACAGGGGGAATTAGGGGGTGTTCACGGGTCGATTTGGATCGATTATTGGTTAAATCAAAATTAAATCAACTTAATCGGTTTTAAAATTATCAAAACCAAATCAAACCAAATATAGTATATATTTATCGGTTTGGTTGAATTTAGTTTGGTTACTCGGTTATTAACAATACACAAATATAAAAGAAACAATTCATTCAAAAAATGAAAAAAGTGACAACGATTTATTTATAAAGAAAATAGTTAGAATGACTGATATTACAAAACTTTCAATCATTGAATTCACTATGAATAAAATTTCAAAATTCATTATTTTGGCTTAGAAGAGAAAAAGTGATATTTTCAATCTTATAAAGAATTGTCATAGACACACTCATATACATAAAACTATTAAGATGAATATGCTCATCTTTAGCATTTTTTCTTTCATAAGTAAATTATAAATAAATATTGATGAAAACACATATAAGATCTTAAAAATTATTTATAAAAATAATATAGTATGTATATTAATATAATATATGTATATAATTTATCGTTTCGATTCGATTATTTCTTTAATTTTTTTTAATAAAACAATAATCAACTCATACACTATGGATTTTTAAAATCTAAAATCCAACCACACCTAACCTAAATAAAAAATTAATTTATTCTATCAGTTTAATTTAATTTTCAGTTCGAATCGATTTTTATTCGAACTGTATACATCCTAGCGAATATATTGCACGTTTAAATTCATTACAATTGATATAAAAAAGAAGTTATTTTTCATTTAAATCCTCAGCCCCACACTAACTTCCTAGCCCAACCCCACACCCCTATCCCTTGCCTAACTCCTACTATCACTTAGTCAATCGTGGGCCTCATCTATAATATAAGATAATTATAAGTTGATTTACATAGTGATTGTCAAGTTTAACAAAATATTTCTCCAAGTAGAAGTAGCTAATTTAACAATGTCACTATACATTTTTCTATCAAAGAATATTACAATACTTTTTTCTTAATTAAAAGTTTTGATTTTGAATTTTAAATATAATTTTTTTTTCAATAGATTATTTCCCGAACACTATGTGATGCGAATTTGTATTTATAAAATATCGAATAAAAAAATAAAAACAACAAATATCAATGTATAGTTATAAGATAATACTCTCCTCAGTCTATTTTAATTATCTTGGTTACTCAAACTAACTAGTTCAAAATAGTTGTCATTTTAGAAAATTAATATATCATTAATTACTCCCTCCATTTCATTTTACGTGTCACTATTTCACTTAAAAAAGGATGACTTTTAAAATTTATGGCAAAAAATAATTCTTAGTTATTTGTGTTGTTATAAATAATTTCATAAGGGTAAAAAAGAATTTTAAAACTAAATTGTTTCTAGCTATAGTAACATTACATGAAAAATGATCTTTACCAACAATTAATTAACAACAATAGCCATATATTTATAGAGACAATTAAAACTCTTTATAAATGTCCCTAAAGTCTAAGCGATATTGAATTCAATGACAATTAACTAATGTCGGTAAAAACTTTAGCAGTTCTTTTTAAATGTATATTTATTGCAGCCAAAAACTGTTTCTGTTATCATGTTAGATAACATTTTTTGAGGAAACACTATACAAAAAAGAATGTCACATAAAACCGGAATTGAGAAAATATTTATTTTCACATATACCACCACTCAATAAATAAGGAGAGAGATTAATAATATAGTTTTAAAAAATAACATTAAATTCAAATAAATATTATTATTTTACTATGACAAGTAAAATGAAGCGAATGAATATAGAAATCATGTTATAAATGACCAGAAAATAAAAAAAGTAAGGGGACTTTTTCTAAGTTTGTGTACATAGGATCCTTCGCCAAATGCTCTCTTTAACTTTTCCATATATTTTTCCAATAACCTTCTTTCACCTGAACAAACCATACACAAATTACATCCAAAATTTTGTATCATCCCAAATTTACAATGGAAAATGAAGAAGAAATCAAATCCAATGAAGATGTAGTTGTACCAAATATTCATGATCGTAATAATATTAAACTAGATAATCGTGGTGATCAGGTCGAGCTTCAAGATTTATATGATGATGATGATATCGAGAAGAAACAAGGTCATGAAAATTACTCTAAATATACTTCAAAGATAGTTGATTATGAAGACGACGACTATGGATTTTTAACTCCACCTTCTTTGGATCACAAAATTGCGAAAATTACAAAATGTCCTCGAGCACCCATGAAAATTACTAGGTCAATAATTAGTACAAAAAGAAAAAGTTCAATTTCGAGGACATTAATATTCGATGAAGCTGTTTTTGAAACAATTTGCATCACAAGGATCCACAAAGATTTGAAGTACTAATTATTTCCATATAGAGGTGAGAATTATTAGAATTTTTAACTTGTTATGCAATAATGTATCTAATCATTTATATTTTACGTAATTTGTTTCTTCCTTTTTTTTTCTCCATTTAAATAAGGAAGAAATATATACTAGTTACTTTTCCTGATATTATTTGGAATTGAGCCAAAGGTCCTTCGGAAAATAGCCTGTTACTATCTGCGTACATTCTATCCTCCTCAGTCTCTATATCCACTTGTGTGATTTCAGAGAGTATGTTCTTTTTTTTTCTTTTCTCCCATAAACTATTTCTAGACAAGCATGCAATTTGTGTATATGTGTTTTGATCCTCAAGCAATATATGTTTTATTTTTCTTCCTAGATTAAAGTCATTTGATATTCGATAGTAATTACTGGTCCGACTAGTATGAATTTGCACAAAGTAAACCTATTAAGCAGGCAAAACATTTCTTATACAAAATATCATAAAATATAAATTATTAGCTCATATATAGGAGTCCGGAGTCTAAAGGTACAAAATATTAATAAAAATTCTAAAACGATATATAAAATTTTATATTAACCAAAACGGTAAAATCGCTGTAACAACAGCAATTTCCTCCACCAGAAAAAGCAAAATCGCTGCTACTACAGCGATTTTGCAAAATGTGATTTATTTAAAAAAAAAGGCAGCGATTTTCATAAAAAAAATTTTAAAAAAAAATAAAATCGCTGCCAAGGCAACGATTTTTATAAAAAAAAATATTCTTTTATTTTTCTTAAATTTTGAAGCGTTTTATAAAAAAAATTTAAGTTTTTTTTTATTATGGAAATCGCTGTTTACTTTTAAAAAAAAATAAATAATGAAAATCGCTGCCTAGGCAGCGATTTCATTTAAAAAAAAAAAAAAAGATTTTATGAAAATCTCTGCCTAGGCAGCGATTTTATTTTTTTAAAAATAATAATCTTTTTTTCAAGAAAATCGCTGCCTAGGCAGCGATTTTGTTGATTTTTAAAAATAATTACATTTTGCAAAATCGTTGCAGTAGCAGCGATTTTGCTTTTTCAGACAGAGGAAATCGCTGTTGTTCCAGCGATTTTGTCGTTTTGGTTAATATAAAATTTTATATACCATTTTAAAATTTTTGTTAATATTTTATACCCTTTATACTCCAAACTCTCATAGTTGCTCCTCTATTGAACAAAAGCCGTTTGATCCTATATAAAAATGCGATCTCATCAAGGTTATAATATTATTTTTGAGAAGTGTGCATATGATCAAAAGGAGTAAAATGAAAGGATGTGCAATAGCCTTTCTTGGCAAAGCTACTTTTGATAAATGATACATACAAGTCAAATCTTCTTTTTCCTTTTATTTTTTCACTTAATTAATTAACATATTTTTTTCTTGTGTATTATTGAACTATATTATATAATAGTTTGACATGATGGAATCCAAGGAAATGAATTTAAGTTCCTTTTGACATTTCATCTCCGTGAGAGGGAATTCCAACTAATTAAAGTCAATGCCGTTGGTTAAAATACCGTACTTATACGATGGTGTCAAAGATCGAGTCATAAACATCTATTATATATTTATATGTCGCTTTTACATTTTTGCAAGAGATTATTTCTGTAGCTTAAATCTGTGAACTCCTATTGACAATAACTTTATAAACTATATAAAGGTATGCCATTTTAAAATACATCTTTAGAGACAATTAATTAACGATAATAATTTAATTGTTGATATATATATATATATATATATATATATTAGCTGTAAATAACACTCGTTGTATATGTTTCTAAAACCTTTAGCGAGATTGAATCTAATAATACTTAACTAATGCCGGTAAATATTTTAACACTCTTTATTAATGTTTCTATTTATTGTCGCTAAAAGTTATTTTTGTTGTAGTGATATTGAATTTGTAATCGGAAAAACTAATACAACATCATGACACTACATCAAATATGATCATTAGCGGCAACTAATTCTTAATTGCCGCTAAATATGTATTTTTAGTGGCAATTAACACTCTTTGTGTATGTCCCTAAAGCCTTTAGCGGTATTGATTTTAATAACACTTGATTAGTGTCGATAAAAACTTTAACACTCTTTATTAATATTAATATTTAATATTGCTAAAAATTATTTTTATGGTTATGCTGAGGTAACCTTTTTCTTTTATAACTTTATTTGATAGACACAAAATAATCAAACAAAAAGTCATCATGTTCAAAGAAATGAAAATTATGTGTTACTTGCTCCCTTTCTTTGAATATTTTTTGGTCTTACTTTCATTTTTAATCTTAAAAAAAAAAAAGAATGTTTCTTTTTTTGTTTTGATAATTTTAATATCTTTTAACTTTTCACATTACATGTTTAAAATTCATAATATTATAAATATTTTAATACATTGTACGTATCTTTAATTTAAGATCACAAAATTAAAAAAAATATGTATTCCTTAATTTCATGTCAAGTCGAAATCAACTAATCAAAAAGTACTTAGTAAACAAATCCAAACTCACCAAGGTATTCTATATACATGTCATAATTTGACTCTTACAAATTTGGCATTTCAAGCTTTTAGGTGAACTCAGTTTCAAATGCTCTAGGGAATCCAATGCTTTATGCTCAAATATGAGTTCTCATGATTTTTCTTTTCTTCAAATTTTCACCTTTTTTTCTCCCTTGATTATCTCTCAAATTCCAGTTTCCAACTTTTTTTTTTCCTTTTGCAGTGACCTGTATGCTTTGTTAAATAATCGTTTCGTTCATGTTTATTTGTTTATGTTTGACAATCTGCACGACACATCTCTTAAGAATCAATAAATAGAATAACACTTTATTACATCACTCCTAATTATTATAAGTCGCTCATATGAATTAGTAGCACTGAGAGTAAAATACATATAAAATAATTTTATTTATTAAAATTGGACATATACTTTTACTATAATGAACTAGTAAAAATCACAAAAAAGGGAGTACTTTCTAAAATTTAGCAGAAACACAGATATCGTACAAGCAAAATTCACTTAAATTATAGTCAATTGCATTGTTATATTTATAAGCAACTGCATAAATTATTGGTACTATGATTTAGTATCTTTTAGTATTTTTTTGAGTTAATACCTCATACGGTCATTCAATTCTCTCATAAAGTCACTCAACTTTCAGTTTTAACTCAAAAGTGAAAGTCACTCAACTTTGAATTTTAACTCAAAAGTCATTCAATTATTCCCTCTTCCCTTAGAAAGTCACTCAATCTATTATATTGTTTTTTTAATTAAAATTTACTGATATTAATTATTTGTATGAAAATTAAAATTTTAAAAAATAAAAAATACCATTTGAATCATTTAGTGATCCATCTACTTAACATGATCCATTAAAAATATACTATGACTCATTATATTTTGTCCTTAATCCTAAATTATTCCCCCACTTTCTCCTCTGCTCCTCTATATTTTTCTTTTTCTTTCTCCATATATCAAGATGATTAATATATTATCGACTGTTGTGTCACAAAACTCATTAGTAAAAGTTATTTATTAAGAAGTGCTCTAATCAAACCAACCAATACCATCAAGGGGCCGTTTGATTGGAAACTAGTTATTTCAGGATAAACTATCATGGGGTAACTTATCTGGGATAACTTATTCCACCATTTATATGGATAACTTATTCCATCACTATGCTATATATGGTGGGATAAGTTATCCCAAATATGTCAACCAAACAAGACATCTAAATTCTATCCTACGACTATTTTTTTTAATCTCAGGACTATTTATACTTATCCCTCATACCAAACAAGCGTTGTATATATTATTTACTGGCCGCTCTTAAATAATGGTTTCTTAATAATGAATATAATGGTAATCATAATAAGGGAAAATTGTATATAATAGCAAATTATTAATTCAAATTTAGTGCTATAAACATAGTTTGATTTAATTGTACCCCATAGCAAATTATTGCTATTTCGCCTCTCTCCAAGTGAATTCGCTCGCCACTCTTGTTCTCTCCCTCGCCTCTCACACTTTTATACAAATGCAAATGTATAAAATACGTTTGTATTTGCATAAATCGAGAGAGAAAATTGTATATATACATATGTTTTAGTTCCCCTCTCTCTCCTCTCCAGATCTCACTCGCCACTCTCCCAGATCTCACTCGCCAGTCTCTCCCTCGCCTTTCGCTTATACAAACAGAAATGTATAAATTGTGTTTATGTTTGTATAAAGCGGGAAAAATTGTATATACACATGCAAATATATATATATATATATATATATATATATATATATATATATATATATATATATATATATATATATCTTCGTCCTATACACTTATAATCATACAATACAAATATTCCCTGTCCAGTTCTCTTTTGCCTTTCTCTCTTTCTCGCTTTATACAAATACATATTATACAATATATATGTATAGCAAAATATACATATTTATGTTTGATTTAGAGCGCAATTATGCAAACTATAGATATAACACACAAATATGATTTTTGTGTTTGTTATATATGAAAGTTGCTCTAATAATAATGATGATGATAATAGCTCACATCTTAATCACAACTATATTATTTTATTGAACAAGTTTGTGACCACAATTTTTTCTTATACAATTAAAAAAAAAATTAAATCTATGTCAACAATTGTGCTTTCATCGAAACGATTGTTTAGTGCCTAATTTCTCGTGTTTTATATAACATGAAAGAGAATGTCATATAAGTTTAAATTGTGTGTCTAATAAGACATTCGATAAGAAAAAACTGGAATTCGATCTTGAAAATAGGAGAAAAAAGCTCATCATAACCGTGAAAGTCACTCTAAAAAGGCTCATCATAGCCCTTTTTGTGAGTCGACGCAAGCTCATCATACATAATTCGATTTCCTCTTCTTTCTTATGCTCGTAGGTCAGTCTATTCGACTTTTTCTTGCAAATCCTCTCTTTTCCGCTTTTGACTATGATTGGGCCCTGCAGTGGTAGAACCTGGTGAACCAGGCATACTGCTTGACTTGCTTTTCTTCTCTTATGATATTTATGATATTGATAAGTCGAGCCTTCGCTATTGCCTATAATAAGAGGTCAAGGATCGAGTCGTCTGTTGGAGAACTGAACCAAGAATTCTCTTTCTTCATCATCAATCGAATCACTGTTCGCGACCCAGAATTCTATTTTCTCATCAATCTAATCTCCGTTCACATTTTTTCTTTTTCTTATCAATTAATAGGTCTCTTTACTTGTATGACCTAGATGTCTCGTATTTCTCGAAAAAGTGATTCGATTGATGGGATTTGGTATGAGATCGATGATCTCGATGAGATTGATATTCCAATCTTTCTTCTTAGAACGTACCAACAACAACATATAATATTATATAATATCGAATTAAGTTATATATATAAGTTTAAATTGTGTGTACCAACAACAACCTATAATATTATATAATATCGAATTAAGTTATATTTGTAATAGTATCCGGTTAACTTATTTGTAACAACTAGCAAACAAACTATAACAAAAAATGATCATTAGCGACAATTAAGAATTAATTGTTGCTAAATATCTATTTTTAGCGGCAATTGTCACTTTTTGTATATGTCCCTAAAGCCTTTAGCGAAACATTGGTTCTAATGGCACTTAACTAATGCCGGTAAAGACTTTAACACTCTTTATTAGTGTTAATATTTAATGTCGCTAAAAGTTGTATTGGTTCTAATGACACTTAACTAATGCCGGTAAAGACTTTAACACTCTTTATTAGTGTTAATATTTAATGCCGCTAAAAATTATTTTTGTTGTAGTGACATGATAACAAGATGAGATAGAATCAAAAGGGTCTTCCACCTTTTAACTAAACATCTCGTATTTGAGTTTTGAGAATGAGATTAAAAATCTTTCCTGTTTTTTCTTTAGAAGTATACAAAGGTAAACAGTAATGTAATTCCAACTAAATATCATGTTTCAACTTTCATCACTGTTATTATAAGGGCAAAAAGTCATACAAAATCCAAAATTGATCACAATTGCAATACACCCTTTGTTCTCCTGATAATATTTGTTGCCTCTCAAGTAGACACTTGCTTTGATAAATATAGTGTTTCCCTGGAAAATTGTACTATGCTTGATAGTTATCCATTGATCAAAATTCCTCCTGCAGAAGTATCTCGGGTTCAAATCTCACTGAGTGGCAACAACACAAGGTTATATACTCTCATTTGCCTAAGCTTTGGTGGGCAGAGATGTCTGGTGCATGTGATGGTGGGAACAAACTCGTAATTATCATACGTAGACGAACACCAGAAATGAATTTAGTTGAAGAAAAAACACTCCCAATTAGTCAATTTTTGGAAGTCATAAGATAAAAAGCAGTAGTGGCAACGAACACTAGGTGATTTTCTAACTTTTGCCTAAGCTTTGGTTGGCAGAGTTGCCGAATAAATATACCAGTGTAGACCAACACAAGCAATGTATTTAGTTGAGAATAAAGGAACTCTTTATGCATTTAAAATCAACCATTGTCAATTCTTGGAAGTTCTAAGAGAAAAACAGTAGATCATGTAAACTCTAAAGCAATTAAAATAAAAATAATTCATGTGTCTTCAGTTATATGGTGCTCTCTAGAGAAAATTATCACATTACGATGTGCATCAGAATCAGCATTTCACTAAGATTTACTGGTGGATGCCTTCAACAACAACATCTTCTTTGTGTGACTTCTTCCTTCTCTTCCTTATCCTCTTCCTTTTCACGCTTCCCTCACCATTATTTAACTTCTTATCATTTGTAACCACAGGCTTTTTTTTCTTCTTGAGTACTGAAAGTGGATTTGGACCCTGTAGAAGGGAAGGCATAAACCATAGAGTCATTCAGGAATGTGTTCAGCTAAACATGCATTATGGCAATAACATCCATTAAATATATATTATATAAGTAAATATGGTCCGACATGATCGATTTTAGAGGAACAACAGGCAAAACAATTCACTTACAACATAATACATTCATTTCCATCACCCAATCTTTTTCAACTCAAATGCAGAATTATACTTACTTATAAACTTATACAAAAAAATATAACCTGTTATTTTGAATATATGTCCAGCCATCTAGCGTAGAGAAAGAAAAAACCTTTGGTAATTCAGAGCTTAAAGGATCACAAGCCAATAGAATGAGAGAAGCAACAAGTTCAATTTTAAGTTGTGCAAGGGAAAATAAGAATATATTATGAACCCTAACCTTAGCTTTCTTTCTCTTGAAGCGAAATTTATCCTTGACGTCACTTCCATTTTTCTTGATAATCTGAGCCTGTGAAACATCATCTATCTTTTCCTCTGATGCAACGGAAGAATTGCCATCGGACAATCTCCTCTTTTCCATTTGTCTAAGCATATTGTGCTCCAGGTCAGTCATATGAAGACGTTCTTCTTCAGAAGATTTGGCAAACTGACGTTGAAATGATGAAGGTTGTTCGAGAAATAATGCATTCCTCAGAGCAAAAATTACGGGTACACCAGGTATCTATCCAGAGGAACAAAGGTCAGAAAAAACAGGAGAAAAGCCAGTTGGCATATGCATAATAAATTATTCTCCTAAATGTAGTTGGAGTTGTTAAAGTAACACCTGTTTGCCCAAGCTTTTCAAATATCCTTATTTTAAAAAAGTAACTTTGGAGATTAATCAAATTGAAAAGAACTTTTGTAAATATTAGAACAGCAATTTATGCTTGGCTGTGGTTTCAGAAGTGCTTCTGGGAAAAAAGCTACTGTTTTCAGCTTCTACTGCTTCGCAGTTACAGTATTTTTCCCCCCCATAAAAGTATGGTAAAACACCTCAATCCTCTAAAATACGCACTTAGGAAAAAAAATCAGCAATTTTGACTCCCGAGAAACAAAATAGATTCTGGTTGCGAGTACATAAAATCTACAGAAATATTTTACAGTTTTATCATATTAGTCCCACATGCTAAGGTCAACTAGTGAACCACAATATAATACATATAGTTCACATGTTTTAGCAAGTCCAAATACCTTTTGAAGACTTGCACGCAAGTCGGCATCTTGAGTAGCAACAAAAAAGTGTTCAGAATTGTTCTCCCCAATAACATCAGTTATGCAATATTCAGCACTTTTCGGCCTCTCATGGCGGCATCTGCAATGTGGCATATAACTCAAAAGAATGTACACAAGCCAGCAATAAGAAGAAGAGAATAAATGGCTAACCGTGCAACAATACAAAGATTTTTAGCTGCATTCAGTGCTTCGAATTTATCAATGCTTTTCAACTCCGCAAGAACGCATCTGCAAGTAAAGAGAAGAGGAGATCAGAAGTGACCAAACAGTTTACATATTGCAAACAAAGTTAGAATGGAGCTGTTGAAATAAACCTGGTTACAGAAAGTTTAACTCTGGCGCCAAGAATATTTTCCAATGCAGTATCAAGTGTTATACCATTACCAACAACATAATTCACAAATGTTCCATCACAGAAGATTTTAAACGGCTCTCTAAACCCAAAACAAGCTTTGTAAAACGTCACAGCTCTCCTATGCCGCTTTTGTTTTTTCACTCTCATCTGTCCGCAGGCAAGAAAAATAAATAAATAAATAAATTGTAAGAATTCATAATGCGATAATTATCAAAGTTGCAACTTGCAAGCAAGCCCTATGTTAATCGCTGGAGAACTAGAATTTATTATTTTTTATCGACATAGAGTTAAGCTTCTTACCTTCACGTGAATTAGCTTTTGATTTTCTTTTATTTTTTCTAAAATAACTAGGGGTTTTATTATATTAAATAGTCTCCAAGAATCCTAATTGTAATCAAACACAAAAATGTGTAAAATCCCAACTCAAATTGACGAATAGTTCAAAAAAACAAAATTATATAAAGAAAAATCCAAATCTGTTTTTCTCGAAAGGCATCAAGTCCTTATATAACCGTGAGTGCCACTTAAATTCTTCACCTTCACCTTTCCCTTTTGCCCATTATTCAATTGTGAGTAATGAGTATTAACCTTTCATATAGTAACATTAAGGAATACGATGATTTTGTAACGCGGATTCAAGATTTTAATCTCATAAATATTTCGATCTGGGTTCAGAATTTATTAATACATTTGTCAAAATTGACAATAAACATGCTATGAATTTTCGAATCTATTTGGTGATTACAATTAGACAATTAAACGACCTGTATCGTTAAAAATAATTAAGAGATTAATTTCTGAACTCTAATAATAACATATTTGCTACAAATTTTAAAGTAATAGAAAAGAAACAGTAATTACAAATAAAATATAATGAAATAGAGATTTTTTTTTTTGATAAATACTTGTGGAGAATTATTCCTCCTTTGATGATTCGAACAATGTTAGTAGTGTATACTTCTAAAATGTACAATGATTGGGTGATGTTTTTGATTTATAAGAACGTCATGTGATGTATTTGACAAAGATAAATATTTGATGCCTTGGCATTTATGAATATCTCAAGAGTTTAATTTTGATATGCCTCTTCGAAGGAATATGTTATCCGCGTGAGCTGGGATAATTAACAGTAGAGTAGTCTTCAAAAACTCTAACAGAGATTTGACTCGCCTTGTAAAGTCCCACAAACAAAAAAAGGCATTCTATAATTTACAAGTTTCTCGTTGGTTGTCAGCTTATGACGTTATTTAACTTGTAAACACTAACAATTGATACAATTGCTAATCAACTATATGGTATGTATGCTGAAAATGCTTCAGAGAGATTGAATCTTTACATCAAAGCCCTCCATTCTCCAAATAAACAAATAGCTAAGGAGATCCTATCTCAAGCCAAACCAATTTCCCAAACAGGAACCAAGCTTCTTCATAGCATAAAACTCTTAGAGGTACGATTAATTATATAACAGCGTAAAGAATTTTCACACTATCAGTTAGCCGGTCAAAAACATACATACTATTATTACTCCGTGCTTTCCAGGTCAATTTAACCTTATATGGTAAAAATTCTTGCATGGGACATTTTCGTTGTCTATGACTATACGCGACCAGAAAAAATTTGAACGATTTAACCTGGTACTGAGTTGTAGGTCAATTTAGAGAATATCCAGAGTGGATCAGTAGCCAGTAGGTATGAATATACACCTAATGGCATATGCAATTTACATGTTGTATACCAATAGTGTGATTGAAATATTCTTATTGTTGTATACTATTAAGGTATACCAAAATGTGAGTTGTATACCTTGACGAGATACCATGTAAATTTTTGAGGGGCTAATTCTATAAATTGGTATATGTAGGTAAGTATTTTTATTCCTATCGTCGTTCAGTTACCTAAACAGGGAAGTTTACGATGGGAGAAACCTTGGCTAAGATTCATAGTTCCCTGTTTCACTGATCCTGGAAATGGTTTGCATGACATAGAAAGTCCAATGAAGGGAATGGAAATTGCTTTAACTTCTTGTCCTTGTTTTCAAACTACAATTATTGATGAAAAGCTCATACGCGTCTTCTCACATCGCGTGCTACAGCTACTCGGTCTAAAAATGGAGCAAGCTCGTTGTCTTTTGGGAACACATTCAATGATAGCTAAAGAAACAGAAGGAGTATTTGAGAATGAGTGTACCAGTTTGTCCCCTGAGTAAATTTCCCTGACAAGCCTAGATCAACCAGCAATTTTCTTCTTCTCTTGTATAAAAATTTGCATAAATACAAGGATCCAAAGATTCAAAACGAATTAGTGACAAAGCTAGCTCAAAAATTAAACTAATATAATAGACCACGAAAGCCTACTATTCACGTGCAAGTGCTCAATTTCGTTAGGTTTGGCTGTACTACTTGGTCTGCAATTTAACAAACGGAATGGATACTGGTCAGGGCTTACAACAGCCATCAGCTTTGAAACAGGAAAAATAGCAATTTTTACGATTGCAAATGCTCGAGCACAAGTAACAGCTCTAGGATCAGTCTATGGCTGCACTACATTTCAAAATTTCGCGAGAACAAGATTCATAGCTATGATCCCTTGGATAATTTTCGCCTCAATTTTAAGGGACAGTAAGATGTACTCTACAGCAGGAGGAGATGCAGCTGTTATCGGAGCATTACTGATTCTAGGCAGAAAACGTTATGGTCCCCCGAGTGAATTTGCTATTGCTAGACTCACCGAGGCCTTAATAGGATTATCATGTTTCACCATCATAGAGCTTGTTATGCAACCTACACGAGCAGTAAGAATAGCGAAAAATCATCTTTTTCTGTGCTTTGGGAACACTTAAAAGTTGTACTAAACAAATTGGCTTGGACTCAGGGCAGATCAATGGCTTTATGAAGAAGCAAAGACAATTGAATTCTCAAGTAGAGAAGTTACAGTTGTTCATAGTAGGTGCAGAGTTGGAACCTAGTTTCTGGTTTACACCTTTGCCTGTTTCATGCTACCAAAAGCTTCAACGATCACTATCAAACGTCGTGCACTTACTGTATTTTCATGGCCTACAGTATAGCTCACACTAGCATTAGATAGTTGTGATGCTAATAGAAACAAGATTCAGGAACACTTGGACAAAGGCAGACAGATTCTCAATGAAGCGATAAGCTCATCAATGAAATGTATCGAGACAACTATTTCTACCGGAATGTCAAGAGCTTTCCAAGATCAACCAGAAGATCATAAAATTGTTTAGGACCTCGAGGAGGGAAAGTCACAACACGAGTATACAACGAGCAATAAGGAATGGAAAGCTTCAAGTGATTTTCTTGATAGCATGACATCCATTGGAAGCAAATAAGTTACTAGAAAGATGATTCTCTGTTTGTGCTCAATAGGATTATGCGCGAGTAGTTTGATGAGAGAAATAAGACTTAGAAGAAAGGTATAAAAGAATTGGAGAATTAGGAGCTTATTTTTCATGATTAGCATTTGCTTTGAAGGCCTTGTATTAATTAAAGCCATAAGCATTTCCTAAATATGCCTTGCTTAATTAGAGAGACTCTAGCAACACAGACAGAAAAAAATCCAACAGATAAAAGTTGTAACTAACTGAAGCCATTAACAATCTTTCAATTTGATTAACTACTTGATTCCCTGTTTAATTCTTCAGTCTTTTGGTTGCTTGTAATCTATGCTGCTACTAGTAAAGACACAGAACCTACAAAGCAAGTCAACCAACCATCTAATCTATGGCTTTTTCATTTTTCACCAACAAAAAGTCCAAAAAAAACCTTCACATGTAACATAGAGAATCAAAAAAAGCAACCCTTTTCCCTCTTGTCCTTTTACTGGTGGATGCCTTCAACAACAACATCTTCTTTGTGTGACGTCTTCCTTTTCCTCTTCCTTTTCACACTTCCCTCATCCTCATCATTTGTAACCACAGGCTTCATTTTCTTCTTGAGTACTGAAAGTGGATCTGGACCCTGTAGAAGGGAAGGAATAAACCATAGAGTCATTCAGGAACATGTTCAGCTAAACATGCATTATGGCAATAACATCCATGAAACATATATTATATAAGTAAATATGGTCCGACATGATCAATTTAGAGGAACAACAGGCAAAACAATTCACTTACAACATAATATATTCATTTCCGTCATTCAATCTTTTTCAACTCAAAGTTAAAAGAGGGCTATGCACACAGCAACCGTTAAATGCAGAAGTATACTTACTTATAAGAAATAATATCACACTTGCACAAAAAAATATAACCTCTTATTTCAAATATATGTCCAGCCATCTAGTGTAGAGAAAGAAAAAACCTTTTGTTCAGAGCTTACAGATCACAATTTGCACACAAGCTAATAGAATGAGAGAAGCAACAAGTTCAATTTTAAGTTGTGCAAGGGAAAATAAGAATATATTATGAACCCTAACCTTAGCTTTCTTTCTCTTGCGAACTTTATCCTTGCTCTCAACATTTGTATTGATAATCTGATCCTCCAGGTCAGTCATATGAAGACGTTCTTCTTCAGAAGATTTGGCAAACTGATATTGAGATGGTGAAGGTATTCCGAGAAATAATTCCTTCCCCAGAGCAGATATTAGCGGCACACAAGGTATCTACCCAGTTCAGGAAAGGGGAAACAAAGGTCAGAAAAAACAGGAGAAAAGCCAGTTGGCATATACATAATAAATTGTTCTCCTAAATGTTGGAGGTCTTTCAGGTTCATTTTAAAGTAATACCTGTTTGCCCAAGCTTTTAAAATATCCTTATTATGAGAAGTGCTTTTCGGAAATAAGTGCTTTTCTGAAAAGTAATTTTGGAGAGTAGCAATTTGTGCTTTAGTTAATCAAATTGAAAAGCACTTCTGTCAAATATTAGAACAGCAATTTGTGCTTGGTCGTGGTTCCAGAAGTGCTTTTGGGAAAAAGCTACTGTTTTCTGCTTCTACTGCTACTTAAAAGAACTTAAATTTTTTTCCTTAAAGTACGGTAAAACACCTCAAACCTCTAAAATATGCACTAGGGAAAAAAATAAGCAATTTTGACTGTTAATCTTACAAACAAGATATAAGAGTTACAGATACAAAATAGATACTGGTCACTCCCTCGCGAGTACATAAAATCTACAGAAATATTTTACAGCTTTATCATCTTAGTCCCACATGCTAAGGTCAACTGGTGAACCACAATATAGTCCTGTAGATGCACAAAGATCTCTTGTTTTTGTTGGGCTATTGCCCATGTTCCAGCCAAAGGCCCATGGCCTAATCCTACTTGAAAAAGGATTGAATTATTCTCTTTATTTGGTTTCCAATTCTATTAGGAAAAGGATTGGAATTGTAATCCTATTTGTAGTTGGTTTTGGCTTTGTAAGGAAAAGCACAACTCTATAAATAGAGGATGGTCTTGAGAGAATAATTCAATTGCTCATTGGTATTGTCTTTGAAAGACAATAGAACATAAGAGAGGTTTTTTGAGAGAGCTTTCAACAAGAGAAAAGAGAGAAGAAAAAGGGTTCTTTTGCTGCAGTCTTTTTCTCCGACCAGCAACGTTCAGATCGTGTTTCCCGATTAACTAACCGTTGGATCGGGCTGAAATTTGGACTGAGTGTTCCTGACATCTTGGTGGTTGATTTGAACGGTGGAGATCGGATTCGGAGGTCAGAAAGATCCTGTTTTAGGTCCCAAACAGAAGCTGGGTTTGGGTGGTGTTTCTTTCTATTTATCTTTTGTTGGTGTAGCTATTGTTTGTTCTCTTTTGGCACTTGTTGTGTAGCCATTAGAAGAATATTTGTAACCCTCTTATTGTTATAGTGAAGCAATTCGGATCTTGTCGATCTCGTGGTGGTTATCTTCGGTTTGAAGGGTTTTTCCACGTTAAACTTGGTGTTCTTTATTGTTAGATTTTCGTTTTCATTTTTTTTCGTCACAACAACTGGTATCAGAGCATTTGTTGGGTTTTATTTGCCCTGATTTCTTACCATAAATAGGTTTTCCTTTTAGGAAAAGGTTTTGGATTGACTAATTCTTTTTCTGGTAGGAAAAGGTTTATGACTCTATAAATAGAGGCATGTTCCTTCTAACTTAATCAGCATTCACAATGTAGTCTTAAGGGCTTTGAGAGTTTTGGTTAGGGGGAGAATTTATGGGTCACAACCTTGATACGTTATCAGTTGTGTGAACCTCCCATGTATTCCGAGTGAATTGGTTGAGGTTGTTTCTCTCTGTATTTTGTACTCTCATATTTATAGTGGATTGCTCATCTCCTTTGTGGACGTAGGTCGATTGACCGAACCACGTTAAATCTTTGTGTCTTTTGGTTTATTTCTCGTTGTCTTCTTACTCGTGATCTCTCGAGATTTGCATTGCTAGCTTTCGCGTTTACACCTGCTTATTTTCGGTCCCAACAACTGGTATCAGAGCTAAGGTTATCTATATGGAGGGAAATATGAGCAAGATGGTATGTCTAAACGGAAGAAACTACAACATATGGAAAAGCAAGATGAAAGATTTATTGTTCGTGATCAAGATGCATCTTCCGGTTTTTTCTGCTCATAAACCCGAGAATGTGACCGATGAAAATTGGGAATTTGAGCACCAACAAGTATGTGGATATATAAGACAATGGGTTGAAGATAATGTTCGCAACCATATTGTGAATGAGACACATGCTAGAACATTGTGGGAGAAGTTGGAGACGCTTTACGCTTCAAAAGCTGGCAATAACAAGTTGTACTTGTTAAAGCAATTGATGACCTTTAAATACAAGAAGGGCAGTCTTATTCTTGATCATATCAATGATTTTCAGGGTATTCTTGATCAGCTATCAGGAATGGGTGTTAATTTTGATGATGAAATACAAGGACTTTGGCTTCTTAACACTCTACCGGATTCTTGGGAAACTCTTCGTGTTTCTTTAACAAATTCTGCCACTGGTGGAAAGGTGACTATGGAATATGCAAAGAGTGGTGTGTTGAATGAAGAGGTTAGAAAAAAATCTCAAGACACATCTTCACATTCAGATAATCTATATACAGAAGATCGAGGGAGACATAAGACAAGAGATTCGAGGAGTAGAGGTAAAAGCAGAAGCAAGTCAAAATTCAACAATCCAAATATTAAATGTTATCATTGTGGAAAGAAAGGACATATTAAAAGATTTTGCAAACAATTGAAGCAAGATCTTAAAGAAGGGAAGAAGGAAGAAAACAATGAAAATAATGTTGTTGCTGTTGTCCAAGAAGACCTTCTCTTCGCTTGTGATAAAGACGTCATAAATTTTGTATCTCAAGATACAAGTTGGATAGTAGATTCTGGAGCCACATCACATGTCACACCAAGAAAAGACTTCTTTTCATCTTATACTTCTGTTAACTCTGAGGTGTTAAAGATGGGTAATGCTGGTGAGGTTAAGGTGTTTGGTGTTGGCACTGTTTGTTTGAAAACCAATACTGGTTCAACGTTGGTCCTTCAGAATGTCAAGCATGCTCCAGACATTCCGATAAATTTGATCTCTGTAGGACAACTAGATGATGATGGCTATCATAATGACTTGTGCAATGGCCAATGGAAGCTCACCAAAGGCTCATTGATTTTAGCTCGAGGAAGAAAGCATTCAAATTTATATGTGACACAAGGATCGATTCTTGTTGACTCTATAAATTTGGTGGAAAGCGAGGCTTTATCAGAGTTGTGGCACAAGAGGCTTAGTCATATGAGCGAGAGGGGGATCACCTATTTGGCTAAGAAGAATTTGCTTGCTGGTATGAAACAAGCAAAGGTGAAAAGATGTGTTCATTGCTTAGCAGGGAAACAAAAAAGAGTTTCTTTTCACAGTCATCCTCCTTCAAGAAAGTCTGAACTATTAGAGCTAGTACACTCAGATTTGTGTGGTCCTTTTAAAGTGAAGTCAAAAGGTGGTTCACTTTACTTTGCTACTTTCATTGATGATCGTTCTCGCAAGATTTGGGTATATCCTTTAAAATCCAAAGATCAAGTGCTTGATGTGTTTAAACAGTTTCAAGCCTTATCTGAGAGACAAACGGGAAAGAAATTAAAATGTATTCGCACTGATAATGGTGGTGAGTATATTGGTCCCTTTGATAACTACTGCAAATCGCAAGGAATTCGTCATCAGAAGACTCCTCCAAAGACTCCTCAATTAAATGGTTTGGCAGAGAGGATGAACAGAACTTTAGTTGAGAGAGTTAGATGTGTGCTTTCAGAGGCTAAACTTCCAAATTCTTTTTGGGCTGAAGCACTTAACACTGTTGCTTATGTTATCAATTTGTCTCCTGCTGTTGCTTTGGATGGTGATGTTCCAAACAAAGTTTGGTTTGATAAGGATGTCTCTTATGATCACTTGAAAGTGTTTGGGTGTAAAGCTTGTGTGCATGTTCCAAAAGATGAGAGATCGAAATTGGATGTTAAAACTAAGCAGTGCATCTTCATTGGTTATGGTCAAGATGAGTTTGGATATCGCTTTTATGATCCAATTGATAAGAAGCTCATTAGAAGTCGTGATGTTGCGTTCTTTGAAGATCAAACTATTGAAGATATTGACAAGACTGAGAAACTAGATTCTCAGATTGATGAGAGCTTAGTTAATGTTGATCCAATTCCTATTATTGATACATCTTCTGCACATGAAGGAACCCAAGATAATGATCAGAGTGTAGAACATATAATTGTTCCTACTGATGATGTTGTGGTTGATGATCAACCAACTCATGGTGAGATAACCACTTCGAATGATCCAGAAACCTCTTGTAGAAGATCTACTAGAGAAAAGCGAAGCTCAACACGTTATTCTCATGAGGAGTATATTCTATTGACTAACATGGGAGAACCTGAAGGTTATGATGAAGTCATGTTAGATACTCATAGAGATAAGTGGAAAGAACTCATCATAGACAAGCATGAGTTTTGTAGAAGTGTGGCAGGCAGGAAGCCTGTCAAAAGTTCCTCCACTTGAAGTCCATTTGGCCCCTTGGCTGGAGGGGGAGTTTGTTGGGCTATTGCCCATGTTATAGTCAAAGGCCCATGGCCTAATCCTACTTGAAAAAGGATTGGAATTATTCTCTTTATTTGGTTTCCAATTCTATTAGGAAAAGGATTGGAATTGTAATCCTATTTGTAGTTGGTTTTGGCTTTGTAAGGAAAAGCACAACTCTATAAATAGAGGATGGTCTTGAGAGAATAATTCAATTGCTCATTGGTATTGTCTTTGAAAGACAATAGAACATAAGAGAGGTTTTTTGAGAGAGCTTTCAACAAGAGAAAAGAGAGAAGAAAAAGGGTTCTTTTGCTGCAGTCTTTTTCTCCGACCAGCAACGTTCAGATCGTGTTTCCCGATTAACTAACCGTTGGATCGGGCTGAAATTTGGACTGAGTGTTCCTGACATCTTGGTGGTTGATTTGAACGGTGGAGATCGGATTCGGAGGTCAGAAAGATCCTGTTTTAGGTCCCGAACAGAAGCTGGGTTTGGGTGGTGTTTCTTTCTATTTATCTTTTGTTGGTGTAGCTATTGTTTGTTCTCTTTTGGCACTTGTTGTGTAGCCATTAGAAGAATATTTGTAACCCTCTTATTGTTATAGTGAAGCAATTCGGATCTTATCGATCTCGTGGTGGTTACCTTCGGTTTGAAGGGTTTTTCCACGTTAAACTTGGTGTTCTTTATTGTTAGATTTTCGTTTTCATTTTTTTTCGTCACAACAGTTTTTACCACTTCCCACAAAGATCTCTTGTTTTTACCACTTCCCACTTAGTTAAAAATATTTTGACTACTGACAAAAGTCAGAGATTGTGAGTTTCACATTTTGAAAAGGATGCAACACTATTACACTAAGTAGTTGCCGAAGATTTTTCTGACAAGACATCCTAGAATATGGGATTTTTCCAGTACACATGTTTAGTAAGTGATATAACGACATTACAATACGTATAGGACATTATAATCGAGGAAAGTAAGTTCAAATACCTTTTGAAGACTTCCACGCAAATCACCATCTTGAGTAACAACATCTTCTTTGTGTGACTTCTTCCTTCTCTTCCTTATCCTCTTCCTTTTCACGCTTCCCTCACCATTATTTAACTTCTTATCATTTGTAACCACAGGCTTTTTTTTCTTCTTGAGTACTGAAAGTGGATTTGGACCCTGTAGAAGGGAAGGCATAAACCATAGAGTCATTCAGGAACGTGTTAAGCTAAACATGCATTTATGGCAATAACATCCATGAAACATATTATATATAAGTAAATATGGTCCGACTTGATCAATTTAGAGGAACAACAGGCAAAACAATTCACTTACAACATAATACATTGATTTGCGTCACTCAATCTTTTTCAACTCAAAGTTAAGAGACGGCTATGCACACAGCAACCGTTAAGTGCAGAAGTATACTTATAAGAAATAATATCACACTTATACAAAAAAAAATATAACCTCTTATTTCGAATATATGTCCAGCCATCTAGCGTACAGAAAGAAAAAACCTTTTGTTCAGAAATAAAAAGATACCTATCAATCTAGATGAAGAAAAATCATTCTTTATGAATCAAGCAACTTTCGGAGTAACTTTTGTATCCTAGCAATCACTCATGAAATGACACACACAGAAGTTCCAGAAAACCTCTTTTTATTAAAATCATTATGGTTTCTCAAAAGTTCATGTCACAAACCAGCAAAAGCTGCATTTCCAAGGAATTGCCAGGGATGAGTTTTGTATCCCATGTCTTTCTACATTTACCTGTCACTAACTTAATGTATTCAGCTTTGATAAAATGTGTGTTTACTTATCAAAAGAAAGAACTTGTGCCAAAGGCATTGAACATTAACGTGTAATATTTCACCTGAAAGTGGAGAATTTGTTCCTAAACAACACTATTTAAATAGAATGAGAGAAGCAACAAGCTAAATTTTAAGTTGTGCAAGGGAAAATAAGAATATTATGAACCCTACCTTAGCTTTCTTTCTCTTGAAGCGAACTTTTTCTTTGACATCACTTCCATTTTTCTTGATAATCTGAGCCTGTGAAACATCATCTATCTTTTCCTCTGATGCAACGGAAGAATTGCCATCGGACAATCTCCTCTTTTCCATTTGTCTAAGCATATTGTGCTCCAGGTCAGTCATATGAAGACGTTCTTCTTCAGAAGATTTGGCAAACTGATATTGAGATGGTGAAGGTATTCCGAGAAATAATTCCTTCCCCAGAGCAGATATTAGCGGCACACAAGGTATCTACCCAGTTCAGGAAAGGGGAAACAAAGGTCAGAAAAAACAGGAGAAAAGCCAGTTGGCATATACATAATAAATTGTTCTCCTAAATGTTGGAGGTCTTTCAGGTTCATTTTAAAGTAATACCTGTTTGCCCAAGCTTTTAAAATATCCTTATTATGAGAAGTGCTTTTCGGAAATAAGTGCTTTTCTGAAAAGTAATTTTGGAGAGTAGCAATTTGTGCTTTAGTTAATCAAATTGAAAAGCACTTCTGTCAAATATTAGAACAGCAATTTGTGCTTGGTCGTGGTTCCAGAAGTGCTTTTGGGAAAAAGCTACTGTTTTCTGCTTCTACTGCTACTTAAAAGAACTTAAATTTTTTTCCTGAAAGTACGGTAAAACACCTCAAACCTCTAAAATATGCACTAGGGAAAAAAATAAGCAATTTTGACTGTTAATCTTACAAACAAGCTATAAGAGGAGGTTAGGCTTTTGTAGTTTAAATGCATTAGTATAGTTGTTTTGTTTTGTTAAGATCTCTGGATCAGTTCCATAATAGGATAGGATCTTTCTTTACCCTAAGATGTAAAAGGAGGTTAGGCTTTATGTCCCCTTTCATTTGGTTGTTAATACTCCCCGTTTAAAAAAAATAATCTTATTTCTTTTTTAATCTGTTTAAAAAAGAATAATTTCTTTCCTTTTTTAGACAACACTTTAGCTTTTATTTTTCATATGACATGTTTAAGATCACAAGATTAAATAACATTTTGATACACTTGACATAACTTTAATTTAGACACACAAAATTAAAAAGTCCTTTTTCTTTTTTTAAACTCCGTTTTAAGTCAAACTAAATCACTTTTTTTTATACTAAAGGAGTATCGTTAAGTTTTGTTGGAAAAAAAAAAAAAGGCGGTTAGGCTTTTAGCGGATCTTTTTAGTTTTCTGTTAGTGTTCGAATTTTCTAGCTAAATTAACATTAACAATTTATCAAACAATTAAGAAATTGAAAAGCCATTCAAATATTACTCTACAATCTAAGTTATTAAAGACTCTGAATTTATATTTAAAAAAAGGAATCAGATGATTAATAAAGATTGTAACACTTGCTATGATTACTGCAAGTTTTTTTAATTTAGATTATTATTTTCTCGACAAATTTTTTATTAATCCAAGCATGGATTTCATGTCTTTATTTCTTTCTTTAAAGAATTGCTTATTTGTTCCTAATTACTTGTCCATCTCTAAATTGACATACTTATTAAAAAATTAATTTGATATAATAAATTTTATTTCTATTAAATATAAAGTGCATAAATTAAAAATTTAAGATTTTTAAGATAATCTATCCTTTTTTAAAGTAATTAATTGAGGATATAATAGATAATTTTTTTATCATTTTTTAATCTGACAAAATGAACCAATAATTAAAGACAACTAAAAAGGAAAAATGAATAAGTAATTAGAGACAAAAGGAAATAATAAAGAATAGTATTGTTACAAAGTTTATCCTGAGAATCATCTTAGTAGTTTTGATCCTTTAAATTTGTTTTAAAACAAATATTTTTTTTATCTTCATCAAATGCTCATATTAATTAATAATAATAATATATTAATTATAATCTTATAAATAAAATTTAAAAAAATAATAATATATAAAACTTATCCATATTTAGAAAAAGTATTATTTTCGATAAGCGGTTAGTACATAAGAGGGAGAAACGGAGAACGGTTGGCATACAAATGGCGCCAAAACTAAGAGAGAAAAAATCCATTATTTTCCACTCATCAAAAACAGACAAAATTAGTAATTTCTCTATCACTTTATCTATTTTTGGTTTCTTCAGATTTTGACATTTCTGCCATTGCTAGGCTTATTATGAAGGTATGAGGATGACAAATATTCAGTATTTAATTTAATTGTTTCCAATTTTTCTGAAGATATTTTATTGTGATGGATCTCAAAATTGATTACCAGAAACAAATTAATTTTTTTGAAAGTTTACTTGTTAGATCAAATTAGATGTCCAGCACGGTTTACGAGGCGGATCGGGTTCATCTGAACCTAAAACTTCCTCTGTGGAATATACATTTATGTATAAAATTGTCATAAATAGTAAGTATGAACTTATAACTTGAAAATACAACGGGTTCAAACCGCTTAATGGTTGAACGCATAGAGATTAAATACTGGATTCGCCCCTAACGGGTGGTTTCGTTTAAGTAAATTAAATTTTCCAGGGAAAATGTTTTCCATTAAGAAATATATTATTCTTTGGAATTTTTTTTTCAATGTTTGGTTTGGTATGGAAAAATAGGTGACATGATAATTGTACAAAGTATAATATAGATAGTAAAGTAATACAACATTAACAAATCGAGTGAAATCTCATTAATGATGTCTGAAAAGGATAGAGTATATGCAGATGTTATTCCTACCTCATGGAGGTAGAAATGTCGTCTCTGAAAGACCCTTGACTCAAGTATCGCATATGAGAGAAGTAAGAAAAAGAGCATGCAAA
This sequence comes from Solanum lycopersicoides, assembly GCA_022817965.1. Lineage (NCBI taxonomy): Eukaryota > Viridiplantae > Streptophyta > Magnoliopsida > Solanales > Solanaceae > Solanum > Solanum lycopersicoides. The sequence continues at coordinate 85,873,483 of CM040627.1, forward strand.
AGTAAAGAATAAGACCTCGCAAATAATAGCAATAGCGAAAGTAACAACCTGTAGTAATGTTCAAATGTTTCTTGAAGTTATTCACATGCTCCTTTAATGATTTCTTTGGAAACCACCTCTCTACTCCACGAGGTAGGGGTAAGGCTCGCGCATAAATTCTTACATTCACTTTTATTTTGAATTGTGTTCTGTTAACTCCTTGTTGATCCATCAGTTTTACCTGATCCGGTATAATTCACATGTATCAGGTGTAGGATTCTGGAAAACTCTAAATCAATTAGGTAGTATCTGTAGCTGGTTCACAAAGTGTATATTGTAACACAATGGGGAAGGGTTTGAGAAGTCGTCGAGAATGTAATCCTCCGGGATGCATGTTTGGGATACTTCATCATTTAAATCAACAACATCGGTGGCATCAAGTCAGGAAACGCCTCCCTTACATAAAGCAGGGCGGTGCAAAGCATATTGTTGGTAAGAAAAGCATTAGTTGTTGGTCGAATATTTTCCTTAAACTAGATATAGAAATGATTGGAACAGACTCTCTACCCCACAAAGGTAGGGGTAAGGTCTGCGTATATCCTATCCTTCCCAGATCCCACTGGTGGGATAATATTATGTATGTTCATATTTTCATTCTATATAGGCTTAGTTATTGTGAAGTAGCATTGTTCATATTCAACTTATCATTTTAGTCGGTGGCGCCAGGAATTTTGCTAAGGGTATTCAACGTTTAAATATATGTACAAGAAGTAAATCTTGACTTACATACTCTGTACAATTTTCCGATGAAGGATGTCCAGTCACGCTATACGCCACTCCTTTTAGTCCTTGGCTACTATCATGATTTGACACTTGAAACAAGTGAGTAGAAAACAAGGTGTCATATACTGTTTCATTTTTTTCAGCGGCAGGAGATCGTGGGAGTAATGCAACTGTAACTGCAACAGCAACTGATTCTTCTAACCTTCCAGAAAAAATAGATGTAAAATCGGATGATTCCCCTGTAAGTAACCAGCTTCATGCTTGCCTCTTGTTCTTCTTCCGCTTCTGTTTAGTCGTTGTTTCTTCTGATACACATGCAAAGAGACAATGTGTGTTTTGCACATAACTGTATATGCTAACAAATTCACTATTTCAGATTGTAGTGAAAGCAGAAGCCAAAACCGTAGCCACGCAGCAAAAAAGTTCAATAAAATCTCGTTTAAAAACTTTGATCACAAAAGAGCTACTGTCTAGTAAAAGGGTCCAACATCGCCGAACTTTGTCCTGTCCTATGAGAATGCCGCTGGAACAAACTGCTCCTATTCGTTATCTAGGCCCTGCCAATGTAGAGCATTCTCCGAAAATTCGTCAGAATGATGAGATATTGCAGCAGCCTCAGAATAAGAATTCGTCCGTTGCTAGTTTGTTAGATCCACCCCTGCCGGAGAAGAGAAAGGATGCTGTTACCAACAACAAGAAATGTGAGTTGTGTGCTTCTATGCTTGATATGAATCACTTAAAGCAATGTGATACTAAAAAGAATGGGAAACAACCAAGTACAAACTTCAGTTTTCGTCGTACACAGTCACTTTATCTTAGGGAGCAGACTAAAAATGTGTCAGTTGAAGAGTCGAAGCTATTTTTGGATGCTCTTGATTTACTAAACATGAGAGAGGAGTTGTTCCTTAAAATATTACAGGACCCGAATTCTTCATTAGCACGTCAGTTACACGGTACACGTGCATCCAAAGGCTTAACCAAGTCCGTGTCATTTCCTTCGCGTCTGTCACTTGAAAAAATTGCTGCCAGGTCAAGCAATGATAAGAGCAGTCAAGATAAGTCACAAATTAGAGGGTCTGCTGGATTTGAATCTGCAGAAAAGTTGAATAGATATTTAGTAACAAGGAACGAGGAGGAAGTCACAAAAGGTGTACTGACAAGACTTGAATCATTTGATAAGCTCCCTCCGAGTTCACCTGCTGCACTCAACCACAAGCGCCACAATAGTAAACTTGTCCTTGCACGTTTCAGGAACTTGAAGGAGAAAATAACACATGCTCTTAAGGAGAGTCGTAAGGAGAAGCATCGGATTGTTATGGATGCTGTCCTTCATAAGGTTCCACACGGTCGTAGGTCATTGAAGAATGTTAAACCAGATGGAAGTGACGGATCATTTTCAGAAAGTACGGGTAACACTTCTCGCTGTCATTCTCCATTTAGCAAGAGTCAGATGAAATCCTTTAAAAGAATGTCATCGCTCAATGACTCGTTAGACAGTTATAGTAGATTACTTGAAACCTGCTTCAGTAGGGATGAAAAACAGAACAGCTCCGAAAGGTCGAGTTTGAGAGCATCTAGATCACCTTCACCAGCTAGAAGTAGGCCTATAGCCCTGGAGAGGATTCTTTCCTTACCTGATCTTAGGCATTACTCTTCTTTCCGAATTGATGACACTCCCGAAGCTAGCTATTCAGAAACACTCGATACAGCTGCATCGACTGCATCCAGCAGCAACTTATATTTTGGGGCTACCAGGACCAATGAACAAAAGTCCCTGGATATTCCTTTAGGTTCAGAAAAGAAAACTCAACAAGATTCATGTTCAGACTCGAAAAATCCAGAAAATTCTCTTGATGTTAGCGAGAATTACGATGACATTGGTGGCTTAAAGGCAGAGGAGAACTCTCTTCCGGTTGAATACAATATGGATGACAATTCATCTACTAACTCCACTTTGGATAAACCGATTTCGACTACTTTGCCTGATATGATAATTCAAGAAGCTAGTACCATTCCAGCAGATCTCTCCGCGACTGAAGGTATGTATTTTTTTGAGGCAATCTTACATTTTTCTCCCATTCTCCATACATCTTTAACAACCTTAACCACTGAGCTATCTCTCTCAATTGTTTCATTTTGTGTTAAAGTTTAATTATTAGCGTAGAAATCATATTTGACTCGACATGGTATTATCCCTTTGTCGTCATTGAAAATTTTGTTGGCGTTTATGTTAAGATAATGGTGCTCCCGCAGTCTTCAAATCTTGGGTCCGCCTCTGGTGGTGTATACTATACATTTGTATCCTTAGACTCAAATAGATTATAGATATAGGTGATCATATTCGCTGCAAGCATATTATAACGAAAACCAAAACTTCTAAATTTCTGCTGTGATGTGTTTTTTTGGCTAACTAACTGAATGTTTCCTCAGGTATAGCGGAAAATGCATTTGATTCCAACGAAGAAGAGATATTAGACGATGAACAGACGACAAGTCTATTGCAAATTCAGGTGGACGAAAAAAACAAAGCTGAATTCAATTATGTAAAAGATGTACTGAACCTATCAGGCTTTAGTGGAAATGAATTTATGAACCTTTCAGTATTTGAAGAACTTGGAGGATCTTTTCTTTCTCAACCGGAATGTTCAGGATACGCTGAAGAAAGCAGAAACTATGATCAACTTCTTCTATTTGATTTGATCAATGAGGTCTTACTACAACTTTACGAGAGATCATCGTTATACTGGCCAAAGGCCTTAACGTCTCGTTCTTATATACATCCAATGCTACATGTTGGATACTATCTGCTTGAAGAGGTATGGAAAGATGTAAGCTGGTGGCTCAGCTACAAACTGGAGAATGATCAATCATTACTTGATGATGCTGCGAGTCGTGATCTGGATAAAAGGGACAATTGGATGAACCTGCAATTTGATGCAGAGTGTGTTGGATTGGAGCTCGAAGAACTCATATTCGATGATCTTCTAGACGAGCTAATATTCATCGACGTTTATTAGTCCTTCCCAGGTAGGTGCATTACATTTCTTCTTCATAGAAACTGTATAGCCAGTTCTCTCAGTTGATCACGTCGAGAGTATAGGCAAAAAACTAGTGACAGAGTAAATATTTCGTAACAAAATTGTTCTAGACTGTATAGATTTAGTAGATTCGGTTATTAAGCTTGGTAGCATATATAAGAAGATGCAGTTGAGTTTCTGTAGTATAATCAAGAAGTGGAGAATGCTTACCATCCGAGTTATCCTGTTCAAGTGAACATCTGTATTTTGTACTCGTATTTCAAAAAATGTTTGTGGGAAGATTTCCAAAAGGATTCTCAAGTTAAGTGAACAGTATTTGTTGTTATCTATGATTTTTTTTACTCTATGGACACAACACAAAGTATTCAAATGCTATTCAAAGTGAGGAGAATGAAAAGTGTCTATAGCTATGTTTACGTATTTCGTGTTGTACGGAAAATACGTTTAAAACTCAACAAGCCCGTCTAGCTCAGTTGGTAGAGCGCAAGGCTCTTAACCTTGTGGTCGTGGGTTCGAGCCCCACGGTGGGCGGTTTATGAATTTTAAAAAAAAATATTTTCGGTTATATCTAGTGCATGTATAATTCAATTAAAATATATCTGATAATCTTGGTGGGTGTTTGTGACATTTTTTTTTATCTTTGCATCTGTCGTTTGATTTTTTGGGTTTTGAATTTTAAATACGCTAAATCAATGACAAATTAATAAGATATACTTTATCGATTTTAATTTATCAGATTTTAATTTCGATTTACCCAATAAAAAATGCTCATAATAAATATTGTATATGATTTTGTAATTCTCTAACAATTAGGCACAGTACAGTGAGAAACAAATCACCTATAAATGTTTTGATATCGTGAAACAAGAAATATAATGAAAAATTGCATGAATGAAAAGGCTACAATAACGTGTTACAACAAAAACATAATATGAAATTTCTGATATATGAAGTACTATGACATGTGAAATAGAGTACTGATATAGTGTGTAGTGTCTAGTTATGTTAAATTATTAATATTTAATATTCATGAAGGATAAGTTAACGATTTACCCAATAACTCAAATAATAAAAACCGATAACCCAATAAATTTTTTATAACCATCAAAACCTTGTTAACTCAATAATCCAATAGCAACGACCCCCAATAACATTTTTTCACCCCTACATTTAACTATGATATATCTTTCTGTTCTAAATTCTAATTCTCTATTGGAGAGTAATCTTTATTTATCTAATTTGTTCCTAACCAACATTCATGCGCTACATCTTTCCGTTCTAAATTCTAATACTCTATTCCTCTAATTGAGAGTTATAAATTCGAAGGCAGATAAACTATTTGGAACTGTGAGGACCACTGCAAAAGTAAGCTTAGATAATATCAAAGTGCAACTCAAAGCCTCGGTGCTCTTCAACATATTGTTGATTAGATCTCAACTTATATATCCTGAGTGAACTGCGTTTGTGTCTGGGGGGTATCATATTATCATATGCCTGATTAGACTATAATTTACACCTCTAAGGAGACAAGTTTGATGGATCAAAACTATATTAAAACACACTCTATTCACAATGTCTGTACAGTAACTGCGAAACCAGCCGCTCCACCACCAAAGTAACTTTCATGGAATCCGAAACGTCCCATTTTGGTAAAAGCAAATCCTTCTCTTCCACAGACGTCAATGCCTACTTATCTGCCAGAGATGTTTTATACTTCAGCAAAAACTATTCAAAAAGATTCTATAAATTAGAGTGGAACATCTAAACCATCAAAGAAATTTATTTATTTATTTCCTTTTTCCTTTTGAAAAAGAAAGGAGGGGAAAACAAAGACAGAAAAAACTTTATGAGTTATGAGAGGACGGATAAGGTGCCTGCGAGATGCAGAAAAAAAAACAATCAAAGGGAGCCATGGCAATAAGAACCTTCTCATCAGCAACATTTTTAGCAGAAAATATGACTGGAAAGTGAACAAGAGTAACATTTTTATCTCCAAAATCAATTCAACTGATTCTAGCTGTCTTGTTTTAGTAACTAACATAACAGAACTTCAGGCTAGAATTATTTTGACTTAGCTGGGGGGTAAGTTTGGGGAGTGGAAAGAAATAAAATATCTCATGCGATTCAAACGTTTACCATTACTTTAGAAAGGGGTGTAGGACATGCAGAGGGGCTGATGCAGCGTAGTCCAGTCATTTATCAGATTCCACAGATCAATTCTTTGGATTACTAAAGATTCTAATATGAATTGCAAGTTTTTTTTTTGAGAAAGGTCACTAAAAATATGAATTGCAAATTTAAAGATCTAAAAAGCCTCCCTCCCACCACGTGGAACAGTACAAACAAAGCAGGGACAAAGCTATTTGTATAGATTTTAATGTATCTTTGGCCATCATTTGAACGCCTCAAAAGATATACATTCAGTTCTTTCATCAACCATAAACTATTCTTCAAATCAATTGATCTAACATTTTGCCCTACTAAGATGATACTTCTGAGAATTCATAGAGTAAATACTTATCCTTGAATTGACATACAAATTCTAACCAACTAAACCACAAAAAGGGACTCCTGCCAAACACTATCTGACACAAGTACTCGCTAAAATCATGTACAACTTTAACCTACCAGATGAGGATGCCGAATATCCCTAAATTCAGAACCAAGTTGGTCTACAATCTGACTTTTTCAAAAGAGCTGCCAGAAGTCCCTACTATGCAGAAAGTCCAAACACCAAACCCGTCCTTACCCAAGATTGCATTTTTTATTGTAAAATCTCATTGATCAATTTTGAATTTTGAGGTTCCACCTGGAATTTGATGCCCGAGTCTGGAGTTTAATGGTTGGAAACCATTTTTTTAAATCCTAGGCACTTCATTAATATCGTGTTAATACACTCATGTTACGTTTAATCAGCAAGCTCAGACACTTCATTAACACAAGGATAACTCATAACTAAAATATCAGGAAAAGTAAATTTAAGTTGAATTAAACATGAAATTTAGGAAACATTAATCACAAACAATCATACAAAGGAACTGTCCGGAAAACCCTGCTGCCAAGACAAGCTAAAGAAACTGATCTATTTGCAATGCACTACATCTAAACCAAAAAAGAAATTATCAGAATAAAACAAAGAAATTACAGACTAACCTTAATAATCTGTACATTGAATAGTAGCAGATCGCGGAACATTGAACATGCTGTGTCTGAGTCAAAACTCCGGACTGGACAGTTGATAACTTTTTTATCATCTTAGACGAATTCCATGGGCCTAGTTAACCTGCATGGGTCCAAATAAGGTAAAAAGATAAACTGCCTGTCAGTAAGTGAAGACATATAGAGAGAATCTGGTGATCTTGAACTAACCTTTACCAAACCTTATGAAAAAAGTTGAGCTAAAGCAAAAAAAAGTTGCCGATATTCGTTTGATGAAGCACCTTTGGACTCCGATCTAGTCCATGAGAAGCCACCTAAAATGCCCATTCAAGCAAATCAACAAATTGCTACGACCAGAGCTACGTAATAAAGATAACTGCGAAATACTGAAACATTGTTTCTCAGATTACAATGCCTTATTTAAAAGCAATAGTTATGCTCGTTCAGATTTCAGAAGACAGGAACAAAACTTCCTTGTTATTATGAAGATAATCAAGATAGTAACTAACATCAAAGAAGAAGACAATTGATACCATGAAGAGGAATAAGAAAGTAAAAGCTATAAGAAGACAACATAGTGCAGGACATGCAATTACAATAAGCTTAGCTTAGGCACGTTTGAGAGTAAGGAACCATGAACTTTGCAAAAGGGAAAAAATGTCTCATACCTGCTCAATTTTCAGTAAATGATATTCCCACCATCCCAGCTTATGTGATAGTGTTTTGACTGTGCATGGAGTTTAAGAAAAAAAAACTTTTGAAACTTGTGGTCTAGAACATGTCACGGATTATTTGTTTTTTGAATGGGTAATGTAACATGTCACAGATAGTTATGTAGCTATGAATCATTTCATTAAGAGTAAAATGAATTTTCAAATTAAATTGTTTCTATAAATTATTTCACTGATGGTAAAATGTAAAGCTTCAAAAAATTGTTTCTAAAAACAGAAAAGTGTCATTCTTACTAGAACAAATGACAAAAGGAAAGAGTTCCACATAAAATGGGACCGATGGGATACATAGACATATATCATATATATTGGTGAAAGAGCCTTTAACGGTCTAAGCAAAGGAGGTACCATAAGCAGTGGCTCACTGGTTGCACTCTTTAAGACATTTCAAAGCTCAAAGATGCACATGAAGTATATCATTAACCCTAGATTTTTAAGCCATACTATTTTTTTCAATGCCTGTAACAGTTTTTTTCCATTTAACCAAGACAATCAGAGAAAGAAGAATCTCTACTTTTCTATTCCTCCAGAGATCATTAGCATTTCTCTTTACCCCCTTCTCTTGTTTTTACCTCCAATGACATTAATCATACCACCTAACAAATAGCACAATAAGAGAAACTCAGTCACAGCAGCAGTAAATTGTGCAAAGTTCTTTTCTATACCATATGAGTTAAGGCTGCATAGCGTTCCTCATTTAGGTACAATGGCTTTCCACGATTCATTCCAGAATCCTGCATGTATAAAGAGAAAGTTTTAAGATCCAAATGGATAACCTAAGACCATAGCACTGTGCATGTATGTCTACCACACCAGTCTCGACAAGGATTAAATATTAATTTGACACACAAAAAGAAGGAAATACAAAACAGAAGCAAAGTAACCACTATCCATCAGATCCTAAGAAACATTTTAAAACAGATTAAGTTGGAGTTGGACCGTCACAAATTGGAAACTCTATAGACATCCTAAAATAAACTTGACCCGCGCCAATTTTCTTCACTTTTTAACTCAAAATATAAAACTATAAATAAGTATCCAAAATAAAAAAGTAGAGGACGATTTGTGGGTATAAAGAACCTTAACTAGCAACATTTCTCAAATAAAAGGTACCTTTTTAGTTGTTTCAGATATTGAGCTTGGGGGTTCGAAATAACCAGCAAACTTCATAATAGAAACTAAACTTCTACGTTGTGCTATTTTGAAAAGCAACGTTTCTTTATATAAAAGCACCTATTGTAATTGTTTCACATTTTGACTTCTACGTTGTGCTATTTTGAAAAGCAACATTTCTTATATAAAAGCACCTATTGTAATTGTTTCACATTTTGAGCTCGGGGGCTTAAAATAGCCGGCCACTTCAAAATAGAAACTAAACTTCACTGTTGTGCTAGGAAGTATAAACTCTTTTAAAAGTAACATAATTATATGTTTTTCACTGAACAATTACGTGTACATATTATGTGACTGTTAAGAGTGGGAATAGGACATGGTCTTGTAACTATTGTAATAAAATAGTTACGGGATCATATAATAGGGTGAAAGCACATCTTTTGAGATTATCGGGTCATGGTGTTCAAATATGTAAAGAAAATAGTGGTGATATATATGCGATTTTGAAGATGGAGCATGAACAAGCGGAAAGAAAACGAACCAATGTTCAAGTTGATGCAAGAAAAAAAGATGACTATATATCACTTCCGGAGGGGACTGATCTAATTCAACAAAAAAAAACGAAAGAGTTCGAGTAGTGGAGCTATCGGAAAATCATTCGGCATCTATGAGAGGAATACGGCCGACAAATTAGCCGCTAGGATGTTCTACGCATCAGGTTTATCATTCAACTTTGCCAACTCTCCTTATTTTAAAAAATATTCTAAGTTTCTAGCCAAAAATTCCATTCCCGGTTATATTCCCCCATCATATAATAGATTGAGGTCAACTCTTTTAGCTCAAGAAAAAACACATATTGATAGAAAGTTGCAACCAATAAAAGGTACATGGAAAAAGAAAGGATTGTCGATTTGTTCGGATGGATGGTTCGATACTAAAAGACGACCTTTGATCAATATAATGGCATCATCTAGTGGAGGCCCAATATTTTTGAATTCAATCAATTCTAGTGGAATCGTAAAAGATGGTGAATATATTGCTAACTTATTTATTGAAGCAATAGAAAATGTAGGTTCAAACAATGTTGTTCAAGTTATTACGGATAATGCAAGTAATATGAAACTTGCCGGTACTATAGTGGAGCAAAAATATCCTCATATATTTTGGACTCCTTGCGTTGTTCATTGTTTGAATCTAGCTTTGAAAAGTATGTGCCAACCTTCGGAAAAATCACCTCACTTTACTAATTGTAAATGGATTTTAGAGTTACTTAGTGAAGTGAGCAATTTAAAGAATTTTGTTGTGAACCATGACATGGCACATGCACTTTTTCAAAAACATTCGGATTTGTGTTTGTTGAAGGTTGGTGAAACAAGATTTGCCTCACACATCATTATGACCACCCGAATTCGCAAAGTAAAATCTTCTTTGGAGAAAATGGTCATGGATGATGAATGGAAGAATTATAAGGGGGATAAGGGAATTGAAGCCAAGACACGTGAAATAAAATCGCTTATAATGAATGATGAAAAATGGGATAGTATTGACTATTTCTTGAAATTTACGGAATCAATTGTTGATATGCTAAGAAGTGCCGATATTGATGGTCCAAAATTACATCTCATTTATGATATGTGGGACTCAATGATTGAGAAAGTCAAGAAAGTCATTTTTGAGCATGAGGGAAAAGATCTCATTTTCGGTCAATCAAATTTTTTTATACTATTCATTATATTCTTGTGGCTAGGTGGAATAAAAGTAACACACCTCTACATTGTATGGCACATTCTTTGGTTCCCAAATATTATCATGAATCATGGCTTGAAGGAGAGAATGGAATTCGAAAGCTAGCTCCCAATGAAGATAGTGAAATTTCATTGAATAGAGTCAAGTGCTTTCAAAGGTACTTTAAAAATTCTAATGAAATGAAACAAGCCTCATTGGAGTATGGATCCTTTTGTAGCGGAAATGGCTATTTTAGTGAGCCTCATGTGATTGAGGCTATGATGTATGAAGATTCTCTTTCTTGGTGGGCAAATCATGGGGTCTCGGCTCCACTTTTGCAACAATTAGCTTACAAGTTGCTTACTCAACCGGCTTCTTCCTCTTGTTGTGAAAGAAATTGGAGTACATATTCTTTGATTCACAATATCAAGAGAAATAAGTTAGCAACTTCAAGAGCCGAAGATTTAGTGTTTGTACATTATAATCTCCGATTGTTGTCTCGCAAGAAAGAGAAATATATAAATGGGCCAAGCAAATATTGGGATGTTGGTATGTCTATATTTTCTTCAATTATTTAGTTTAAATGGTGTTCTTTTCTTTTTATACAAGATCTTCTAATATATTTATTCTTTTAAATTTATTTTAGGTGGAGATCGGTTTGATATTGATGAGACAACTAATGATCTAACCGAGCTTTCAATAGATGACCCTCAAATTGAAGGTGTGATATTTGAGGAAGAGTTTGAAGATTTGGAAGAAGTTGAAGAAGATGTGGAAGAGATAGCTAACTTAATTAAATAACTTGATAATTGACAATATTTTGTTGTTATGTTAATTTTAAGTTATGGATTAAGTTGAGACAATCTCTTGTTTTTTGTTCAATAGTATGTTTTACACTTTTACTTGGTGTATTGAATATTGATTAGTAATTATGAATATCTAAATTGTGGATAAATATCTTTGTGTATCTCTTGAATTTTAATAATTGTAGTGTTTTGAAAACTTTTCACTTTGTTTCAACTTTCAAGAGTTATTACTATCCATGTTCTAAGGTTAGTTCTTCTTTTCAATTTTTATTGATTCTTTTAGTTATATTTATTCTGTTGTGATTTGTAAATGTTTTTAATGTTTAGTTTCTATTTTGTTGTGTCTTTGTAGGAAGAATAGAAGAGTAATCTCATCTTGAAGAACGAAAGATAGAATTCTACAAAATACATGTAAGTTTATCACAATATATCTCTCAAATTTAGAATATCTTCATAACTATATTTTTATAATATTGAAATTTTTAGCCGTATCCCCGCACCCGTATCCATACTCGGATTCGCACCCACGAATCTTAAAATTTGGATTTCGCCGAATCCGACTCTCGGATTCGCATCCGTCTCGGATACCCGCACCCGAGTCCGAGCAACTTAGGTTAAGACGCTTTTCATATTAGTGCCAGAAACGTTAGTGGAACAGAAAATAATGATATAAAAGTATGTGACAAACAAGTAAACTACAGTTAGCTCTGTGAGAAAAATACTAAGGGGTTGAACGAACCATTGAAGATCATTAACACACACACACACCACTCATCCCAAACACCTTTCTTGACAAATAAAACCTTACAGAACTGATTATCAAGGTAGCAAGATGGCCATTAGGTGGCTTTCAAAACAATTAAGGATTTAGGCATTTAGCTATAATTCAAAAATAAATACATGACCCCACAATTCAACTTCCAAAATTGAAGTCCAAAACAAAAACTGGATTGCCTGATTGCCTGGCCACTTTATGGCAAATTTCAAATCAGAAGCAATTAAAAGAAGAATACCCATATCCAATCGACCATGAGGTCCAATTAGGGCTTCAAGAATCACCGAATTCAAGGATTCTCAATTAGAACCTTTTACATATCAAGTTTACAGAGAATTTCACATTTCAAATTTTTGTTGGTTTTTTGCTAGGATTTTTGGGAACTTGTTTGGAGTGTTAGAGAGTATCCAACCATCTTCTTGTAAAAAAAAATCACTTTTCTCATTCTTCACGACACATATACCTAAGATCTAGCATCGCACCAAAAAGGAAAAGCTGGAAGAAAATGTAATAGCACAATAATTGTTGCTCCACAGCCTTGGCCTTTGAGTGAAATTTGAAAAAAAAGATATGGCTGGCTACCTACACACAAAGCGAAGTTTGCTCTTATGCTATAAGATGGATCCCCCACCCAAAACAAAAGTTGATATATTCATTGGCGAAACAGAGAGAAATAACAAAAGAAGATGGATGTTGGGTTGCATTTTAGGGTTGTGGGTTGGAGAGGAAGTAGAATGCAAAGAGGGAGGGCAAAGGGGTTGGCATTGCCGAAGATGGAAGAGAAAGGAGATGATGAGGGGAGACGTGTTATGGTCAATTATGAAAAATGATTTTGTCAGCAGATACCTTCAAAGAGGTACCATCTATGACCAGTTCCAACTCTACTTTCAGTTTGTGGAGAAAAACAGGGAAAACAACTCCAGTGCCTTATTTGAATTGACTCCAATTTGGAAGGACGTTCTTGAGACTCTCAGTGACTTCTCCTTAGGTGAAACAATCTACTTTTCCTCTTCTCCATGTTCTTAGAAAATTAAGAACAAAAGTGTATAGAAAATGCTAAACAATTAGTAGATCTTTTAGGATTCTGTAATTAGTCTCTTGTTTTAGCTTGTTACTACCTTTTTGGAGGTCTCCAGCATACCTTAATGCTGAGATATACAACATTCATTACCAGTTTCAAAAAAAAAAAAGAACAAAATTGTTGTCAACCAAACACAAATCTTCTGCAATCCAAACCCCTTTCATACCATGCAAAGATAGCTAAAGCACTGACTTACCTCTTCACCAAATGCATCTAAGTATGGGGAAGGCCACGATGCCTGACGAGCAGATCTTTGAAGTAACACTGTGGTTTTCTGTAGTGAAAGGATAAGTAAAAGTCATCTACTTGTCCTAAAAGACGGTATTGCATCAAAAAGATCAAGACAAATACAAGAGCAAAAAGGAAATACCACTTACTTTGATTAATAAGAACACCCCAGTACCCGCTCCACATGCCATTGCATGTGTTTGGCACCCACTTTCCCTGGCGAAATCAAATATGTCAGACATAATTAAGAGGACTATCAGAAGAATCAAAGATGCACTTGAACCTGCAGCATGGCTTCCAATTCGGAGAGCAGAGTCTACCACACAACAAGCACAATGCAGGCTCCTCCAAAACAACTCCACAGTCTGGGCAATGTTGTTTAATATACCTTAAAAGTAGCACCAACGTATCCAAAACATTCAACGGTTATACAAAGATAGTAGACAAATTGGATACTATTACGAATACAGTAGACAAGTCAAATACAATACTACTTATGCATGTAAATAACCAACCTCTGTAGGAGGTCCTGGTAAAGATGAGGCAAAATCATCAGTTTAAATGGAACTGCAGGGGTAGAATACATAACACCATTCAACGTGCGAGCTTCAAACTGCTTGGAGAAACGACGCAGCCATCTTGGAACCACAAAACGTACTGTTTCATCACTAATAACGTCATCAAGTGGGGGAATCTTAAATAACTTTTCCAACGTTTCAATCTCGTTGAACTCAACTGTTATGTTTCCCCCACATTCCATTGTTTCACCCACTGAATATGGTAATCCATCTAATATGTTATTGCCGCCACTAAATGGTGCTGATACAGAAGAACAAACCAATTTCCACAACAATGCGCATCTTCTTAAATAAGGAAAACTCAGGCTACGGATTGCATCTTTGACATCATGCATTTCAATATGATTAGAATCAAAATATTTGTAAGCCACTCCATTTTCCTCGATTATTCTATAGATGTCAGAAACTAGAGAATCACTACATCCTGGCATAGACAAACTACTTTGTTGCTTTCTGCTATAGGTAATTACAATCTGAAAAGAAAAAACAATGACTTAGCACCTTCAAGCAAAAACACACTAATTAGTAGTAGAGACAATGTTTGAACAAAAAAAATATGTGGTAACCTGAGTAATAGTGACAACATAGAAAAGATGAACAAGACACAGGAATGATTTCTCGCACGACAAAAATTGGCACGGGAGGCAATATAACACCCACGTTAATGATGAAAAAGCATCATGTGCAAGAACTGGATCAGAGGATCGTTTCCAGAACTGAATATCAGGGTACTGTAATTCCGTCTCAGAAAATTCCAAGATGTCTTGCATATTACCTGCAAAGCACACCAACAATCATAAACTGCTTCTACATTCCCCTGACATCGATTACCACTATATCCATGTTTCCAGAATCTAAGTTTTATCCTTAACAAAATAATTGAGGCACAAAAAGCAAATAATGGAGGAGGGACCGTACCTCCAACAATAGGACTATCTGGACACTCATCTGCAGAAATGTCTGAGCATATAGACTTCATAAACAGCTGAATTCCTCTTAACCTCAACAGGACAGTAAGTGAGTCCTCTGTCCGTGTGCTTTGTACAATGCTTAGTAATAAGGATAATATAAAACAGTTTGTAGATTTGAGTTCTTTGTACAGAGCACCAAGGCTGTAGTTTGGAGCTAAAGAAGTACTCCCACATCGAGCAGCAATTTCTGTCGATATAAGGGTGTACTTGAGTGTGTCGAACAAAATCAGAGAGTGACTAATCCTACCAGATTCTGAAATCTTATCCTTGTCCGGAAAAAACATTTCACATAATACCCGAATCACATAATCAAGATTTACTCTCATCTGCCCGAATTGCTGAAGTGGAAGACTCTGTAAAATCTCTCTACTTCCAGCAACATCAGCTGCACTTTGCAGGAGAAATAAAGCTTCTTGAAAACGAAGTGTTGAAAGGCCTACAGCATCTGATGGACCAGTTGAGAGAGACGGTGTTGACCTTTTAGTTTCGGCAGGTAATGCTGGCAGAACTGAGTTAGCAAGTCCACGGCATACAGGACAGAGGAACTCCCCCTGAAAAACAGCAAAAATGATAAAATAATTTAGTATCAACTCCATCAGAAAGCAGAGACTAAGACTAGAATGAGGTTTTTTACCTGATCCGGATCTACAATATGACCCCCTTCAAAAACAATTTGTCTGGTATATCTGCATAAAAGATATGAGACAGTTACTTCCCTAAACTTGCAGAATTGGAGGGAAGGCTTACTATAGGAAGTTACAAGAAACCTATTTAAGTTTGAGAAGGAAAAACTAGAATAAAGTAGTCTAAAATATATGGTCAGTAAAAGGAAACAACCCTACTATAAAGAAAAGAGAATTCCGCCAAATCAGAAAAATTGATATTGGCTTCAGACATTCACTTCAATGGTCAAAAAGACGGTCTCAGAAGTACAAAAACAAAAGGAATGGATTAAAACTAAAGCTTTCAAGGCAACACACCCTCGTTTGAGTTAAGAAATTAATACCTTTCCTTTAGTGAAGATAAATAGCGGTCAAGACATCCCTGATGCACAGCATGCCCACAGGATGAAAGATATATTCCATCACAATCTGATGGACCAAATCCATTGTATGTTGGAAGCAGCATACTTGACTCCAATTGTGCCTTGCGGCTATTCGTTGATGCAGAAGGACTACATTCTCTTGAAAGAGCAGAAATGTATCTTCCAAGCAGAAGTGACTCAGCACTCCCATTATCACCCAAAGCTGAAAGTTTCCTATCATTTTTTAAAAGATCCCAGTTCCATGTATTAGCCTCCATTTCTTCCCAAATCAACGAGTACATGTGTTCTTCTAGCATCTCGAAGGAAGAGGATGTCTTTTTCTTTACAGTGCTTGATGCGCAAGAGGGTTGAATGTTCTTCATTGAGGGGAATTTTTCCTTGATATATTCCAGAAATGCTTCCACTTCCTTAGGTTGTCCTTCTAAAGCAAACTCATTTACTTTATTTTGGATTAATTGCATTAACCAAGATGATGAAGTAATTTCTGAACTTCTTGAAAGATTGCTCCTTTCAGATGAAATGTTTGGCACATGTTTGGCACAAGACGTGGGCTCTTTCCCAGGGCGGCGAGTTTGTTCCCATGAAGGAGGACCTCTGTTGGTGCAACTGAGAAGCCTGGATTTCTTATTTCAGGAATCAAGATGAAATAAGTGTTATTCCACTTATCAGGGGATAAATTAAAGTTCAATAATCAGATAAATCACCAGTCATATCCAAGCAGAAGAAATTGATAGCAACACATAAATAGATCCACCTACCTGAAGAAGAATTAGGTAAGATACAGGACTTCTAGAATTTGGATCACGGCAAAGAGAGCAGATAACAGGAGTAGCCTCTTCAGATCTAGGTCTACCATCTGAATCGCATAAGTCTTTGCCATGTTTAGAATCATCTGCCCCAACATCTGTTTTGGAATCAATGCTTGCTAAAAACTTGGATTGTTGAACCCTCATCTTCTCCTGTAAATTAGACATGGAATACATTGAGAAAGTGACAGAGTCAAACAAGACTCTCCCAGTATTATCAACTGAAAACAGAAGATTAAATTTTCTCTGGTTCTACTATGGTGGCAACATAGTACAATGGAAAGTATTTATAATGACAATGAAACAAGTAACATTCTAAATGTATGATATGTTAAAACAAAACTTTCTAAATTTACACTTCTAATTACAGAGGGAAAAGCAGGCTAGCTTCAACTTTAGGGAGAAAACTACATTGCAGCACATCATTCTTTTTTGTGCCGAAGAGCTTTTGTATGAGGTCAGATGCATTTGTACATGTTTGTCACCATATTTGGCATGTAGTAGGTCCAAACAGGTACCAACTATCTACCTTTATCTGGAACAATAATTTCTTCTTTTCTTATTGACAGCGGTGTTCGGCTAACTTGTGCACCTTGACTATTCCATTAGGTACTGAGTAACTCTGCACACCATTGATGGAAGGAAATCATTTAGCATTTTTGCCTCTGTTTGAACTTCAAAATGTGACCTCAAGGTTCTCCAACTCCATGGACCACAAAGCCACACCATTGGGTGCTTATCCAGAACAATACTCTCCTCTTATTTAATTCTGATCTCCAATTTCCACGTTAGAATTATGACTAGTAACTTGTTCAAGATATCACGGGGAAAGATATTGTTCTAGCATTACCTTAGCTGGTGGATAAAGCAGCAAGTCATAGACACAGTTATGCATTACACCTTTTCTAGGGAAACATGGAGGAGGTTATTTGCAATCATATTTCTTAATAATTACAGTTACCTGTTTGCAATAAAAGACTAATGTTTTGTGCAGTTTGGGTGAGTTTCTGTTAATTATATTATGTGGTTGTGATAACACTAAAAAGGTAAGAGTTTGATAGGTTCAGAATCCTCCTTCTCCCGTGTATATGCCTTGATGTATTACAGGATAAAGTTATGTATCCTACTTCATGTGGATGGAATAGGTTTATTGCCTCAGCAACCAGTGAGGCAGAACATTTTTTTAAATAACCATGGTGTCCGAGCCAGCTTGTGCACACACTTAATTCCATGGGTTCCTGTTTGCTACCTTCCATTACCACCGGTACCAGATAACTTTGTCCACCAAAGCTTGGAAAGATGAAAACAAATCACCAAGTAATTTTTTCCTCCACTAGGATTTGAACTTGAAACTTTCTAGATTCCTTGTAAGAAGATATAAGATGGAAAGGGCATCTGTGCATGTCACATTGTAATTAGGGGTCACTTCCACAGTTAAGTAGTGAAGTCTAATTTACTACTAATATACCCAAAAGAAAAAGGGGGGGGGGAGGGGGGGTGTTCAACCTGAGACTGGCGGAATACTCTCAATCAACAAGTTTTTTACCAGTTTAGGAAAAAAAGAATATTCTCGATCTACATCCGAGAGATTGGTGAGAACATCTCCAATGTTTTCACCTGATCCCCCACCCCCCACTCATAGCTCAGTAAATACTTTAAGTAGGGATACTATTTCATCTAGAATAAGTTGTATTATTTTTCATTTGTCATTGTAATTTCATTTGTTGAGGCACCAATATTAATTATTAGTATTCTGAGTTAAGAAAATGGATACCTTCATTAATCAACTGCTGAATTTGTAGCTTATCATTTTACTTGAAAATTAATATGCCTATAGTCCAGGTAAGGCATAATGGAGTCAATAGACTCAAATTTAACTCCACCAGCCAAGAGTCATCAACGGGGAAGTATGTGATTTTACACAACAGAGAGTATATTTATGTGATAGTAACAAACTAGAGGGGAGATTAATGTAGTTTACACTTTACCCTACTATTTTCATTCCAGTAACATCACTCTTCTCTGTGATATAAAGAATTTTATACTAAGCATGGTTTCATCCAATGCTGCTATAAGGAAAAAAAAATGATTTTAAACACACAATTTTTTCTTAAACTGGAATTGTGCCAAAAATTTCTGCTAGATCAAGCGAAATTGACTAGTCCAACAATTATTTATTTATTTATTTTCATGTGAATAATATGGACTCCACTTGTATAAGTAGATGGAGGACTACCCACCTATGTTAAACCCTTCTAATCATTTGTTTCTACATAAATTCTACTTATTTCCTTATTCTCTGTTCTTATCCAAGATAATGTTACCTTGACAGTAGACCTCTGTTTTCAAAAAAAAAAAAAAAAGTTGGTCATCCTAGCATATATCCTTGCACTCTCTCGAGTCTAAGCGCGGCAACTCCCACACGCATCTCTTCTGTCATATACATGTTGGGCTTCTAATCCATGAGGATTCCAATCTGGGGAGCATACTAAGTTTATGTTTCAACATTACATGCTTATAAATTTTACACATGGAAAATGCCAAAACCTGTCCGGATAAGGATAATTGTTATTTTTATTTGGTACAGACCACCACCCCAAATCCTCTACCTAGAAATCCAACGGTTGCATGTTTCCCATTTTGTGTCTATGGTGACTCGAACCCGAAATCTTATGGTCAGATGCCGGTCTTTACCATTAGGCTATCCCTACCTTGTTGTATGCCAAATAAGGAATCTCCACTTCTCAAGTCTTAAGATACATAGCTAAGACCAAACACAACACAGCAGCAAAATGAACAGCTTAAGATTGATTGTCTAGAGAGCAAAAAATAGATTATCCGTATTTAGCAAATCATTAAGTACTCTTGTGTAATCTCACCAGCATAGCAGCTTGTCTCTCTCGAGCTTTAGCCTTATGCTTATCACTGTCTGAAACTGATTTGAGGCTATTCATATCACCAGTTGGAAAGGATCCAGATAACTGATTGACCACATCTGGAGCAAGATCTTGCAGTTTTTTCGTGCATTCAGGTTGTAGCTCAGCAAATTTCTTCAAAACACTTTCAACCAAAGATAAGAGGTTAAGCATTCCAACCTCCACAAAATAATTTTCTTTCTTGTGTTTCCTCATTAACAAAACGAGAAGAGATAGCAAGCTCTGATCACCAAATTTACCCACTGATATTTCTTCACAAGCTAGAGCTAAAATTGGAATAACATCTCCGTTATAGCAACTATGTTCACCAGATTCCCTATGTGCATGACAAATATCCAATGCTAATGACAGCAAATGCAGTGCTCTTAACAGAACACCATCTGGAGCACGTGAAGCATTTGATGCATCAGAAAACACAGCATATGATACAACAGCACGGACAATTTGGAGGACTGTCCTACAGGTAGCTACTTCAGCTATACGACCAAGTGGTGGATAAATCTTGCTCCATCCTGGAAGCTGAGTGGTCAATGCCGATGCATTACAGAAACGCATATATCTCTCTTCGGCTACTTGCACATCCCTCGAACTCCAACGAGGATGGTACAGATCCAGTTCCTTCCAATAGGGCAACCGCAGTTTGTACATACCCTGGTTCATGCCAGATGGATTTGAATAAATTGCTATTTTGTCCAAAACTTCCTGAAATTTATCAATCTTGGACAGGTCACGAGGAAGAGACTTCACCAGCTGACTATGAGTGGCATCACCAATTGATAGTCTATATACTAATTCTCTTTGCAAACATTCACTCGAGGTTAGCCCACAAAACCGTCGTTCTTTCAATATTTGAATAATAAGAGTAAGCATCTCTTGAACTAAAGCGGGTTCGTACCTAGAAAGAATGGTGAATTGTATTAGACAGAGCAAGTAGTAGATGCATGGGAAATGTACCTGTGAGGTTCCAAAGCATCACATATTATCAATACTGAACATATACAACAAGGTATACCGCCAATCAAAATATACAATGCAGATCTCATGTGAATCAGATCTTCTAACTCTAGCTAACTGTAAGCATATTAGCCAATTTATGCCCATGTCCAGCAATAGCTCAATGGAGAGGCTATCAATCATCTCAAAGAAAGTATATAGTAGCAAGTAGCAACTAAAAAACCCTCTACGTACCCAAACCCCAATTCTTTTCAGGCAAACAAAAACCCTGCAGCAAACTATCATAAAAGAAGTTCCTTTTTTTTATTAGATCGTCAAAGTCATGTGACTGCTTAAGGATGATGCAACTCGTAGATGTTAAACACATCCCTAGATCTATGATTTTTCCAAACATGTATAATGATCTCTACAGGCATGATTTAAAAACTTCTTGGAGAAGTACGCAGACTGTAAAGAGTCACCTACTATAACATAGCATACAAGGTACACTATTATGTCCCGTGCCTTCATGTATTACATTTTTTTATATTAATATCAAGTAAATGTTCAATGTCTACCTCGTCCCCCCACCACACCACACACACACACACACACTTCAACGGAGAATGTACTTATAACAAGTATGTCCTTAGGGCCTAGCTATTGTCTAATCTTCTTTTTATCTTATTTGTTTTAAGTTTCAGGATTGTGCAGAAACCTCTGCCATGAAATAGGACACAGTTTAACATCTTTGGCTCCAGTCAAGCTATAAAACTTACAAATTTAACAAGAGCAGTGGCACGACAACGACTTCTAACATTTCCTAGGTTATTTTCTGTTTGTTGCCAGAGAAGATTTTATCTAAGTACCAGAAAGAAAATATAAAAAAATTCTGGAAAGAACAAATGTAACTAAGTAATGTGTGCATGTCCTATAAATATTAATAGAGAAGGCATCAGAATAATGTATTCTAAAGAGATAAACTTCATAAAAGAACTCAAATATATAAAATCATCAATATTTTTCACTCTTTTTCAAAATGGAATTGCTGCATAAAAGTGTCAGGAAGATATAATTTATCAAGGGTTTCTTTCTAGAAGGATCTAACCACTGTTTAATATAGGTGAACGTGTATATCAATTAAAAAGATTGATCGACAAAGCCAGTACTAATCACAAAGATTACCGTTGCACAATTAAGTAGATGGAACAGGATTATTCTGACAATGATCAATCTAAGTGTCAAGAGCATCCCTTATGTAATGATGGTATACATTAAAGAAAATAGTGTTTTATACTTGATCCGTGGAAGCAATCACATAGTGGATGAAAATGGAAGTCGTTGATGAAAGTAAAAAGGAAATGTGAATCACATACTCACTAGGACGTTCAAGATTGAACGAGAGGTAATTTGATAGCTCAAAACGTTCTAAAATTCTACTGATATATAAATCAGCAGGGGCTAGTGCAGCACAGCACTGTAGCAGAAAGAGGTCAAGCTCCAGACCCTGCTCAGACCTGCATAAAATGTTTAGAAAGATATTGGCTTAATACTATCCAAAGGAATATTAAAGATTAAATCTCATATGTATTAGCATAAAAAAGATACTCACTATTGTTCATCATAGAGCCAATAAAGACTGCACATTTAACTATATAAAGACTGCACATTTAACTATATACATACCAGCGGACAGAGCGATACCACTCACAGGATAATATAGCAGCATCACCATTCCTACGCCACATTCCAGCATGAACCTGTGCACAAAACACCCTAATCCGAAGAGCATGTTCCATAATGAAGGCAGAAAAACCCTGTGTGTGGTAGCCTCCCAGAATATGGCCAAAAAAGTCATAATGGACAGAAGATGACAACTTAGCAGAACTAGCAAGTGGTTGTGCAGTCTCCCCATAGCATTTGCCTAGTGCCTTCTGTAAAACCATTGAAAGTAATCGATGCAACGGATTGTGAACAGAGATATCCTGCAAACTAACTTTATATACTATATCAGGCCAATCAGACAAACTCAGCAACCGCAGAGCTTCTAATTCAGATGCATTATCTCCTTCCAGCATACTGTCATCATGACCACCAACACAAGCTGCTTCTTGGCCCGAACCCTGGCCAGAATCCAAGGTAGTCCGACCATTCAGGGAAGGATTAGAGTATTGTTTATTATAACCTTCAGCAGAAGTCAAGAGTCTAACGTCATTTGAAGGAGGACTCTGAAATTTAAACATTTCTCTGCCTCTTCTAAACTTTGAGAGTGTTTTTTTCAACACAGAGAAATTATTGCCTGTAGAACTTGTTTTCGGACATAATATGTGAAGGAGAGGTCCCGAAGTGTTATCAACTATCAGCCAATTTTCAATGGCCCTCAGGCACTCGAATGTTAAGTATAAAACAGATGATGATATTGGAGAACCATCATATTTTACTTCAGGAACCCTGGATGCATGTTCTAATGGACTCCTCCCAGCCATACTGCATACAGAACTTTCCTGTGATAGCCTTCCAACTTTTGCATGTCTTTGGATATCTTGGTCTTCAAAATCTTCTGTGTGTGTGTTGAAGAAAGCATCAGCAGCATCTTCTGTACTACTCATAGAGAAAGCACCACCCACCAAAAGAGAGTGAATATTTGCAATAGAATGACCCAAAACAAAAGGCAAATGCATATTATCATTCTCTTCTTCTACATGAATGCCAGTTTCTCTTTTTTGTGGGTTCGCTCCTTGCACGAAAGCCAATAGTTTCATCCATGTTCTCAATATATCTCGTCGATCATGAGTTACATATCTAGGTACAACAGAATGACTCATGACAAATCGAATGTCTTCAACCACACGGATAGTAGTTTCGTACAAATCTGACCATTTCATGACCTGAATAACCAAGCAAACCTTAGCAAACCAACGACTGGCAATTCATAAATATGGTAATACCACTAACGATTAAAGTGTACAGACAAGACCATAAAAGTCAGGTAGAACGAGCAAAAAATCAAACAAAACCAGTTATGTCACCGCTGAATAGAACTATCAAATAAATTATTTTAAAATATAAAATTAAAAAAAATTAAAAAAAAAAAACTAGTTGTTCATTTGCAAAGAGCAGGAAGCCCTACAAAAACAAAATTCATATCAAATATTCATATATTTCGGATTTGCATTCTTCATTGATTGGTAGAAGTAAGCCCAAGAAAAGAAGCAAAGCTAAGCATCTGCCAGCATGCACATTTTCTCTCAAAGAAAACTACGTCACCTTCATCAAGCATGCACCTTCTTTTTTTTAAAAAAACTTGTAAGTTTACAAGCATGCACCTTTTTTCTTTCATTATTTCTCTTAAGTTGAAGTCATACACCAATCATCAATTAACTTCCATTTAAACTACATCGAGAGCAATATATGCTCAGATGACCTGCTAGACAGCCATCAGGCATCAACACATTTACTATGTTACCGAGAAGAATAAGACCAAGAGGCGAACACTTGAAAATTCCTCTTGGTTAATCAGTCATGCGTCTCTCCAAACAAAATATAGAAGCATATTCTATAGGCTAATAAAGAACATCAGAAACCCCAATGGTGAATAATCTGACAAAGGAGTGCTTCAGGAAACTCATTAAACAGTAAATCGTCAAACTAACTATACATAATTATTCACATTCAAACACATAGCACTAAAGAGCATTTGACCTTGGGAAATATATGATGACCCATTGAAAAATCTCCTAATTCATAAGAACTTGCAGTTGATATGCTAAATACTAGCTTGTATTCCTTTTATTGCCTGTACCATTGAAACAAATACGAAATTTCACAGCCAACAGTGTCACCAACAGTTGATAAAGTTAGAATGAAGACCACTTTGAATCACAACATAGGCAAAAAACTACATGATTTTTCTATCTGCCTGATCTTTGGTAAGAAAGTCACTCTAAAGTAGATATTCCATGTATTAATAAATACTTGATAAACGTATATCAAACTAAAAGGCGGAACCCATCGGCAGCCCATGAAGTTTGCGCCAACTTTCACTTAGACACCTCAAGTAGGGCCCTGTTGTGTCATTTTGACATTTTTTTTACAATCAACTAAAATTTAAAGTGTGTAATACACTTGTGGATAACATGGCATGATGACTAATTATAAAGGGACATGTGGAATTTAGGTGTAAAATAATAATTTGAAAATAAAGTGTAATAAAAAAAAACTAATTTTCAACAAAATTAAACAAATAAAATTACCTATGGTCTACAGTCTACACTCTACACACCTTGTTCTTCTTCCACTTTTTTTTTCCTTCTTGGTTTTCATAAGTTCTTTAAAGAAAATCTTTTCTTTTTCTTGTGGTAGATTTGGTATGGTGGACTATTTCATCGATTGTGATTTTCTGGCGAGGTTCCAACAAAGATGATAGGATTCTTCTTCTCTTTTTCTTTCACTTTTTTGTGTTTTGTTCTTTCAGGTGGAAATAAAGTTTCCAAAAATTAGTGTGATACCAACAGATAGAGTTCAACGCATTTAACGAAAAAAAACTCCCTAGATAAAAAAAAAATTTGTTTCGTAATTGACCAGCTTGAGGACTAGTGGAAGTATGAGGTACTCTGTAGAATAGTCGAGTTGTGCAGCTGATCCAAAGAAGGAAAAAAAGAGCAAAGCAAAGAAACCGCATTTGATCATTAGGTCAATTAGTAAATAGGAGATTAAAAACCAAACTTGGCCATCCAAGGTTATTCTGTTCAAATAAGATGAAAACAAATTCATGTGCAGGAATTAATGGCCTTCATTTCATGCACTTGTCTACATATTGCAGAAACTAAAACAATTTTATGTATTCGGATTCCAACTTATTAAAGGAAATCGAGCATTATGACTTCATTTCCAGCTTTTACATTTGACGTAATTAATACCTTAATCTATCTGTGCATAGGAAAAGTCAGAGCAGTTATGTGGAGATAGCAGAAGAAGTCTACACCAAATATACAAAATCTTTCAGAAGAATCATACATACATCTCCATCCAAGAACAAAAACCAGCCTATTTAGTAACATAAGCTAAAGGGCAGCCCGGTGCACTAAGATCCTCTTATCTGCGGGTCCAGCAAAAGACCGGACCATATTGGATCTATTGTGTGCAGCCTTGCTTTGCATTTCTGCAGGAGGCTCTTTCCACAGCTTGTAGCATGACACTTTTGGTCAAACAACAGCAATTCTTACTATCGCACCGTGCTTCACCGTCTTAGCACATAAACTACACAGGGAGATTTTAGACATGTCTAAACGTAGAAGGAAAGAGGGTAAAAAGAAACAAGCTATTACAATATAACGAGTATATAAACATGTTTCTTTAAGGAAAAAAAAAAGCACATAAACAAGCTTATATCAGAACTCCACATTTCGCACAATAATATAATGCTCCTTAGTTTAGTATAATTATCATACAACATTACCTGCAATTTACCATCTTCTCCAGCGCAAGACGCAAATATGTCCCCTAAACATCCCAACAGCATGGGTAGAAGATTCAATTCCTTCACAAGACGTGGGGTCAAAGTAGGCACCGTAAATATCTGCACTGAGAATGTTGATAGTAGTTGATATTTGTTGAAAACTGAATCATTGCATTCACTTGTTGCCTCATTCACAACAGTTGGATAATAGCTCAGAAATACTTTTGCAAATTCATATTTAAATTGAGGTTCACCCAACAATTTCAACAGCAATTCATGAATCTTCTTGACATTTTCTTCAGTGATCATAAACCTCTCTGCCCTCACAAGAATATCTAGTAAGCCTGCTGAACAAGATACTCCCCTAGAGATAAAACTAAGCAAACTTTCACTATGCTTACAGAACTTCAATAGCATCTCCACCACTGCAGATGTTAACTCATCTGTAACCATTTTGAGCTCAGTAGCATGATCATTTCTTCTAGGATTTCTCCCAGAGATGCTATCTGGAAATAGAAGCCTTTTTCTCCAACAAGACAGTAATAAATCTAGTACAGGCCCCATTGAGTTAGCAAACTCTTCTGGAAGAGGTTGAATCTGCTCAGCTCCTTTGTGCTTGGAACAAAATCCTTCACGTTTCCATGCAGTAACATCTCCACAATCACAGCAACCACCACCTGTATAAATAATAGAGTAATCGTGGTCCTTATGGTTTCCATTCTGGAAACATGGAACACATATTGCACATGTTGGATCATGCTCACACGTACGGCAACGATATGCAATGTCATTGTTACCCCAAACAGCCCCACAAACACCACGCTGACCAGTGTCTTCCAGTTGCTCCAGAGCTCTACTTGGTTCACCGTCAAACATCAACCACTGTATCCAATCCATACTTTCTTGGAATAAATCTTTAACATTAACGGAGCTGACCATGGATCTTGGAGACTGTATTTGTTGTTCTGTAATAATCTCCACTGCCTCCTCATTAGTAGGAAAAAGTGCAGGGACCAACTCTGCTATCTGTGACTTATTATTCTTCACGTAAGCAACTAAACCAGGCTGTAGTTGTTCCAAATTCTCTGCAGGAACTCCAAGAAGGTCAAGCCTCTGATAAGAAAACAAGGGATTACATGTCAAGATCCATTATTCCCTCTTTTTAAACCAAGAGCAAAAAGGGAAGAGATATAATTATCAACAAGTGATAAAAGGGGTTACATGACGAGCCTCTAACAAGAGTACAAGGGATTACATGTCAATTTCACTTGCCCTATTTATTGATATTCCTCCCACAGTACAAAAACTAGAAATGGCAGAATTTACTATCAAAAATCAGGGTAATGCAAGATACCACATCCTTGTGGTGATTTTCATTTTAATCACAACAATTTAGAACATACAATAACTAAGGTTAACAAAATCATATCAACTAACACTCCCCCACCCCAAACAAAGGGAAAAAAAAAAACAGAATTTTGGGATAGACAATAAAAGTGGCATTCAGCGTAGTTCTATGAATGGGAAGAGGGCAAGCATAGTACTAAACCATAAAAATCAGGAAAGTCGTAGGGAAGCATTTGCACTTTGTACTAAATTTGTACCAAGTTACTTTTCCTAAATCTGTCGTCTGATCAGAACTAAGAACTATTGGAATGAAATGAAAATAGAGCTGAAAAAATGTAGAGGATTCATCCAGCCGAACCTAACTAGTTTGGGATTGCAGCTTAGTTGCTTGATTAATTGACATCATCTAACAAGAAGGAAGCACAGTCTAAGAGAGCAACAAGTACCACCGTAATAAAACATGTATGCCATCATTTGCTTCTCTGGATCAATGAGTTTCCAATATATAAAAGAGAAAAGGATTCGGGAGAAGGTTGCAAATCCTGTAATTATGTCTATGTTCCTTATCCTCAAAACTTCTAATCCTCCCTGATGCCACCTGAAAAGTACCGTGTCTAAGCAAAGGTGTTCTTCTTATTTGCCACTGACCACTACTGACCTCATTACAAGTTGATCAATTTTATGAGCCAACAATTTTGAAACATTAAAAAGTATGTCTTAATATCACCATTTAAATGACATCTTAGATAGTGACAATGGAGTCATGCAATTTTTGTTTTACCACCAAAATCTTTTTTGCATATCAATCATCAAATACTGGATATGCTTCACCCATTTTCACCTGCAGAACCTTTAATTGTCGTACCACTCACCATTATGAATACTCTAGTCCAAATAGATGAGCGTCTGATTCTTTGTTCCAATAACATAAGCTTCTCCTCATTAACCATCTTCCGTTGTAATAACTGGTGAAACTTCAAGACCATTGTAGAAGAAGTATTGAACGTTAAATAAAATAAGTCTCCATATAACCTCAAAAGCATGCAGACTCTTCAAACATAGGAATAATCCCCACCATCACCATTACCACCCAAAAATAAATAAAACTATTCTTTTTAGCTACCTAAAATCCTGGACTCCGTGTAGCCATACTTCAACTTCCAAAGTAGAAGACTACTATAAGTTCTCAATCATAAAATTAACAGTAAATCAGCTTCAGCCAAATAATTTCCATTAGCTATGACCAATTACACAAATGTGATTACCTTCTCACCCAACACCAATTCATAAATCTTCCATTCAGCAACTTAAAACTAGGACATAAGAAAAAAAATTGCTTCTAGCATAGATAGAGTCCTCTACATAGATTAACTATATAGCAAATCCACTCCCTCTTCTTACAGATAAAATAAGCACAGTGCAGACTCTAAGTAACATAAAATCACATATAAAAATGCCTAAAAAATTCACCTCAGCTCTTACTATTGATTTTTCTTCTCCTTTTAACAGAAATGAACTATTCTGCTAAACAACATTTCAATAATCACAAAGCCTCCATCCATCCACATACACAGACATTCCATTGTCTTTCTTCTAGAAACAAAATCTAAAACCCCAAAAAAATACATTTTTGATTTGTTCATCATTAAAAAAAGCATTTTTTTCAAAAAAAAAAAAGATCAAATGCTATACTTACAAACTGATACAAACTATGAAGAAGAAAAAATCGATTACCTTAAGAATACGCTCCATCGGAGTGAGCGTATCCGACTCCGGCGATGAGTCAGTATCCATTTGTAACACTGACCGAATCCAATCGGCACAATTACAATTCACAATTCCACCAATTTCTACTCAATTGTACTGTCAGTTTATAGTTTGAATTTAGAAACCCTAGCTGAATTTGTAGAATTGAAGTTCATCAACTGCATATGTAAGATTGAAAATCTAGAACGATCTGTAATACAGTAATACTCTTTTGTTGTTTTTTGTTTGGATAAAAGCCTAAATTGCTTTCTTGCTTTTACTCTTGACCTTTTTTAGCCTTTTGTAAGGCCAACAACTTTGCTACTTGTAAATCATAACCATTTTCTACTAATAAATAAAATGAACAAAAAAATAAAACATGTTTTCGTTTGATTATAAATTATAATTCCAAAATATAGATTTAGAAAATAAAAGTTTTTGAGGCTGAGATTTTTTAATTGAAGTTGTATTTGGAATTATTTTATTTCATTAAAAAAGTTAAAGTTTTATGAATGAAAGTCTCAACAATGTGTATAATTAAATTTGATTGAAATAAATATTTGAAGAAGAATTTTTGAATTCTCATCTAAAAGTAATAGTCAAGTGTTGGCTTAATTGTGAATATGTGCGATATATTACTAATGAAAGGTCGTTTGGTAAGGTGTGTTGTAAATTAATTTTAATTCATTATTTTATTTTGAATAGCAAATATGACTTTAATCGTATATGTTTAGTGTATTCGATGGCAAGAAAATTAAATCGTCATTGAGAATTATGAAAATGTATCGTGCATGTAGTTATTAATACATCAATATGCTCTCTAAATATTGTGCGGAACACTTTATATTCAAGCGAGTTAATATGAAATAGTGTCAAGAAAACGGATCTAAAATTTATAGTATTTTTATATCAACTTTAAGTAAATATTATAACAATAATCATGTATTCTTTCACAAATAATTTTTAATAAGTTTTGGTTAAAATATAGAAGTTATACAAAAACTATTGAATCTATATGAACCGCCCGTAATAAATGTCTTAATTTTGCTTCTCAACCATACATGAATATGTCCATATGCATCCGATATTATCTAGAGATCATACGTATACTATGAAGTTTCAAGACACTTCTTTTTTTTTTTTCCTTATTATTAATAAATACAGAAAAACACTATTTACCATTTAAAATTAAAATACAAAAGTATTATTTTTAGTTTTTTTATCATGGAGAAGAAATATTTTATTCATAGTATTTGATTGTGCTTCTTTTTCTATTCGAAGTCTGATATTTTTATTATGATTCAATTAGTTTGAATTTATTTTGTATAAGATCTTATTTAAAGGAAAACATTCTTGATAAAAAATTATATTCAAAATTTTATCTTGATAAATTTGATCAAGGAAGATTAGCTGCATTTTTATATGATTTGTGTAGTTGCCAAAGACCTATCGCTGTTTTGCTTCATGTACCATTTATTTATTAGGTTACTAGTAGACAATTAAATTGATTGGTCTATTTTTGTTCTTAAAAATAATGAGGTCGTTTGAAAGGAGGAATTAGGAAAATAAATTTCAACATCAAATTTTACATTAAATAATATCGTATTTAGTTGAACGGTCTAGAAAATAACTTTTATATAATATACACGTATTACACCAATAAAAAGTTAATATAAGATATGTCTGTTAAGTAATAAATATCCATAAATAATATATCTTATATTATTATTCATTATAGCAATTACATTTACATAACAATTTATTTGTTATTATTGATCGACACATGAGTTTTTAAATATGCAATATAAGCTATTTATAACTATTATATGAGTTGCATGGTGAAATATTTATATTAATTAAGTCTATGCATGATATGCGTATTTAAATAATATTTTAAAATATACATAGCACAATATTTTTGGTACAAAACAAATTCTTCAATGAGTATTTATACTAAAATTTGTTTTTGATGCAAAACAAAAATATTCCGTAACAACTCATCTTCACTATATATAAGGTTACGAAAGACACAAATTAAGATAAAAAATAGTAGATATAATAGAGTATCATACTGCTTATTAGTAGTCATAGGATCACTCATCTCACTCAATTGTTATACTTATACTTTATTATCATATTATTTGGTTGTATCATACATAATTATTTGTCACACTTCTAATAATACTTATTGTAACTCCTTCAAAGTTTGATACTTGTTTTTTCACATTGTTTTGAACTACTTTCTATATATTAATTTATGTGACATATTTTTTTTAAAAGTGAAACAATCTAAGGTTGATCGAGAATTTATGTACGAAATCTTTAATTTTTTAAAAACAAAATCTATATACTTATTTCTTAACTACATAATAAATAGTACTTGTCACAATAATTGATAATTCAAAATATTTAAAAGATCTATAAAAAATTTATAATCAAAGATAGACGTGTTTGAATCTTGAAATTCGAAAAGTGCCACATAAATTGAAATAAAAGAAATATCTTTTACTTGAATTTGAATCTATGATATATAGATTTTTTACCTTAAGATTTGTATACACTCTATTCTTGAGATCACACTATATGTGATGTTATTGTTGTATAGATAACTATAGTACTCCATTAACTTACTTATTATAATATGTTAAGTTATATTAATGATATCATGATTAGCACATACTTAAATCCATAACTTCAATGATTTACCAAAAATAAAGAGCACATTTGTTTATAAAAACTATGGAACCAAGCAAGGTATTTCCTTTGAACGCCTAAAAATATATATATACTAATTAAAGCCATAATCATTTCCTAAATATGCCTTGCTTAATTAGCGAGAATCTAGCAACACAGAGACAAAAATCCAACAGCTAAGCAACAACAGATAAAGTTGAAACTAAGTGAAGCCATTAACAATCTTTTAATTTGATTATTGATTTGATTAACTAGTTAATCCCCTGTTTAATTTTTCAGTCTCTTTTGGTTGCTTGTGATATCTGTGCTGCTAGTAGTAAAGACAGAGATCCTACAAAGCAAGTCAACCAACCATCTAATCTATGGCTTTTTCAGTTTTCACCAACAAAAAGTCCAAAAAAAACTTCATTTCATAAGTACCATAGAGAATCAAGAAAAGCAATAAAACCCCTTTTTCCCTCTTGTCCTTTTACTTCCAACTTTCTTGTCATATTTTTTTTTTTCATTCATAGGCAAGTGGGGTTAAAGAATTACAGCTCTGTTCATCAGAAAGTTTCAATCTTTTTATTTTATCTCCAAAGTTACTGTCATTTCTTGATGCAGAGGAAGATTCTTGGGTTCACACTAGATCTGGGGGTCAATGAACTTTTGGGGTTTGTATTTAAGTAACAACTGGTGTTAATCTGTGCATATAATGCTGAAAACTTGAGTTTTGCAGTTTGTCTGGTGGCTAGTGGCTAGTGGAGCTAAAAAGATTGAATTTTTGGGGTGTTTTTTGCTCTAATGGGGATTTGTCTGAGTAACCAAATCAAGGCTGAGACAACATTTTATACTGTTTCAGGGTTGGATTCAAGAAATGCCAGTGGAAATGGTACAGATATTAGTAATTCAAATAGTAAACGCTCATCAGCTTCTGTACCGCCGACTCCTCGGAGTGAGGGTGAGATCTTGCAATCATCCAACTTGAAGAGTTTCACTTTCAGTGAACTTCGATCTGCAACCAGAAATTTCCGTCCTGACAGTGTAGTAGGAGAAGGAGGTTTTGGTTCGGTTTTCAAAGGGTGGGTGGATGAGCATACTCTTGCAGCATCAAAGCCTGGCACAGGGATTGTGATAGCCGTGAAAAAGTTAAACCAAGAAGGGTGGCAGGGGCACAGAGAATGGCTGGTGAGTAGAAGCTTTGTTCTACTAGGAATTGCTCCGCAGCTGGAGTTATTTTTAAAAAAATTGTTGATCTGTGAAATTATTGTTCCGTGGGCTTAGCTGCATATTTATTACTCCCTTTGTTTCAATTTGTTTGTCTGTTTTTGACTTGGCGAATATAAGAAAGTAAAAAAAAACTTAGATATGTTGAATGCACCGAAATATCCTTTAATCTTATAGTCTTAAACGTCTTAAACATGTCAAGTGTGAAATTGAAATTATAGAGTTTCAAAAAGGAAAAGAGACATTCTTTTTTAAACGGACAAAAATGAAAAGTAAAACAAACAAATTGGAATGGAGTACGATTTTGCTAGGTAACCTCATATGTAGATTTGGGAAAAAAACAAATC
Organism: Solanum lycopersicoides; assembly: GCA_022817965.1. Lineage (NCBI taxonomy): Eukaryota > Viridiplantae > Streptophyta > Magnoliopsida > Solanales > Solanaceae > Solanum > Solanum lycopersicoides. Next base: position 85,906,968 of record CM040627.1, read on the forward strand.
TGATACAGAAAATCGTGACATCTAGCTCTCAGTTCTTATATAGCATTTTGCTACAAATGAATGCTAATGCTACTTATTATAAGCAATGTAGCTTATGTTCTTGACCATTCCAATTTGCAGGCTGAGATAAACTATCTTGGGCAACTACACCATCCAAATCTTGTAAATTTGATCGGTTATTGCTTAGAGGAAGATCACAGGCTCTTGGTCTATGAGTTTATGCCTAAGGGTAGCATGGAGAATCATCTATTTAGGAGTGAGTTCAGCACTTCTTTTATATTCTTCCACCTGTATAGTTACTTATGGTACATATGAACAAGCTTGTGGAGTCCGACATGATATATGTGGTTACTTTTATTTGAGTCAGGAGGTTCATACTACCAACCCCTTTCTTGGAGCCTTCGTATGAAAGTTGCACTTGGTGCTGCAAGGGGCCTTGCATTTCTTCATAATGCTGAAACAAAAGTTATTTACAGGGACTTCAAGACTTCTAATATTCTGCTGGACTCGGTATGTGAATATCATCTCAAAGGGTCACTTTACAGTTTACACTGTCCCGTCGCCTTGAAACATGGGTTATGTCAAAGTCTTTCATATTTTCAGATACTTGGTTTTTTGTGCTCAATTTTACGGTCTACATTGACAGGACTACAATGCCAAGCTTTCTGATTTTGGGTTGGCCAGAGATGGTCCCATAGGTGATCAGAGCCACGTGTCAACACGGGTTATGGGAACTTATGGATATGCTGCTCCAGAGTATCTATCCACAGGTTTGTCTCCATGTTACCCAGTTCCATTTTCAAGTTCACAATCTGATGGTATTATATATTTTCTTTTAACACGGCTTAGTCTACAGACGATGAACTTCATGTGTACATTCTCTCATATACTCATCTCGTCCTGTTTATTGTATCTGGACACCGAGTTCGTATGATTATATGAGAGTATTAGAACAGATGAACATGATCTTTTTTATACATTAAAATTTAGTTTAAATTGAATGAATCTCTTAAATAGTTAAAGGTGTATAAGAAGGTTCTTGCTCTGAGCTGATTACATTTCTCTTTATGAAAGGCCATCTTACTGCCAAGAGTGATGTATACAGCTTCGGGGTAGTTCTGTTAGAAATTCTATCCGGTAAGAAAGCAATAGACAAGAATCGACCCATGGGGGAACATAGTCTTGTTGATTGGGCAAAACCTTATTTGACCAATAAACGTAGAGTTTTCCGTGTTCTAGATGCCCGTCTTGAAGGACAATATTCACTCAGTCATGCCTTAAAGGTTGCTATCCTCTCTCTTCAATGCATATCGATGGACCCCAAGTCAAGGCCAACAATGGACGAAGTAGTAACAGCTCTAGAACAGCTTCAGCAGTCCAAGGATGTAGCAAAAACTGATAAGAAAGTCCGGCAGGTAAATCAGCATAGTCGATCAAGTTTTGCGTTCAAGAAGTCCTGCAAAAGCAGCACGGAAGAGACTCCGCGAAATCCAAGTACCCAAGACCTTCAATTTCACTTCTCTCATAGAAAGAAGAAAGAAAGTTTTTGGTGTGCCAGTTACTAGTACACTTCTGTTCAAGAACTTGCTGGCATATAACTAAGAAAATGTCTTCAACAAGGATGTACAGCTTGTCCTTTTTTTGTGTGTTTAGTTTGTTGGATAATGTTTGAACAGTAGATTTATGTGTGTTCAGTTTATTAGTTATGTAAGTTCACCTACTATTTAGAGTTCTATTTACAACTACATCCCCGTGTAATTCAACGAGTGGGTTATGAGAAAGATAGAGTGTATGTAGACCTTATCCCTATCTTGACAGGTACAAAGGTTGTTTCTATAGACCATTGGCTCGAGAAATTTGTGTTCTATTTGAATCTTGATATTTCATCATGTTTTATGTATCATTGTCAGCTTTAGTCCAACAATCGATATCACAGTCAATGATTTACCAAGACGAATATATAAATAACATAGTAATCATAGTCAATGATTTAGCGAGACAAAATTTCTCCAGATTAGTTCATGAATCTTGGTGATGGATACGTAAAACTTAGTTCGAGGTAGAAATTATTTAATAAAATTGCCTTTAGCTTTCAAATAATTCCATGATGTAACCTTTTTAAAAAAATGTCGTTAGTGCATAGTAATTAATCATTTAAATCAACTTTTTAATTCACCATCATATAACCACCCCAAGAAATAAATTAAAGCATCGCCAAATATAATTATAAGAGACCATATGTTATACTCATTATTCATCATAGACAATATATAATTATTCCCATTACATTAAATAGAACTGTTGGCTACATTTTCATTCTAATATTAATCCTTCTGCAACCACATCAACATCTTAAAAAAAAATATAAAATGAAAATAAACTAATTCCACGTATACCTATAATTTATCTCATTAAAAAAGAGAAAAATTTGAAGGTTGGAGGAAATGGTATTTATACTAATAAGTATATAGTATATAGTAATTTATTTAATTTGTGGGGTAATTTTATTTAAACTCGATAATTTTTGCCTTCATAAGTTTGTCCAAACTGCCAATTAGAAGGTGCCACGTTGTTTGAGGTAACATAGCGATGGTCACTTGTTTTGACTTTAAATGAAAGTGCTTGACCTGTTAACATTGCATTGGATTGCCAATTTTGCCCCCAGTTTCGACTCATAATTATCCATTTGGTATTAGTACCTTTAACTTGAACTTGCTGGATGTCACCAGCACCTGCCACGTTAGTCACTATGATCATGTTGAAGTAATTGAAACCGTTGATTGTAAATCTTATTCCTTCTTGTTTTTTGCATGGAACCCTGTTATTTCAAAACAAAATGGTTATATTATCGTACGCTATCAGGTTACTCAAAAGATATTTATTGATATCACGTATAAAATTATTGACTCTAAAATTATAATGATATGAAGAAAAGCATAATTATTTCAATACAAATTTTTGAAGAGAGACATACGTTTTATTCACATTTTTATCTGATGATTAGATCGAGCTATATGAGTTCTAAGGGAAAGATTCATAATATAAAAAAGGTATTTTGGCTAAAAAAATATATGGAAATTCAATATTTAGTTATTTGTTATATGTATATATAAGATACATTATAAATTTTAAGCCAAAAAGATATGACATCTGTCGTACTTCTTTTAACACCAATAAGATAAATAGCTACTCCAGTCGATCTAATTCCAAAGAATCCAGCTTCTTTGTTAAATAGGTGAAAAGAATGTTTAAAAGCTAAGTTGTATTTGCAATCTTATTTATCGACTTAATAGAATAAAATTTTTTTTTATATGTACGAGCCAGATATATAACTTAAACTCCTTATTCATATAAAATAAACAAATTAGTTAAATATAATAATCAATTAGTAAAAAATAGTGAGTGCATCTACGTACCCAAGTTGCACCACTTAAATAAACCCTTTTGACTTAAGTTTACGTAAGAATATTTTATTTTATACTTATGATTGAATCTTATTTATAATAGTAAGATTAATTATCATTTTTATCAGATTATCGATTATTACGACAAACCTTCGATAGGTAACTGGGACGATGCCGGCTCGATACTGTGCAATTTGGAGGAACACGGGCATGGAAAGGTCGAAATGGGGCCGGGGCGGGTTGCACCAACCTCCATTATCATTAGGCAAAGCGTAATTTGGCGGGCAGAAATTTGTACCCGTTACGAAAATGGATGGGTTACCCGGGTTGCACCATTTTTCATCGGTACATTTTATTTCAAAACAAGCACCACAGCTTAGTCCACTATTAAAAAGTACTGTGCTTAGTGCTGCATTGTTCACTCCGTATCCTGTGCTGTACAAATTTCCGTATCCACAAGCACCACCTGATATACGTAAATCTTCTTAAAACATAAAATTTATAATCTTAAAAAAAAATTGTTTACACTATCAGATCACCAAAAATATATATAATTGGTCGTAAAGTGCAAACTATATAGTTATAAACAGGTTGATGATCGATCTAACCCGCTCTTCAATTCTAGATTAAAGGTGAATGAGCACTCATGTTTAAAAAATTTAAATTTGTTATTGTATAAAATGAATAAAATACGTACCCATGGTGCCAGAGGCATCAGAGCCACCATAGAAGGTGGCATGAGCGCTCTCCCAAGGGCCCGCGGTGTAAACACCGCTGACCTTTGATTCGACGGTCGTCAAGAAAGAGAGAAGACTAGCAATGCAAAACATCCAAGTTATAGCCATTTTTTTGAATAGAAATGTGGAGAAATGTATGATAATTGGGTAATTTTGTGTGACAATGGATATAGTAGTAAGGAGGGGAAATGGAGGTATTTAATAACAAGTGCATGGCTTGTCACTAATGAGCTACTATTTTTTTAATTTAATAATATATTGTATAGTATGTTAATTATTAGTATTATTTTTTTTTTATGTCAGAAACGTAGAGTAGCAATATTTATTATGGCTTATGGAGTAAGAAGGAAAATACTACAATATGTGGTATTCATAACAAGAATACATGTGAGTTGCACGTGGTGGTGAGGATACCTAGTTTCGGGCACATGGTAATGTTATTAATGATATATGCCTTAGTTTGTGACAAATATGGAGGAGGACGATAATGTTTTTCAAGTTTTTCATGTTTGATTAGGTGAAATATAGGAAAAATAAGTTTTATAAATAGCATTTTATGTTGATAGTAACTTTTTCGGCCTTCTCCAATAATACACCTTATTTTTACTCCACTTTCATAAATGTGATCGCCCTGCTCTACTCCCTGTTTCACAGTATTTATCTAGGTTATATATAAATATTTTTAGAATAATATCTTTTATTTCCATATTAACCCCCTCAAGAAATTCACTTATTACTATCGTACCAAATAGATATCCTTAAAATTAAATGAAGCTATAAATTTAGAACTTACTAGCTACAAGCTTATAGGTTAAAATATTTTGCACTTCTTAATTATAATATTATAATAATGTATACTAGCGTTGTAGCTAATTAACTACAATGATTTATTCTTTTATTGCGTACTAGCGAGGTTTAATATCCCTAGTGTTTTTTTCTATAATTAGACGTGCTAAGAAATGGTTAATCATGAAATGTAATTGATTATCTTACCAATATTTTCTTAAATGGAGTATTGCATATCATTTATTATAAGTCTTCAATGGCACAATAAATATTAAAAGTTAAGGCACGCATCGATCTAAATTAAAACATAGTTTAGCCAAAATAGTTTGGGTGACTTAATTAAAAAACAAAAAAGGAAAGTTTGTTACCAAACCTTAATCATAGAACGTAGAATTAAAATATCAATTTATCATTCATGGCAATGCATGTTAAATTTCCACAAAGACCGCTTTGCTTCCACTAAGGCACTACTATATTCTACCAATTAACAGTGGCAGACACAGGATTTTCACGATAAAAATTAAATAAACACCTTAATTATCCTAGCTATACGACTATTAATACGTTAGATTTGTCCACATATGAAGAATATACAATCACTTGCCATGAAAAAGAACAAGATATTACTATTTATACAAATAATTTTTATTTATTTTGAAATATCATGTAACTAGATTTACTGACTCGAGTTCTAATCAATCAAAATTCAAGCTATTTAAAATTCATAAAGAAAAAATTCGCTTACTATAAATTTATTCTCGTGATCTGAATTCGAGACCTTTAATAATATAGGCTGGAAAAAGTTTGACCTATTGGTTGGACTCATTTTACCTTCATTGAACCCAAATTAGACAATTTCTATACAATTTCAGGTTTGCATGTGTATTATAATTTTAACATCTAAAAAGTTATAATGATGAGTTGACCCAATCAAAGTGTTTTGACTTTCTCTGTTTAGGTTCTTACTTCTAGAGATCTGAAATCACATGCAAACAATTGATTTGTTTTTAATTATATGTTAATTCTTGGAAAAATAATACCAAATAATTAATTAATTAGAGTGTTACCTACGTATATCGTACAGTATGCCATCCCCAGCTATTTAAGCTAAGTAATCCTCATTTATTATTACTCATCTAGATTAAAAATCTAGTGTTTGTGCCGTCCAATCATTATAATGATATCAATTATTATACGTTGGTATTCTCAATTCATTATTTTTTCGTTTATTTTATTAGTCTATTTTAAACTTTATCAAGAAATAGCGATTGATATGTCTATTTTATTATAATATTTATATAATTTAATTTAGTCTTACGTCTCAAAAAATAATTTGAAGAATAGATACTCCAATTAATATTAACAGTAAAAAGATAAATAAAAAATAATTTGTTTTTTATATATTAAAGATGACAAGTTAAATGAAAATCTATTTTTATTATAGTGGACAAACAAAATCTAATAAAGGAAGTATATAACATCTCCCCCTCCCCCCCTTTTTTTTTAGTTTGAGAAATCTTGTATTTATCGAAGACATAATCCTAAATGTATAGGAAGGTGTTGGGATTTGAAATATTTAATAAAATATTAGTATATAGTCAAGATTATCGAACTTTATTTGAAAGAGGCAGTGGGTTGGGCTAGCTTCAAACCCCTCCTCTTATCCTAATTTGAAGTCGTATTAGTTAGTACTCGTAAAATTTCTTTCTTTAATGTGTATTATTATTTAGATTTATAATATATTACTATTTGTTATATTTATTTGTAATCAAACACCATTTTTAAAGTCGAAGATCAATAGAAATAATTTTTCTATCGCTATAAAATAAGAATAAAGTTGGTATATTCTTTACTTCTCACTACACTTATGTTGCTGTGGTAAATAAGGAGAATTAAATAATTGTAATGATATTCTTAATTTATTACTTTAGAATTTTAATTTAATTAAAATCCGTCAGAGGAATTGTCACGACTTGGGTGGAGTATTCATAACAGATAATTCATTAATCTCAACATATAAAAATAAAAAAAAAATATAAAAATAAAAAAGTTGCTTAAGAGTAATTAGGGAAAATCTCGACCTAGTGATCTAATTTAAATGAACTCACCTGACAATCATTAAAAAAATAAATTAATCATATGTTATAAGTATTTAATTAATTAAAATTAATGCGTTCACTAATTTGAGATTCCACTTGTCCGTACCACTTTCTTAGCAAGGAAGGAACATATAGTAAGTAGAATTTGCATATTAATTATTATATTTTCATGAGTGACCTTTTTAATTTTTTTAATTAGTAAGTGATAACCATGTTACTTAATTCACTTAATTTAATTTCATTTTGTAATTTAAGAAATTTAGTTGAAGCACTATATTTTGTTTAAAGAGGATAACCTATCGGTAGGGTTTTTCTGGTTATGATTAACAACCAAATCAAATTGCAATTCGAATCAAATTGATATTTAATTTTTGGCTAGGTTTAATTTTTAAATTTTAAAAACCGGTACTATTTGATTTGTTTGGTTTTACTTAAAAAACAATCATAAAATAACCGAATCGATATATTTTATAATTATTTATATATTATTCATAAATAAATTAAAAATATTTTATTAAATTTTAATTAACTTAAGACTTTAACTTTACTAGTTTCTCAAATTCAAGTCCATCAAAATCTATTTTAGTCTTTACCTATACTTCACATAAAATAGTCACATTTTTTTAAATGAAACACTTTATTCGTGTAATGATAACTCTAATATGCTTAATCGCTTCACCGAACCTATATTAATTTTTTGTAGAGTGTTCACGTACTTGGTGTTTGGTCTATCGAGATACGTACTTCTTAAAAAAAAATATTACTTTCAAATCGGATACACCATAAAAATCAAATCAAACCGATGATTATTTTTTCGTTTGATTTGATTTGATTTTATAAATTTAAAAAATCGACTAGATTGGTTTGATTCTAGTTTTAATCAATAATTGATTCAAATCGAACCACGAACATCCCTACCTACAAGTGTTAACGTATATTTTCAGTTCATAGGCTTATTTGTTTATTGGTTTTTGCCATATGGTATTTTGGAAAAATTGTTAAATAAAAAGTAAAATTCAAATATACTTTTAATTCTCCATACGTATAATTGTTATCATGTCACAAGGATAAAAGTGAAATTTCATAGTAGTATTGAAATTGAATTGAAGACGCTTCACGAAATTTCAGTTTTTTGATATACTTATATGTGAAAATCATTTTAAGAATATATATCGTGAACGAAATCCAAACAATTAAAAATAAAATAATTACACAAATATTTAGTAACCTAAATAACTTGTACATAACTATCTACG
>CM040627.1:85915534-85926103 GCA_022817965.1 Solanum lycopersicoides
GATATAACACATTATCAATATATTTGCTTTATTATGATTTTCAAAAGTTGGTAAGAGATAAAGAGATAATTTCTATACTTGCTAGTTTAATTTTGTGTTGTGAAAGCTCATCATCCTATACTATAATATGTTTTTCGAATTTCAACGTTTCAAACACTGTGCTATCTTTCTGATGTGTTATAAATTTTTTATAGATCTTTTTAATATTTTGAATTACTAAAAATTATTTCCGGAGAGCTAAAAGTATTTTTCTATTAAGTTGATAAGGTAGTTAGAAATAAGTATAGCTAATAGATTTTGTTTTTAAAAAATTAAAGTATTTTCGTTATATTAAACGCTTTCTTCATGGGTTCAAGAAGCGCTGTTCGTGTTAGATTTTGGTGTTGGTTTTGACAGCGCTGTGTTCAAGAGACAAAATAATCGTACACCTAATTAGTATACATATAGAACAGTCAGTTCTAAAACAAATGTGAAAACAAGTATCAACTTTGAAGGAGTTACAATAAGTATTATTAAAGTGTGACAATAATTATGTATGATACAAAAATAATATGATAATAAAGTATAAGTAATAGAATTGAGTGAGATGAGTGATCTATGGCTCTAATAAGGCAGTATGATACTCTATTATTTAAATATTTTGATCTAATGTGTGTCTTTCTAGTATCTTTTTTATATAGTAAGATGAGTTTGTTACGGAATATTTTTGTTTTGGTTTTTGTTTTGCATCAAAAACAAATTTTAGTATAAATACTCATTGAAGAATTTGTTTTGTACCAAAAATATTGTGCTATGTATATTTTAAAATATTATTTAAATACGCATATCATGCATAGACTTAATTAATATAAATATTTCACCATGCAGCTCATATAATAGTTATAAATAGCTTATATTGCATATTTAAAAACTCATGTGTCGATCAATAATAACGAATAAATTGTTATGTAAATGTAATTGCTATAATGAATAATAATACAAGATATATTATTTATGGATATTTATTACTTAACAGACATATCTTATATTAACTTTTTATTGGTGTAATACGTGTATATTATATAAAAGTTATTTTCTAGACCCTTCAACTAAATACGATATTATTTAATGTAAAATTTGATGTTGAAATTTATTTTCCTAATTCCTCCTTTCAAACGACCTCATTATTTTTAAGAACAAAAATAGACCAATCAATTTAATTGTCTACTAGTAACCTAATAAATAAATGGTACATGAAGCAAAACAGCGATAGGTCTTTGGCAACTACACAAATCATATAAAAATGCAGTTAATTGTTGGGTTTTATTTGCCCTGATTTCTTACCATAAATAGGTTTTCCTTTTAGGAAAAGGTTTTGGAATGGGTAGTCCTTTTTCTGGTAGGAAAATGTTTAGGACTCTATAAATAGAGGCATGTTCCTTCTAACTTAATCAGCATTCACAATGTAGTCTTAAGGGCTTTGAGAGTTTTGGTTAGGGGGAGAATTTATGGGTCACAAGCTTGATACGTTATCACTTGTGTGAACCTCCCATGTATTCTGAGTGAATTGGTTGAGCTTGTTTCCCTCTGTATTTTGTACTCTCATATTTATAGTGGATTGCTCATCTCCTTTGTGGACGTAGGTCGATTGACCGAACCACGTTAAATCTTTGTGTCTTTTGGTGTATTTCTCGTTGTCTTCTTACTTGTGGTCTTTTGAGGTTTGCTTTTCTAGCTTCCGCGTTTACACCTGCTTATTTTCCGGTCCTAACACTAATCTTCCTTGATCAAATTTATCAAGATAAAATTTTGAATATAATTTTTTATCAAGAATGTTTTCCTTCAAATAAGATCTTATACAAAATAAATTCAAACTAATTGAATCATAATAAAAATATGAGACTTCGAATAGAAAAAAAAGCACAATCAAATACTATGAATAAAATATTTCTTCTCCATGATAAAAAAACTAAAAATAATACTTTCGTATTTTAATTTTGAATGGTAAATAGTGTTTTTCTGTATTTATTAATAATAAGGAAAAAAAAAAGAAGTGTCTTGAAACTTCATAGTATACGTATGATCTCTAGATAATATCGGATGCATATGGACATATTCATGTATGGTTGAGAAGCAAAATTAAGACATTTATTACGGGCGGTTCATATAGATTCAATAGTTTTTGTATAACTTCTATATTTTAACCAAAATTTATTAAAAATTATTTGTGAAAGAATACATGATTATTGTTATAATATTTACTTAAAGTTGATATAAAAATTACTATAAATTTTAGATCCGTTTTCTTGACACTATTTCATATTAACTCGCTTGAATATAAAGTGTCCCGCACAATATTTAGAGAGCATATTGATGTATTAATAACTACATGCACGATACATTTTCATATTTCTCAATGACGATTTAATTTTCTTGCCATCGAATATACTAAACATATACGATTAAAGTCATATTTGCTATTCAAAATAAAATAATGAATTAAAATTAATTTACAACACACCTTACCAAACGACCTTTCATTAGTAATATATCGCACATATTCACAATTAAGCCAACACTTGACTATTACTTTTAGATGAGAATTCAAAAATTCTTCTTCAAATATTTATTTCAATCAAATTTAATTATACACATTGTTGAGACTTTCATTCATAAAACTTTAACTTTTTTAATGAAATAAAATAATTCCAAATACAACTTCAATTAAAAAATCTCAGCCTCAAAAACTTTTATTTTCTAAATCTATATTTTGGAATTATAATTTATAATCAAACGAAAACATGTTTTATTTTTTTGTTCATTTTATTTATTAGTAGAAAATGGTTATGATTTACAAGTAGCAAAGTTGTTGGCCTTACAAAAGGCTAAAAAAGGTCAAGAGTAAAAGCAAGAAAGCAATTTAGGCTTTTATCCAAACAAAAAACAACAAAAGAGTATTACTGTATTACAGATCGTTCTAGATTTTCAATCTTACATATGCAGTTGATGAACTTCAATTCTACAAATTCAGCTAGGGTTTCTAAATTCAAACTATAAACTGACAGTACAATTGAGTAGAAATTGGTGGAATTGTGAATTGTAATTGTGCCGATTGGATTCGGTCAGTGTTACAAATGGATACTGACTCATCGCCGGAGTCGGATACGCTCACTCCGATGGAGCGTATTCTTAAGGTAATCGATTTTTTCTTCTTCATAGTTTGTATCAGTTTGTAAGTATAGCATTTGATCTTTTTTTTTTTGAAAAAAATGCTTTTTTTAATGATGAACAAATCAAAAATGTATTTTTTTGGGGTTTTAGATTTTGTTTCTAGAAGAAAGACAATGGAATGTCTGTGTATGTGGATGGATGGAGGCTTTGTGATTATTGAAATGTTGTTTAGCAGAATAGTTCATTTCTGTTAAAAGGAGAAGAAAAATCAATAGTAAGAGCTGAGGTGAATTTTTTAGGCATTTTTATATGTGATTTTATGTTACTTAGAGTCTGCACTGTGCTTATTTTATCTGTAAGAAGAGGGAGTGGATTTGCTATATAGTTAATCTATGTAGAGGACTCTATCTATGCTAGAAGCAATTTTTTTTCTTATGTCCTAGTTTTAAGTTGCTGAATGGAAGATTTATGAATTGGTGTTGGGTGAGAAGGTAATCACATTTGTGTAATTGGTCATAGCTAATGGAAATTATTTGGCTGAAGCTGATTTACTGTTAATTTTATGATTGAGAACTTATAGTAGTCTTCTACTTTGGAAGTTGAAGTATGGCTACACGGAGTCCAGGATTTTAGGTAGCTAAAAAGAATAGTTTTATTTATTTTTGGGTGGTAATGGTGATGGTGGGGATTATTCCTATGTTTGAAGAGTCTGCATGCTTTTGAGGTTATATGGAGACTTATTTTATTTAACGTTCAATACTTCTTCTACAATGGTCTTGAAGTTTCACCAGTTATTACAACGGAAGATGGTTAATGAGGAGAAGCTTATGTTATTGGAACAAAGAATCAGACGCTCATCTATTTGGACTAGAGTATTCATAATGGTGAGTGGTACGACAATTAAAGGTTCTGCAGGTGAAAATGGGTGAAGCATATCCAGTATTTGATGATTGATATGCAAAAAAGATTTTGGTGGTAAAACAAAAATTGCATGACTCCATTGTCACTATCTAAGATGTCATTTAAATGGTGATATTAAGACATACTTTTTAATGTTTCAAAATTGTTGGCTCATAAAATTGATCAACTTGTAATGAGGTCAGTAGTGGTCAGTGGCAAATAAGAAGAACACCTTTGCTTAGACACGGTACTTTTCAGGTGGCATCAGGGAGGATTAGAAGTTTTGAGGATAAGGAACATAGACATAATTACAGGATTTGCAACCTTCTCCCGAATCCTTTTCTCTTTTATATATTGGAAACTCATTGATCCAGAGAAGCAAATGATGGCATACATGTTTTATTACGGTGGTACTTGTTGCTCTCTTAGACTGTGCTTCCTTCTTGTTAGATGATGTCAATTAATCAAGCAACTAAGCTGCAATCCCAAACTAGTTAGGTTCGGCTGGATGAATCCTCTACATTTTTTCAGCTCTATTTTCATTTCATTCCAATAGTTCTTAGTTCTGATCAGACGACAGATTTAGGAAAAGTAACTTGGTACAAATTTAGTACAAAGTGCAAATGCTTCCCTACGACTTTCCTGATTTTTATGGTTTAGTACTGTGAGAAATATAGGGAAAAAATAATATTGAATTGTTGTTGTATCTACATTATTACATGAGACCCTATTTATAGACCATAGAATACAATCCTTTACCAAATAGGATACTATTTAGTAGTCCTATTTCTATTCTAATAAGATTATATAAACCTATTCCTATTTTAATAGTATTGTATAAACTATTCCTATTCTAATAGGATTGTATAAACCTATTCATATTCTAACACTCCCCCTCAAGCTAGTGCGTACAATTCATGCACCTAGCTTGTTACAGATGTAATTAACACGGGGACCGATGAGGGGCTTGGTGAGATATTTGCAGACTTCACAAAATTGACGGTCAATCTTAATGTGCTTGTCTTCTCATTAAATACTGGATTTGATGGATTTGATGGATTTGATTCATAATGTTGGTGTTGAACTTCCCAACCCAAGCTTGAGAAAAATTGTTCTAGACCATAGAGTGATCTGCACAATCGATGACACAACACAATCGACATACAAGGCTACTAAACTCCCCCTGAGCAACGAAGTGCTCAAATCTAATATAAAATATATGGATCATGTTGGCATCAATAGATGAGTTAATATTAAATAAGAAAGTCACCAAAAAATTTATTGGAACATGCTCATATGCCGGAGTATTAGATTTGATGGCTAAAAATGGTCACAATCTAAGAAATAAAATTATATAGGTAGGGTCGGAATGATGTCACGACCCAACTAGAAAATAGAAATTATATAGGATAGTTCAAATTGATGGAACGACCCCATTGACAAAAAAAGAGAAATAATATGGGTAGGGTCGGAATGATGGCACGACCCTAATGAAAAAGAGAAATTATATAGGTAGGATTGGAATGATGGAACAACCCTACGCAAATCAGATTTGAGGAGTCACCGTAAAAGACGAATGGAACTATGCAAATCAAATCTAAGTTACTGAAAAGACACATGATGTTATGCAACTCAGATATGAGAAAATAGTTCGGAAAAAAAATCCACGGTACTACACAAATTCAATATGAAAAGTAGTCCGGGAGATGCACGGTGCTACGCAAATCAGATATGCAAAAAAAGGTAGTCACCGGAAAGATGGGACGGTGCTACAAAATTAAATATGAAAAAGTAATCACCGGAAAGATGGGACGGTGCTACAAAATTAAATATGGGAAAATAGTCACTAGAAAGATACACGGTGACCCAACTTTTGCTAACATAATCATTGGCCGGACGGGCGACATATATGAGTAATAGCCGCCCGCCGACAGCGAAAGCTCTTTGATTGTTTACCAAGATCGTAGAGGCTCTGATACCATGTGAGAAATATAGGGAAAAAATAATATTGAATTGTTGTTGTATCTACATTATTACATGAGACCCTATTTATAGACCATAGAATACAATCCTTTACCAAATAGGATACTATTTAGTAGTCCTATTTCTATTCTAATAAGATTATATAAACCTATTCCTATTTTAATAGTATTGTATAAACTATTCCTATTCTAATAGGATTGTATAAACCTATTCATATTCTAACAAGTACTATGCTTGCCCTCTTCCCATTCATAGAACTACGCTGAATGCCACTTTTATTGTCTATCCCAAAATTCTGTTTTTTTTTTCCCTTTGTTTGGGGTGGGGAGTGTTAGTTGATATGATTTTGTTAACCTTAGTTATTGTATGTTCTAAATTGTTGTGATTAAAATGAAAATCACCACAAGGATGTGGTATCTTGCATTACCCTGATTTTTGATAGTAAATTCTGCCATTTCTAGTTTTTGTACTGTGGGAGGAATATCAATAAATAGGGCAAGTGAAATTGACATGTAATCCCTTGTACTCTTGTTAGAGGCTCGTCATGTAACCCCTTTTATCACTTGTTGATAATTATATCTCTTCCCTTTTTGCTCTTGGTTTAAAAAGAGGGAATAATGGATCTTGACATGTAATCCCTTGTTTTCTTATCAGAGGCTTGACCTTCTTGGAGTTCCTGCAGAGAATTTGGAACAACTACAGCCTGGTTTAGTTGCTTACGTGAAGAATAATAAGTCACAGATAGCAGAGTTGGTCCCTGCACTTTTTCCTACTAATGAGGAGGCAGTGGAGATTATTACAGAACAACAAATACAGTCTCCAAGATCCATGGTCAGCTCCGTTAATGTTAAAGATTTATTCCAAGAAAGTATGGATTGGATACAGTGGTTGATGTTTGACGGTGAACCAAGTAGAGCTCTGGAGCAACTGGAAGACACTGGTCAGCGTGGTGTTTGTGGGGCTGTTTGGGGTAACAATGACATTGCATATCGTTGCCGTACGTGTGAGCATGATCCAACATGTGCAATATGTGTTCCATGTTTCCAGAATGGAAACCATAAGGACCACGATTACTCTATTATTTATACAGGTGGTGGTTGCTGTGATTGTGGAGATGTTACTGCATGGAAACGTGAAGGATTTTGTTCCAAGCACAAAGGAGCTGAGCAGATTCAACCTCTTCCAGAAGAGTTTGCTAACTCAATGGGGCCTGTACTAGATTTATTACTGTCTTGTTGGAGAAAAAGGCTTCTATTTCCAGATAGCATCTCTGGGAGAAATCCTAGAAGAAATGATCATGCTACTGAGCTCAAAATGGTTACAGATGAGTTAACATCTGCAGTGGTGGAGATGCTATTGAAGTTCTGTAAGCATAGTGAAAGTTTACTTAGTTTTATCTCTAGGGGAGTATCTTGTTCAGCAGGCTTACTAGATATTCTTGTGAGGGCAGAGAGGTTTATGATCACTGAAGAAAATGTCAAGAAGATTCATGAATTGCTGTTGAAATTGTTGGGTGAACCTCAATTTAAATATGAATTTGCAAAAGTATTTCTGAGCTATTATCCAACTGTTGTGAATGAGGCAACAAGTGAATGCAATGATTCAGTTTTCAACAAATATCAACTACTATCAACATTCTCAGTGCAGATATTTACGGTGCCTACTTTGACCCCACGTCTTGTGAAGGAATTGAATCTTCTACCCATGCTGTTGGGATGTTTAGGGGACATATTTGCGTCTTGCGCTGGAGAAGATGGTAAATTGCAGGTAATGTTGTATGATAATTATACTAAACTAAGGAGCATTATATTATTGTGCGAAATGTGGAGTTCTGATATAAGCTTGTTTATGTGCTTTTTTTTTTCCTTAAAGAAACATGTTTATATACTCGTTATATTGTAATAGCTTGTTTCTTTTTACCCTCTTTCCTTCTACGTTTAGACATGTCTAAAATCTCCCTGTGTAGTTTATGTGCTAAGACGGTGAAGCACGGTGCGATAGTAAGAATTGCTGTTGTTTGACCAAAAGTGTCATGCTACAAGCTGTGGAAAGAGCCTCCTGCAGAAATGCAAAGCAAGGCTGCACACAATAGATCCAATATGGTCCGGTCTTTTGCTGGACCCGCAGATAAGAGGATCTTAGTGCACCGGGCTGCCCTTTAGCTTATGTTACTAAATAGGCTGGTTTTTGTTCTTGGATGGAGATGTATGTATGATTCTTCTGAAAGATTTTGTATATTTGGTGTAGACTTCTTCTGCTATCTCCACATAACTGCTCTGACTTTTCCTATGCACAGATAGATTAAGGTATTAATTACGTCAAATGTAAAAGCTGGAAATGAAGTCATAATGCTCGATTTCCTTTAATAAGTTGGAATCCGAATACATAAAATTGTTTTAGTTTCTGCAATATGTAGACAAGTGCATGAAATGAAGGCCATTAATTCCTGCACATGAATTTGTTTTCATCTTATTTGAACAGAATAACCTTGGATGGCCAAGTTTGGTTTTTAATCTCCTATTTACTAATTGACCTAATGATCAAATGCGGTTTCTTTGCTTTGCTCTTTTTTTCCTTCTTTGGATCAGCTGCACAACTCGACTATTCTACAGAGTACCTCATACTTCCACTAGTCCTCAAGCTGGTCAATTACGAAACAATTTTTTTTTTTATCTAGGGAGTTTTTTTTCGTTAAATGCGTTGAACTCTATCTGTTGGTATCACACTAATTTTTGGAAACTTTATTTCCACCTGAAAGAACAAAACACAAAAAAGTGAAAGAAAAAGAGAAGAAGAATCCTATCATCTTTGTTGGAACCTCGCCAGAAAATCACAATCGATGAAATAGTCCACCATACCAAATCTACCACAAGAAAAAGAAAAGATTTTCTTTAAAGAACTTATGAAAACCAAGAAGGAAAAAAAAAGTGGAAGAAGAACAAGGTGTGTAGAGTGTAGACTGTAGACCATAGGTAATTTTATTTGTTTAATTTTGTTGAAAATTAGTTTTTTTTTATTACACTTTATTTTCAAATTATTATTTTACACCTAAATTCCACATGTCCCTTTATAATTAGTCATCATGCCATGTTATCCACAAGTGTATTACACACTTTAAATTTTAGTTGATTGTAAAAAAAATGTCAAAATGACACAACAGGGCCCTACTTGAGGTGTCTAAGTGAAAGTTGGCGCAAACTTCATGGGCTGCCGATGGGTTCCGCCTTTTAGTTTGATATACGTTTATCAAGTATTTATTAATACATGGAATATCTACTTTAGAGTGACTTTCTTACCAAAGATCAGGCAGATAGAAAAATCATGTAGTTTTTTGCCTATGTTGTGATTCAAAGTGGTCTTCATTCTAACTTTATCAACTGTTGGTGACACTGTTGGCTGTGAAATTTCGTATTTGTTTCAATGGTACAGGCAATAAAAGGAATACAAGCTAGTATTTAGCATATCAACTGCAAGTTCTTATGAATTAGGAGATTTTTCAATGGGTCATCATATATTTCCCAAGGTCAAATGCTCTTTAGTGCTATGTGTTTGAATGTGAATAATTATGTATAGTTAGTTTGACGATTTACTGTTTAATGAGTTTCCTGAAGCACTCCTTTGTCAGATTATTCACCATTGGGGTTTCTGATGTTCTTTATTAGCCTATAGAATATGCTTCTATATTTTGTTTGGAGAGACGCATGACTGATTAACCAAGAGGAATTTTCAAGTGTTCGCCTCTTGGTCTTATTCTTCTCGGTAACATAGTAAATGTGTTGATGCCTGATGGCTGTCTAGCAGGTCATCTGAGCATATATTGCTCTCGATGTAGTTTAAATGGAAGTTAATTGATGATTGGTGTATGACTTCAACTTAAGAGAAATAATGAAAGAAAAAAGGTGCATGCTTGTAAACTTACAAGTTTTTTTAAAAAAAAGAAGGTGCATGCTTGATGAAGGTGACGTAGTTTTCTTTGAGAGAAAATGTGCATGCTGGCAGATGCTTAGCTTTGCTTCTTTTCTTGGGCTTACTTCTACCAATCAATGAAGAATGCAAATCCGAAATATATGAATATTTGATATGAATTTTGTTTTTGTAGGGCTTCCTGCTCTTTGCAAATGAACAACTAGTTTTTTTTTTTTTTTTTTTTTAATTTTATATTTTAAAATAATTTATTTGATAGTTCTATTCAGCGGTGACATAACTGGTTTTGTTTGATTTTTTGCTCGTTCTACCTGACTTTTATGGTCTTGTCTGTACACTTTAATCGTTAGTGGTATTACCATATTTATGAATTGCCAGTCGTTGGTTTGCTAAGGTTTGCTTGGTTATTCAGGTCATGAAATGGTCAGATTTGTACGAAACTACTATCCGTGTGGTTGAAGACATTCGATTTGTCATGAGTCATTCTGTTGTACCTAGATATGTAACTCATGATCGACGAGATATATTGAGAACATGGATGAAACTATTGGCTTTCGTGCAAGGAGCGAACCCACAAAAAAGAGAAACTGGCATTCATGTAGAAGAAGAGAA
>CM040627.1:85926128-85946664 GCA_022817965.1 Solanum lycopersicoides
CAGAGGAAACAACGCTCAACCAATTCACTCAGAATTACATGGGAGTTCACACAATGATAACGTTATCTAACGCTTGTGGACCGCATAAAATTCTCCCCTACCCAAAATCTCTCATAAAGCCCTTAAGGGACACATTTGAATGCTGATAAGTTAGAAGGAACATAAGCCTCTATTTATAGAGTCCTAAAACAATTTCTAACCTACCAGAAAAAGACTACCCATTCCAAACCTTTTCCTAAAAGGAAAAACCTATTTATGCGGTAAAAGATCAGGCAAATAAACCCCAAAACAGATTGAACTGCATTTATTAGTGATTTCGTGTAATCCAAAAGACCTATTGCCGCTTTTTGCTTCATTACCAATTTAATTCTTTTTAACTAACCTCAAATCGATCTTTTCACGAGGGAGTTAAGTATCAATTACAATTTGACTTGGTTCCTAATATTTTTGCGTTCTTAATATAATTTAAATAGTCGTTTGATAAGGAGGATATTAGGAGAAAATTTAAAATTTTCGAACATCATAATTTTTTAACAAAATAAACCAATAAATCTTTATTCTCACGTTGAAAACGAAGCGCGTCTTAGAAAACGTATCACTTTTTATATACATTATAACACGTTATTAAACTTCTCCATTCCCAATATAAAAAATTCTAAAAATTATGAAATATGTCTGTTAAGTAATGATATATCCAGTAAATAAATATCTTGTATTATTATTCATTATAGCAATACAATGTTAGCATAACAATTTATTCGTTATATGATCGAACACATGAGTTTTTTAATGATAAGGGCAAATGAAGCTATTTTTATTAGACTTATTAATAGTGAGCTGATGGTGAATATATTTATATAATGTTAAAATCCTAAACGTCTACTGATTGCGTATTAAATAAATATTTTTAACAATATACGCATAGCACAATAAGTTTTGGTACAAAAACAAATTCTCCAATGAGATGTTTATACTTAAAATTTGTTTTTATCGTCAAAAACAAAAATATTACCGTTTAATCAAAACTCATCTTACTATGCGTGCCCATATATAGATAGAGTTTACGTAAACAAAAATGGATCACATATCATTGATGAGTGAGGATAGAAAATTAGAGCTATAGATATATCAGACGCTTAATCAATATTACTGTCACTATAGTAGATTCATAGCGAATTACATTCTCAAAAATTAGCTAAACACTTACAAATTCGTTATACTTATACTATAGTTCATATTTAAATTTGGTTGGCTATTCATATCATAATTATTTGTCACACTTTTATATAATGAACGTGATTTGGGAAGCTAACCTCAAGAGTTTTCCCTATCTTGTTTTTTCACGATTGTTTTTGAACTACTTATTCTCCATTAAGTAGTTACCAAATAAAATTATGTGAGCATATTTTTAATCGTAGAAAGTCGAGAACAATCTATGTGTTGGAGTCAGAGCAATTTTATAGTACAAAAGAAATCTTAATTGGTTTTAACAACAAAAAATCGATTAACTTATTGTCAATAAATAACTACATAATAAAAACATACTCTTTTTCGAACGACAGATAGTGAGATTATCAATTCAAACAATATTAAGCAAGATCTCTATTAAAAAAATATTTATAATCTAAACCGATAACCCATGTTAGTGTTGAATCTGAAATTCCGCCAAAAGTGCCACATAAATGAAACAGAACAAAAGAAATATCTTACTTTAATTTGCCACATCTATGATATATAGGTAGTTTTACCTTAAGATTCGTAACACCCCTATTCTGTGAGATTCACCAACGTATATGTTTAATTTATTGTTGTATTTATGGATCAAAATACAGTAGGTACTCCATTAACTAAAACTTATCGGTGATATATTATAATAGTTAAGTTATTATTAATGATATCCATGATTAAGCAGCCAGAAACATTACAAATCCATAAACTTCAATGATTACCAAAAATAAAGAGCACATTTGTTTAGAAAAACCTTATGAACCAAGGGAAGGATTTCCTTTGTAACGTGCCTAACTAAATATATATATATATCTAGCATTAAAGCCATAATCATTTCCTAAATATGCCTTGGCTTAATAGCGTCAGAGATGAATCAAAATAGCAACTTCACAGCCCAGAGACAAAAATCCAACAGCTAAGCAAAACAACATATTAAACAGTTGAAACTAAGTATTGAAGGCCATAAACGAAAGAGCTCAACTTTATTTTGATTATGATGTGATTAATTTAATAATCCGCCTATATGATTGTTATAGCTAGGTGCTCGACCCGTTCTCTTTTTGGTGCCTTGTTGTATATACTTTGTGCTGCGAGTTTAGCTAAATGAAGACAAGATCCTACAAAGCAGAAGTCAACCAAAACCAGGCTTAATCTTATAAGGCGTTGTGTATCAGATTTTGGCACCAACATAAAAGTCCAAAAAAAAACTTCATTTTCATTAAGTACCATAGAGAATCAAGAGAAAGCTAATAAAAGTTTCAAAGCTTTTCTTTCCCTCCTTGTCCTTTTACTTTCTCAACTGTTCTTGTCATATTGGTTTTTTTCAATATTCATTAGGCAAGTGGGGAATTTAAAAATTTAACGAGCTCTTTTCATCAGAAAGCAGAGTTTCAATCTTGTTAATTTTTTTAGCTCCAAATTCATTTTTAGTTCCCTCTTTAAACTTCCTTGATAATCATTTCTTGTCCTCAGTTGTCCCGAGGCAGAGAGCCCAAGGATAATCGTTGCGGGTTCCACACTAGGTAAATCGGGTGCAATGAACTTTTTGGCCGGTTATTGAGATTTATATGTAATAAAACAACCTTGTGTTATATGCTGTGGCACTTAATCATTAAAAGCTTGAGAAACTTTAGAGTGTTTGCCAGTTGGCTTACTTAAAAGCTGGCTAAGTGTGAGAGTCTAGTAATCATGCATGTCCTAAATATACAGGTTAATATTATTGCATAATGTTATTTTTGGTGTGCTCTGCTCTCCGAATGGGGAATATGTGTGTCTGAGTAACGCAAATCAAGCGAGACAACTAATTATCGAGACTGCTTGCCTCAGTGTATACTAAGTTCACTATCCCTTTTTGCCCATAATTTAGATTTTTAGAACAGGAACGTCCCATAGGATATGAAAATAATGATTTGTAGCTCTATACCTAGTGCTAATATATGACTGTGAGAGTTTTATTTGTGAGTTACAAGATGTTATGAGCTTGCTTATAAAAATTGTATGGAAATCAAAAAAAAAAAACAAAAAAAAGATGGAAACATGACCACTTAAGCTCTGACTACTGGACGGCTATATCTTTAGTCACCAACCCCCCCCCCGAAACCTTGCGAGTGTAGGGAGAGACTGTTTAGGCGATGGGTTTGAGAGGGTTAATGTTTGCGAGTTGGAGTTTTATCTTGCTCACCTCCATATCTACACCATACTTCATGTTAAGATAATCGGTCTTAACACATACATACAATTCAAGCTTGCATGAATAGCATTATTTTCAACTGATGAACGGATCATCATCTCATTGAATTTACTTCAACGAACATACGTGAGTGCCGCTGCCTCTACTCATACTTGGTGGCTGGCCATTTTTAATTCTCATATGAAAGACATTATATTCAATACATAATAATCCAAGATTATACTTATGAGTAAACACCGCCACCAGGTTTGCTCATTATAGGGGAGACGCATACCACTCTTAGAGCATTCACAATAAAGAACTAAACATATATAAGCCAATTTTAATCCGTGGTTACCATTCTCAAAGCTGCCTTTCACACCTATTTTCAATTCCTCCAATTAAATTCATCATTTAACATAGGCGTCCCTCAAGGCGAGAGTATCAAAATCACGAATAGGTAATCACATAAATAGAGAACAATTAGCTCAACCGTGATATTCTTAATGGATGTTTTAGCTTAAGGGCTCATTTTCATAGCAAATTTTGGGTGGAAATATTGACTAGGCAGTCATTGGGTGGCAATAGAAGGTTTCGGACTCAATGTTAAAAGTTACTCTTATCGAATGGAGCTAGTACTAAAAAAGCAAGCATAATTTGAATCCCTGTTATAAATACAGTCGATTTTCATGGTTTCTTGCCTTACAGAATGTCCCAAGTATCATGGGTCGGTTGGGCTAATGTTGGGAACTTAGATGGTTTTCGAGCCAGGCTGTACATAATGATGGATCACGGTTGGAACTCAGGAGGATAGGGGGGGAGGAAGGGGTATTTTCTATTACACTCGACTTCTTAGGTAGGAATGCTAAGTTGCGAAAAAACGGCGACTCCGGGGGCCGCCACCGGTGTTTGTTTTGTTTCGTTTCCTTTTTCGGGCTAGTATTTGTTTCACTATGTGAAGGTTTTGTGATTATTCTATTTGTATCTTCTTTTTTTTTTGTTACGTAAAAAACATGATAGTTCTACGCCCTCCCCACCATTAATAATATTGCTCTGTCACTAAATATGTAGGCGAGAGGTTTCCAATTAGTTTCTTAAATCTACGTTATTAATGATCAAGTCATCTATATGTGCTAGTCTTGCCTCTTGTTTTTGGAACATAATTAAAACGACGCGTCAAGTTAAATGTAAATAAAAAAAGATTACAAACGTTGTAATAGCGCGAGGTGTAAATAAGCTCCGACAAAAAGGTTAAATCTAACAGCAACAAAAACCAGAAATTGATAAAGAAATGGAAAAAGAAAGCGTGAATTCTGTGTAAAAGTGTTTATGGTTGTAAATGGCCCCGTTAATGTCTAATTAATTTTTCTATCGAAGAGAGAGAGCTCGTGAATAAAATGATATAAAGAAAGAATGAGCCCAAACAACAAAAAAGAAAAAAAAGAGTACATGAGAGGAACACAACAAAGCAATAATAAGGAACGTATCTAGAAGAGACTTAAATTAAACGATAAGATAGAAATCAACCATGTGTACAAAAAGGGTAAATAAAAATTTTTACTCGATATTTTAGGACGGGGGCCATGCAGCACAGGAATTGCTGTAAGATATACAACATTGGTTGATAAATGCTGGTATAATGTCTCGATTAAACGTATCTGTCGTCCCCTTGTTTTGTTTTTCAGTTGAAGTGTATTGAAATATTGGTGAAGAATAAAGCCAATAAACCTCCAAATGACGTGGACTAATCTGGCTGTGCGGGTTTGAGTCATCCTACTGATCTTATAGATTCAAATATGAACAGTTAATTGAACTTTTTTAGTTTTTGTTGTGTGACTTTATTTCAAATTTGTTTTAAGGATGAGTGCAGTCGATATTTGATTGATTACAGTATGATTGGTTGTGTGCATTTGCTGTCAGATTGTATGGAGAACAATGCGCGCTGTGAAAAGCTAGGTTTGACGTGTGCTGAGATGAATAATGAATAGTTAAGTGTGAAATTAATATCGTAGTTGGATCCCTAGCGGATGACACGTATGAAATGGATTTGTATCTTTAGTTTGGCTGCTCACTCTATACTGGATATTTTCTTGTGACACTTGGGATGGATAATGATAAACAAGAGTGTATGTCTGCTTTTTCTTCGTGGTCCTATTCATAAAGATATAATGAAATATAATTTATTAGTGGTGCTTTTCTTATGATCTCCCTTCGCTATAGGAACCTGACCAACAGATTCGAATTGATCTTTGTTTTCAGGTTGTTTCTCTGTATTTCCTATTGTGCTTAAAGGTTAATTTTCTGATTAAACCTAGTTGTGCGAGAGTCGAGCAGCCGGTGTAGCGATGTGGTCGGATGGCGGTTCGCGGAATTGTTAATAGGCTGTGAGTGATATAGTTGCATGATTACGGAAGAATAAATCACAAGGAGAGCGTCGATTGATATCGCCTAGTATAGAGAAGTGGAGGAATGGAGTATAGGTAACGGAGTTAAAAAAGACAATAAGTGAGAGAAAAAAGAAAAAGGCCAATAAATGATTTCTGTCCACTTTGAGTTAAGTTTTGATTCGGAAAGGAGTGACTAATGTATTGTCTATCATGTATTTGTTAATTGCAATGAAAGCTAAATTTGTGTGCTTCAAGGACTAGTAATATTACCTTTTGAAATTTTCTATTTTATGTAGAATTTGCTTTTGTGTGGAATTAGTAGCAATTTCTTTCTACTGTTGGATGTACATTTTGATTCTTTTGCTTACTGTCTTTCGTTGCATTGTAAATGGATTGTTTTAGGTTGGATTCAAGAAATGTCATAAATGTACAGATATTAGTAATTCAAATAGTAAACGCTCATCAGCTTCTGTACCGCCGACTCCTCGGAGTGAGGTGAGATCTTGCAATCATCCAACTTGAAGAGTTTCACTTTCAGTGAACTTCGATCTGCAACCAGAAATTTCCGTCCTGACAGTGTAGTAGGAGAAGGAGGTTTTGGTTCGGTTTTCAAAGGTGGTGGATGAGCATACTCTTGCAGCATCAAAGCCGGCACAGGGATTGTGATAGCTGTGAAAAAGTTAAACCAAAAGGTGCAGGGGCACAGAGAATGGCTGGTGAGTAGAAGCTTTTCTACTAGAATTGCTCCGCAGCTGGAGTTATTTTAAAAAAAAACATTGTTGATACTGTGAAATTATTGTTCCGTGGCTTATCTGCATATTATTACTCCCTTTTGTTCAATTTGTTTGTCTGGTTTTGACTTGCAATATAAAAAGTAAAAAAAAACTTAATATGTTGAATGCACCGAAAATCCTTTAATCTTATAGTCTTAAACTCTTAAACATGTCAAGTGTGAAATTGAAATTATAGAGTTTCAAAAAGGAAAAGAGACATTCTTTTTTAAACGGACAAAAAAGGAAAGTAAAACAAACAAATTGGAATGGAGTACGATTTTGCTAGGTAACCTCATATGTAGATTTGGGGAAAAAACAAATCTGATACAGAAAATCGTGACATCTAGCTCTCAGTTCTTATATAGCATTTTGCTACAAATGAATGCTAATGCTACTTATTATAAGCAATGTAGCTTATGTTCTTGACCATTCCAATTTGCAGGCTGAGATAAACTATCTTGGGCAACTACACCATCCAAATCTTGTAAATTTGATCGGTTATTGCTTAGAGGAAGATCACAGGCTCTTGGTCTATGAGTTTATGCCTAAGGGTAGCATGGAGAATCATCTATTTAGGAGTGAGTTCAGCACTTCTTTTATATTCTTCCACCTGTATAGTTACTTATGGTACATATGAACAAGCTTGTGGAGTCCGACATGATATATGTGGTTACTTTTATTTGAGTCAGGAGGTTCATACTACCAACCCCTTTCTTGGAGCCTTCGTATGAAAGTTGCACTTGGTGCTGCAAGGGGCCTTGCATTTCTTCATAATGCTGAAACAAAAGTTATTTACAGGGACTTCAAGACTTCTAATATTCTGCTGGACTCGGTATGTGAATATCATCTCAAAGGGTCACTTTACAGTTTACACTGTCCCGTCGCCTTGAAACATGGGTTACGTCAAAGTCTTTCATATTTTCAGATACTTGGTTTTTTGTGCTCAATTTTACGGTCTACATTGACAGGACTACAATGCCAAGCTTTCTGATTTTGGGTTGGCCAGAGATGGTCCCATAGGTGATCAGAGCCACGTGTCAACTCGGGTTATGGGAACTTATGGATATGCTGCTCCAGAGTATCTATCCACAGGTTTGTCTCCATGTTACCCAATTCCATTTTCAAGTTCACAATCTGATGGTATTGTATGTTTTCTTTTAACACGGCTTAGTCTACAGACGATGAACTTCATGTGTACATTCTCATATACTCATCTCGTCCTGTTTATTGTATCTGGACACCGAGTTTGTATGATTATATGAGAGTATTAGAACAGATGAACATGATCTTTTTTATACATTAAAATTTAGTTTAAATTGAATGAATCTCTTAAATAGTTAAATGTGTATAAGAAGGTTCTTGCTCTGAGCTGATTACATTTCTCTTTTATGGAAGGCCATCTTACTGCCAAGAGTGATGTATACAGCTTCGGGGTAGTTCTGTTAGAAATTCTGTCCGGTAAGAAAGCAATAGACAAGAATCGACCCATGGGGGAACATAGTCTTGTTGATTGGGCAAAACCTTATTTGACCAATAAACGTAGAGTTTTCCGTGTTCTAGATGCCCGTCTTGAAGGACAATATTCACTCAGTCATGCCTTAAAGGTTGCTATCCTGTCTCTTCAATGCATATCGATGGACCCCAAGTCAAGGCCAACAATGGACGAAGTAGTAACAGCTCTAGAACAGCTGCAGCAGTCCAAGGATGTAGCAAAAACTGATAAGAAAGTCCGGCAGGTAAATCAGCATAGTCGATCAAGTTTTGCGTTCAAGAAGTCCTGCAAAAGCAGCACGGAAGAGACTCACGCGAAATCCAAGTACCCAAGACCTTCAATTTCACTTCTCTCATAGAAAGAAGAAAGAAAGTTTTTGGTGTGCCAGTTACTAGTACACTTCTGTTCAAGAACTTGCTGGCATATAACTAAGAAAATGTCTTCAACAAGGATGTACAGCTTGTCCTTTTTTTGTGTGTTTAGTTTGTTGGATAATGTTTGAACAGTAGATTTATGTGTGTTCAGTTTATTAGTTATGTAAGTTCACCTACTATTTAGAGTTCTATTTACAACTACATCCCCGTGTAATTTAACGAGTGGGTTATGAGAAAGATAGAGTGTATGTAGACCTTATCCCTATCTTGACAGGTACAAAGGTTGTTTCTATAGACCATTGGCTCGAGAAATTTGTGTTCTATTTGAATCTTGATATTTCATCATGTTTTATGTATCATTGTCAGCTTTAGTCCAACAATCGATATCACAGTCAATGATTTACCAAGACGAATATATAAATAACATAGTAATCATAGTCAATGATTTAGCGAGACAAAATTTGTCCAGATTAGTTCATGAATCTTGGTGATGGATACGTAAAACTTAGTTCGAGGTAGAAATTATTTAATAAAATTGCCTTTAGCTTTCAAATAATTCCATGATGTAACCTTTTTAAAAAAATGTCGTTAGTGCATAGTAATTAATCATTTAAATCAACTTTTTAATTCACCAACATATAATCACCCCAAGAAATAAATTAAAGCATCGCCAAATATAATTATAAGAGACCATATGTTATACTCATTATTCATCATAAACAATATATAATTATTCCCATTACATTAAATAGAACTGCTGGCTACATTTTCATTCTAATATTAATCCTTCTGCAACCACATCAACATCTTAAAAAAAAATTATAAAATGAAAATAAACTAATTCCACGTATACCTATAATTTATCTCATTTAAAAAGAGAAAAATTTGAAGGTAGGAGGAAATGGTATGTTATACTAATAAGTATATAGTATATAGTAATTTATTTAATTTGTGGGGTAATTTTATTTAAACTCGATAATTTTTGCCTTGATAAGTTTGTCCAAACTGCCAATTAGAAGGTGCCACGTTGTTTGAGGTAACATAGCGGTGGTCACTTGTTTTGACTTTAAATGAAAGTGCTTGACCAGTTAACATAGCATTGGATTGCCAATTTTGCCCCCAGTTTCGACTCATAATTATCCATTTGGTATTAGTGCCTTTAACTTGAACTTGCTGGATGTCACCAGCACCTGCCACGTTAGTCACTATGATCATGTTGAAGTAATTGAAACCGTTGATTGTGAATCTTATTCCTTCTTGTTTTTTGCATGGAACCCTGTTATTTCAAAACAAAATGGTTATATTATCGTAAGCTATCAAGTTACTCAAAAAATATTTATTGATATCACGTATAAAATTATTGACTCTAAAACTATAATGATATGAAGAAAAGCAAAATTATTTCAATCCGAAAACATCGTCCCTTCTTTAAGGAGATATATATATACGTCTTATTAACATTTTCATTTGATGATTAGAGCGAGCAATAATTAGATAGGAGCAAGGAGTTCTAAGGGAAAGATTCATAATATAAAAAAGTATTTTTCTAAAAAAAACTATAGAAATTCAATATTTAGTTATTTATTATATGTATATATAAGATATATTATAGATTTTAAGTCGAAAATCTCGTTCACAACTCATATGACATTTGTTGTACTGCTTCGGACACCAATAAGGTAAGTAGCTATTTCAGTCGGTCTAATTCTAGAGGATCCAACTTATTTGTTAGATAAGTGAAAAAGAAGTTTAATAGCTAAGTCGTATTTGCAATCTTATTCATTAGCTTCAAAGAGTAGATTTTTTCTTATATGTACGAGCGAAATATATAACTTAAACTCCTTATTCATATAAAATTAAACAAATCAGTTAAATATAATAATCAATTAGTAAAAAACAGTGAGTGCATCTACGTACCCAAGTTGCACCACTTAAATAAACCCTTTTGACTTAAGTTTTACGTAAGAATATTTTATTTTATACTATATGATTGAATCTTATTTATAATAGTAAGATTAATTATCATTTTTATCAGATTATCAATTATTATGACTAACCTTCGATAGGTAACTGGGACGATACCGGCCCGATACTGTGCAATTTGGAGGAACACGGGCATGGAAAGGTCGAAATGGGGCCGGGGCGGGTTGCACCAACCTCCATTATCATTAGGCAAAGCGTAATTTGGCGGGCAGAAATTTGTACCCGTTACGAAAATGGACGGGTTACCCGGGTTGCACCATTTTTCATCGGTACATTTTATTTCAAAACAAGCACCACAGCTTAGTCCACTATTAAAAAGTACTGTGCTTAGTGCTGCATTGTTCACTCCGTATCCTGTGCTGTACAAATTTCCGTATCCACAAGCACCACCTATATATACGTAAATCTTCTTAAAACATAAAATTTATAATCTTAAAAAAAAAAATTGTTTACACTATCAGGTCATCAAAAATATATAGAATTGGTCGTAAAAGTGCAAATTATATAGTTATAAACAGGTTGATGATCGATCTAACACGCTCTTCAATTCTAGATTAAAGGTGAATGAGCACTCATGTTTAAAAAATTTGAATTCGTTATTGTATAAAATGAATAAAATACGTACCCATGGTGCCAGAGGCATCAGAGCCACCGTAGAAGGTGGCATGAGCGCTCTCCCAAGGGCCCGCCGTGTAAACACCGCTGACCTTTGATTCGACGGTCGTCAAGAAAGAGAGAAGACTAGCAATGCAAAACATCCAAGTTATAGCCATTTTTTTGAATAGAAATGTATGATAATTGGGTAATTTTGTGTGACAATGGATATAGTAGTAAGGAGGGGAAATGGAGGTATTTAATAACAAGTGCATGGCTTGTCACTAATGAGCTACTATTTTTTTAATTTAATAATATATTGTATAGTATGTTAATTATTAGTATTATTTTATTTTTTATGTCAGAAACGTAGAGTAGCAATATTTATTATGGCTTATGGAGTAATAAGGAAAAAACTACAATATGTGGTATTCATAACAAGAATACATGTGAGTTGCACGTGGTGGTGAGGATACCTAGCTTTGGGCACATGGTAATGTTATTAATGATATATGCCTTAGTTTGTGACAAATATGGAGGAGGACGATAATGTTTTTCAAGTTTTTCATGTTTGATTAGGTGAAATATAGGAAAAATAAGTTTTATAAATAGCATTTTATGTTGATCGTAACTTTTTCGGCCTCCTCCAATAATACACCTCATTTTTACTCCACTTTCATAAATGTGATCGCCCTGCTCTACTCAGGGGCGGACCCACGTTATCTCCAGTGAACACCCTCGATAAAAAAATACACTGTATACCTAAGGTGAATTTTCTGAATTTGTATTGATATATATATTTTGAACACCCTAAATCACAAATGGATGATATAGCCCAGCGGTAGCTGAGTTCAAAGTTATGCGCGATGTCCAGGGTTCGAATCCCTGCATTGGCATTTTATTTTTACATTTTTTGGTTTCAGTTTTTTTTTTTTTTTTTAGTTAGATGTTTATACTTTTAATTTCCGAACCTCCTCAAAGAAAATCTTAGGTCCGCCACTGGCTCTACTCCATGTTTCAGAGTATTTATCTAGGTTATATATAAATATTTTTAGAATAATATCTTTTATTTCCATATTAACCCCCTCAAGAAATTCACTTATTACTATCGTACCAAACAGACATCCTTAAAATTAAATGAAGCTATAAATTTAGAACTTAATAGCTACAAGCTTATAGGTTAAAATATTTTGCACTTCTTAATTATAATATTATAATAATATATACTAGCGTCGTAGCTAATTAACTACAATGATTTATTTTTTATTGCGTACTAACGAGGTTTAATATCCCTAGTGTTTTCGCTATAATTAGACGTGCTAAGAAATGGTTAATCATGAAATGTAATTGATTATCTTACCAATATTTTGTTAAATGAAGTATTGCATATCATTTATTATAAGTCTTCAATGGCACAATAAATATTATAAGTTAAGGCACGCATCGATCTAAATTAAAACATAATTTAGCCAAAATAGTTTGGGTGACTTAATTAAAAAACAAAAAAGGAAAGTTTGTTACCAAACCTTAATCATAGAACGTAGAATTAAAATATCAATTTATCATTCATGACAATGCATGTTAAATTTCCACAAAGATCGCTTTGCTTCCACTAAGGCACTACTATATTCTACCAATTAACAGTGATAGACGCAGAACTTTCACGATAAAGATTCAAATAAATACCTTAATTATTCCGGCTATACGACTATTAATACGTTAGATTTGTCCACATATGAAGAATATACAAGCACTTGCCATGAAAAAGAAGAAGATATTACTACTTTATACAAATAATTTTTTATTTATTTTGAAAATACTTTGTAATATAGTTTAATGACTCGAGTTCTAATTAATCAAAATTCAAGCTATGTAAAATTTAATAAAGAAGAAAATTCGCTTACTATAAATTTATTATTCTCGTAATCTGAATTCGAGACCTTTAATAATATAGGCTAGCGTGGAAAAAGTTTGACCTATTGGTTGGACTCATTTTACCTTCATTGAACCCAAATTCGACAATTTCTATATAGTTTCAGGTTTGCATGTGTATATTAATTTTAACATCTAATTAAGTTTATAATGATGAGTTGACCCAATCAAAGTGTTTTGACTTTCTCTGTTTAGGTTCTTACTTCTAGAGATCTGAAATCACATGCAAACAATTGATTTATTTTTAATTATATGTTAATTCTTGGAAAAATAATACCAAATAATTAATTAATTAGTTGAGTGTTACCTACGTATATCGTACAGTATGCCATCCCCAGCTATTTAAGCTAAGTAATCCTCATTTATTATTACTCATCTAGATTAAAAATCTAGTGTTTGTGCCGTCCAATCATTATAATGATATCAGTAAATTATACGTCGGTATTCTCAATTCATTATTTTTTTCGTTTATTTTATTAGTCTATTTTAAACTTTATCAAGAAATAGCGATTGATATGTCTATTTTATTATAATATTTATATAATTTAATATTTAGTCTTACGTCTCAAAAAATAATTTGAAGAATAGATACTCCAATTAATATTAACAGTAAAAAGATAAATAAAAAATAATTTGTTTTTTATATATGTTAAAGATGACAAATTAAATGAAAATCTATTTTTATTATAGTGGACAAACAAAATCTAATAAAGGAAGTATATAACATCTTCCCCCCCCCCCTTTTTTTTTAGTTTGAGAAATCTTGTATTTATCGAAGACATAATCGTAAATGTATAGGAAGGTGTTGGGATTTGAAATATTTAATAAAATATTAGTATATAGTCAAGTATTATCGAACTTTATTTGAAAGAGGCAGTGGGTTGGGCTAGCTTCAAACCCCTCCTCTTATCCTAATTTGAAGTCGTATTAGTTAGTACTCGTAAAATTTCTTATTCTTTAATGTGTATTATTATTTAGATTTATAATATATTACTATTTGTTATATTTATTTGTAATCAAACACCATTTTTAAAGTCGAAGATCAATAGAAATAATTTTTCTATCGCTATAAAAATAAGAATAAAGTTGGTATATTCTTTACTTCTCACTACACTTATGTTGCTGTGGTAAATAAGGAGAATTAAATAATTGTAATGATATTCTTAATTTATTACTTTAGAATTTTAATTTAATTAAAATCCGTCAGAGAGGAATCTTGTCACGACTTGGGTGGAGTATTCATTAACAGATAATTCATTAATCTCAACATATAAAAATAAAAAAAAATATATAAAATAAAAAAGTTGCTTAAGAGTTAATTAGGAGAAATCTCGACCTAGTGATCTAATTAAATGAACTCACCTGACAATCATTAAAGAAAAATAAATTAATCATATGTTATAAGTATTTAATTAATTAAAATTAATGCGTTCACTAATTTGAGATTCCACTTGTTCCGTACCACTTTCTTAGCAAGGGAAGGAACATATAGTAAGTAGAATTTGCATATTAATTATTATATTTTCATGAGTTGACCTTTTTAATTTTTTTTAATTAGTAAGTGATAACCATGTTACTTAATTCACTTAATTTAATTTCATTTTGTAATTTTAAGAAATTTAGTTGAAGCACTATATTTTGTTTAAAGAGGATAACCTATCGGTAGGGTTTTTCGTGGTTATGATTAACAACCAAATCAAATTGCAATTCGAATCAAATTGATATTTAATTTTTTGGCTAGGTTTAATTTTTAAATTTTAAAAACCGGTACTATTTGATTTGATTTTGGTTTTACTTAAAAAACAATCATAAAAATAACCGAATCGATATATTTTATAATTATTTATATATTATTCATAAATAAATTAAAATATTTTATTAAATTTTAATTAACTTAAGACTTTAACTTTACTAGTTTCTCAAATTCAAGTCCATCAAAATCTATTTTAGTCTTTACCTATACTTCACATAAAATAGTCACACTTTTTTTTAAATGAAACACTTTATTCGTGTAATGATAACTCTAATATTGCTTAATCGCTTCACCGAACCTATATTAATTTTTTTTGTAGAGTGTTCACGTACTTGGTGTTTGGTCTATCGAGATACGTACGTCTTAAAAAAAAATATTACTTTCAAATCGGATACACCATAAAAATCAAATCAAACCGATGATTATTTTTTCGTTTGATTTGATTTGATTTTATAAATTTAAAAAATCGACTAGATTGGTTTGATTCTAGTTTTAATCAATAATTGATTCAAATCGAACCACGAACATCCCTACCTACAAGTGTTAACGTATATTTTCAGTTTCATAGGCTTATTTGTTTTATTGGTTTTTGCCATATGGTATTTTTGGAAAAATTGTTAAATAAAAAGTAAAATTCAAATATACTTTGTAATTCTCCATACGTATAATTGTTATCATGTCACAAGGATAAAAGTGAAATTTCATAGTAGTATTGAAAATTGAATTGAAGACGCTTCACGAAATTTCAGTTTTTTGATATACTTATATGTGAAAATCATTTTTAAGAATATATATCGTGAACGAAATCCAAAAACAATTAAAAAATAAAATAATTACACAAATATTTAGTAACCTAAATAACTTGTACATAACTATCTACGCTAAAGATGTTTGGTAACATGTAAAAGAGTTTGATTAATTTTTTTTTAGTGAATAAAGAAACATATAAGTTCTTGAGAATTGCAATATCTATGGCTGAGATAAACGTTGAGAACCTTTCCTTATTATACAAAAGTTGTTATTGTTATAAACATGTTCTTTGAAACAAAAAAAAAAAGAGAGAGGGGAGAATGATTTTCTAGACCTTAACAAATTCATGTTTTTTTAATCGAAGATTTTTATTTTTGCACATAAGAAATTTTTATTTTTTTTTATTTAAATTGTAAGTGAGCAAGAGATCTTATTATCTCGTAAAAAAAAAAGAAAGGCATGTATCACCAATTTGAGGACCAGTGGACCACTATTAAAGCTATAGCCAAATTATATAATTTTTGTCTATTTAGCCACTTTAAACTCAAACTTCAAACTTATGGTAAAATCAAAACATTAAGCTAGCGTTTGGTCATAAATTTTTAAATATTCTTGACATATATTATTTGGATGAAATTTTGGGTTTCACCATGTGTTTGACCATAGTATTTGGGAAATATATTTCACTTTTTTAGAAAAATATGATTTATACCCATAAGTTTTACAAATATCAAAACTAACCATAAGTTTGTATTATACAAGTCAATTGGATCTTTGTTACAACAATAACAAATAGTGTCCATGACATCAGAGTAATGTGGTAATTTGGAGTGAGTGCAACAAGCATCATTTCATACATCGTGAAGTAGAAAAAACACATGACTTTGTTATCTTGAGCCGATTGTTCATCATTTTCATCAATAACCACATTATCATTTAACATTCACAAAATATTTCATCATTACTTTGGAATTAACGGAAAAAATTATGTAATACAACGTAAGCAACAACTATAGAGGGTATTTTTGTAAAAGATAAAAGTTTGGGATAAAATTTTAATTTTTAAAAGATCTCAAATAATGAGATTTGGCCCAAATACTAGAAAAAACTAGTATTTGGGAATTTGAGATATTTGCCAAATAATGGCAAAGTATATGGACAAATACTATTTGCCAAGTTTTTCCCCAAATATTATTTGGAAAATCTATAGCCAAACGGGCCCTAAGACATTTTTATTTGAAATAGGGCGGCTCCACAACTTTGAAAAGAAAAAAGCAATTGCCTTCGGCGTCAAAAAATTGAGGGCCTTGTTCTTTTAAAAAAAAAAATAGGTTATAAGTATCTTTTTTTAAAAATATCGAGTATTATATGTAATAAAATTAGAACTTTTTATAAAAAATTATGACTATTATGTCTCAAGAAAGGTTCCTTAAATAATTAGTTATAATAAACTTTATAAAAAAAATATATTCGAATGTAAGGTCTCCATTTTGAGTTTGACTTTATGTCACCGATTTATTAGAATCGCCTCTGATTATTCGATTTTTACTTGTAAATCCCATTGCAATTTGTAAATTATATTTCAAGAACATAACATGTAAGAATCTGTGTAAATTGATTTATTTTAGATATTTTAAGTAGTTTTATAGTTTTTGAAAAAAATAATTTAAAATTTTATTTTTAAGTTAAATAACTAAAACATTTTTTTTTAAAAGAGTTATGTCTACCAAACAGGCTCTAAATCATGCTAGCTAAACTTGTTCATAAATAGCGCTCATCAAATACGTTTTATCAATAGCATTTCAGATATTAATGAATATGAGTGTATGTGCATGTAGAGTTGATAACTTTGATATACTAATTTATTTATTGTTTGAGTAATTTCTATTACTTTAAAATTTATATTTTCCAATAATGTGCTTTCAATTTACTAATGTAAATAATTATTACCTCTATTACTTGGTAATAAAAAAAATAGAAATTGGTATTCAATATACGGATTTCTTTAATATCAATTGAACTTATTATTTTTTGAAGAAAACTTTTTAAGTGGGTGCTATGGACTTTAAACTTAAAAAAATTTGTATTCATTTCTAGAAATGACATTTTGAACTAAAATTCTTTTCACTAATTTTTTTTTTCAAAGAGAGGCTAAAAACTTGGAACAGCTAATTGATATATTTATTGGAGTTTTTCTACAAAGAATCATAAAAACATTTATTATATAGATAAATTAACTAATTAAACTACATATGTTACGTTTGTGTTATCTCTTATTTAACAATTGATTTAATGTATTAGAAATAACATGTATTGTGTAATTTTTAAAAATATATTTTTCTTTTACAAAAATATATATCATCCATATTTTTTAGTTTTTTATACTTTCAGAAATACATGGAACCTCGATTAAATTTAGATAGCTTACTGCAGGTCCCCTTCGAGATTGACGCTCCCTATAAGATTTTTTTTCGTACAGAGTATCTTAACTCGAGACCTCTGATTAAAGGTGAAATAGTCCAACAACTGTACCACAAGTCCACAACCCATGTTGTAATTACTTTCTAATTCTTAATATTCTGATTTTCTATATATTAATTATTATACATTTACTATTATGATCAAATATCGTGTACAACTACAACTAATACTTGCATTAGTTATGCATAGATTGAAAAAAATATCAAAGAGGAAAATAGTAACCTAATATCATATGCCAAACGTACTCATGATTATTTTGTTTTTACTTGTAAATCTCATTGACACTTGTAAATTATATTTCAGAAGCATAACATGTAAAAGCATGTTTAAATTGATTTATGTAGATATTTTAAGTAGTTTTATAATTTTTGAATAAATAAAAAATAAAATAATTAAAAAATTAAAAAAGAAGAAGTTAAGTCTATTCAAACAAGCTCTAAATCGTGTTCGTCAAGCTTATTCATAAATCGCTGCGTCAAATGAGTTTTATGAATAACATTTCATACTCTAATGAACGTGTGTATGTGCTATCAAGTTGCAATTGTGTTTTAGAAACAAAGTATTAGCTCTTATTTAATAATGGATTTGTTGTATTAAAAATAACAAATATTATATAATTTTAAAAATTATATATTTTTTTTTCAAAAATATCAGACACCGCTCTTTAGCTTTATGTACTTTCAGGAATGTTTGGAGCTTTGACTAAGTTTATATCGTTTGTTGTAGGGGGCTTTTCGGGGTTGACGCTCCCTATAAAATTTTCTTCATACCTATAGCTCTAATTCGAGACCTATGATTACGAATAGAGTAGCTCAAACACTACACCACAAATCCACAACTCATGTTGTAACCTTCCAATATTAGTATCATGTTTTGTATATATTAATTAAACATACAATACTAATAGAGTGTACAACTATTACTTACATAGATGGATAGATTGAAAAAATATATTAAAGGAAAAAAAATTAATACAAATTTAACACATGCATTATTTTCTTGTATTTTTTAACAAACTCTCTCTTGATTATTTGTAGGTGCGGCTCTACAAAATTGAGAAAAAAAAAGTAATTGCCTTAGGCCTCAAAATCTGAGGGGCTTCGTTTAAAAAAATAAAATAGGTTATAAGTATTATTTTTTAAAAAAAATATCAAGTATTATTTGTAGAATATTAAAATTGTTCATAAAAGAGCAAAGAAGTAATAGAAGTTTGACAAATTATGAGTAATATGTCTCAAGAAATATTAAATAATTAGCTAAAATACATTTTATAAAAAATAAATATTCGAATTTAAGACCTCCATTCTAATTTACATTAGGTCACCGATTTATCAAAACCACCCCTGACTTGAAATTGTCTGAAGTTTGACTTGGTTGTCTCAATCTTCAAACATTTTTGTTTGAAATTACGCTTGATAGGCTCAAACCCTAGAATTGTTTGTAACAAGAGTGAATTTAGTCTAATTTCAATATTATTTTCTTCTTATCTTGAACCAAATATAACTTTAATTAAATATATAATAGAGTAAAATGTGGCTACCAACTCAATAGTTCCCAAAAATGACTATGACTTAAATAGTAGCTCCGAGTGGATATTCGGCCCATTATAATTCTAGCTATGTCCAAGTACACTACTAAATCAACTCATATTGGGCCGGCCCATTTACCAAACCAGTTGAGTTCTAGTCATATATGATCGAATGGTTTAGACTAGGGGTGTCAAAAGTGAACCCAAACATAACCCGCTCAGAATTTTAAGGGTTGAGTTCAAGATAATTTGAATTGGGTTCAATCTCAACTCATTCAAACTTAACCCACTTGAAAAGAATTCTCAATTGAGCCCAATTCAATCTCCAATTTCAACCCGTTTTAAAACTTTTTATTAAGATATGTTCCTATATTGAAGGTATCAATTATTATCTATTTAACATCTTTTAGGAAATATTTATTCATTTGTTACTTTTTTAACAAAAAATTATTGAGCGGAAATTCAAATTGTGATTATAAAAGTTAAATATCAATATGTTAAATTATTGAGATTAATCGGGTCAATTGTACGGGTCAAGACCCAACCTGTTTTTAGCCCATTTGAGCCCAAAGTAAACTTGGACGGGTCAAGACCCAACCCGATTTCTATTCAACCCATTTAAATATTTTCAATTTCAACGTAACCCGCCCATTTGACACCCCTAGTTCAGGCTCATAACTATCCCAAAGAAAAAGAGCCACAAAGATGATTTATGTCTCACATATGTAAACTATGAGTACAAAACGCGTAGTTAATCACTCGAGTAATGATAAATGCAAAATTCTTACTAAGAATTCAAATAATAACCAAGCAAACAAACAAAGAAGTCGAGAGACTTTGATAAATCTCTCGAGACATCTAGCCCCATCCCAACATCAGGAAGGTGTCCAAATAAATATTTGTGAATATTTATCAAGCGCGTTCATTGTTCTATTGCCTAGGAAGAAAAAAAAATATGAATGAATAATGACTAATGACAAATATGAAATTGAAACTTATGTCCCTCGAAGATATTTGATATACTTTTTAGAGACAAAAATACCCCTAATAATATAAATAATGTCACCATCAAATATACTAACAAACAATATT
>CM040627.1:85947664-86122186 GCA_022817965.1 Solanum lycopersicoides
TTCGTTTGCATTGTAAATGGATTGTTTTAGGGTTGGATTCAAGAAATGTCAGTGGAAATGGTACAGATATTAGTAATTCAAATAGTAAACGCTCATCAGCTTCTGTACCGCCGACTCCTCGGAGTGAGGGTGAGATCTGCAATCATCCAACTTGAAGAGTTTCACTTTCAGTGAACTTCGATCTGCAACCAGAAATTTCCGTCCTGACAGTGTAGTAGGAGAAGGAGGTTTTGGTTCGGTTTTCAAAGGGTGGGTGGATGAGCATACTCTTGCAGCATCAAAGCCTGGCACAGGGATTGTGATAGCTGTGAAAAAGTTAAACCAAGAAGGGTGGCAGGGGCACAGAGAATGGCTGGTGAGTAGAAGCTTTGTTCTACTAGGAATTGCTCCGCAGCTGGAGTTATTTTAAAAAAATTGTTGATCTGTGAAATTATTGTTCCGTGGGCTTAGCTGCATATTTATTACTCCTTTGTTTCAATTTGTTTGTCTGTTTTTGACTTGGCGAATATAAGAAAGTAAAAAAAAACTTAGATATGTTGAATGCACCGAAATATCCTTTAATCTTATAGTCTTAAAC
The DNA here is from genome assembly GCA_022817965.1 of Solanum lycopersicoides. Classification (NCBI taxonomy): domain Eukaryota; kingdom Viridiplantae; phylum Streptophyta; class Magnoliopsida; order Solanales; family Solanaceae; genus Solanum; species Solanum lycopersicoides. The sequence continues at coordinate 85,948,242 of CM040627.1, forward strand.
GTCTTAAACATGTCAAGTGTGAAATTGAAATTATAGAGTTTCAAAAAGGAAAAGAGACATTCTTTTTTAAACGGACAAAAATGAAAAGTAAAACAAACAAATTGGAATGGAGTACGATTTTGCTAGGTAACCTCATATGTAGATTTGGGAAAAAACAAATCTGATACAGAAAATCGTGACATCTAGCTCTCAGTTCTTATATAGCATTTTGCTACAAATGAATGCTAATGCTACTTATTATAAGCAATGTAGCTTATGTTCTTGACCATTCCAATTTGCAGGCTGAGATAAACTATCTTGGGCAACTACACCATCCAAATCTTGTAAATTTGATCGGTTATTGCTTAGAGGAAGATCACAGGCTCTTGGTCTATGAGTTTATGCCTAAGGGTAGCATGGAGAATCATCTATTTAGGAGTGAGTTCAGCACTTCTTTTATATTCTTCCACCTGTATAGTTACTTATGGTACATATGAACAAGCTTGTGGAGTCCGACATGATATATGTGGTTACTTTTATTTGAGTCAGGAGGTTCATACTACCAACCCCTTTCTTGGAGCCTTCGTATGAAAGTTGCACTTGGTGCTGCAAGGGGCCTTGCATTTCTTCATAATGCTGAAACAAAAGTTATTTACAGGGACTTCAAGACTTCTAATATTCTGCTGGACTCGGTATGTGAATATCATCTCAAAGGGTCACTTTACAGTTTACACTGTCCCGTCGCCTTGAAACATGGGTTATGTCAAAGTCTTTCATATTTTCAGATACTTGGTTTTTTGTGCTCAATTTTACGGTCTACATTGACAGGACTACAATGCCAAGCTTTCTGATTTTGGGTTGGCCAGAGATGGTCCCATAGGTGATCAGAGCCACGTGTCAACACGGGTTATGGGAACTTATGGATATGCTGCTCCAGAGTATCTATCCAAAGGTTTGTCTCCATGTTACCCAGTTCCATTTTCAAGTTCACAATCTGATGGTATTATATATTTTCTTTTAACACGGCTTAGTCTACAGACGATGAACTTCATGTGTACATTCTCTCATATACTCATCTCGTCCTGTTTATTGTATCTGGACACCGAGTTCGTATGATTATATGAGAGTATTAGAACAGATGAACATGATCTTTTTTATACATTAAAATTTAGTTTAAATTGAATGAATCTCTTAAATAGTTAAAGGTGTATAAGAAGGTTCTTGCTCTGAGCTGATTACATTTCTCTTTTATGAAAGGCCATCTTACTGCCAAGAGTGATGTATACAGCTTCGGGGTAGTTCTGTTAGAAATTCTATCCGGTAAGAAAGCAATAGACAAGAATCGACCCATGGGGGAACATAGTCTTGTTGATTGGGCAAAACCTTATTTGACCAATAAACGTAGAGTTTTCCGTGTTCTAGATGCCCGTCTTGAAGGACAATATTCACTCAGTCATGCCTTAAAGGTTGCTATCCTGTCTCTTCAATGCATATCGATGGACCCCAAGTCAAGGCCAACAATGGACGAAGTAGTAACAGCTCTAGAACAGCTTCAGCAGTCCAAGGATGTAGCAAAAACTGATAAGAAAGTCCGGCAGGTAAATCAGCATAGTCGATCAAGTTTTGCGTTCAAGAAGTCCTGCAAAAGCAGCACGGAAGAGACTCCCGCGAAATCCAAGTACCCAAGACCTTCAATTTCACTTCTCTCATAGAAAGAAGAAAGAAAGTTTTTGGTGTGCCAGTTACTAGTACACTTCTGTTCAAGAACTTGCTGGCATATAACTAAGAAAATGTCTTCAACAAGGATGTACAGCTTGTCCTTTTTTTGTGTGTTTAGTTTGTTGGATAATGTTTGAACAGTAGATTTATGTGTGTTCAGTTTATTAGTTATGTAAGTTCACCTACTATTTAGAGTTCTATTTACAACTACATCCCCGTGTAATTCAACGAGTGGGTTATGAGAAAGATAGAGTGTATGTAGACCTTATCCCTATCTTGACAGGTACAAAGGTTGTTTCTATAGACCATTGGCTCGAGAAATTTGTGTTCTATTTGAATCTTGATATTTCATCATGTTTTATGTATCATTGTCAGCTTTAGTCCAACAATCGATATCACAGTCAATGATTTACCAAGACGAATATATAAATAACATAGTAATCATAGTCAATGATTTAGCGAGACAAAATTTCTCCAGATTAGTTCATGAATCTTGGTGATGGATACGTAAAACTTAGTTCGAGGTAGAAATTATTTAATAAAATTGCCTTTAGCTTTCAAATAATTCCATGATGTAACCTTTTTAAAAAAATGTCGTTAGTGCATAGTAATTAATCATTTAAATCAACTTTTTAATTCACCATCATATAACCACCCCAAGAAATAAATTAAAGCATCGCCAAATATAATTATAAGAGACCATATGTTATACTCATTATTCATCATAGACAATATATAATTATTCCCATTACATTAAATAGAACTGTTGGCTACATTTTCATTCTAATATTAATCCTTCTGCAACCACATCAACATCTTAAAAAAAAATATAAAATGAAAATAAACTAATTCCACGTATACCTATAATTTATCTCATTAAAAAAGAGAAAAATTTGAAGGTTGGAGGAAATGGTATTTATACTAATAAGTATATAGTATATAGTAATTTATTTAATTTGTGGGGTAATTTTATTTAAACTCGATAATTTTTGCCTTCATAAGTTTGTCCAAACTGCCAATTAGAAGGTGCCACGTTGTTTGAGGTAACATAGCGATGGTCACTTGTTTTGACTTTAAATGAAAGTGCTTGACCTGTTAACATTGCATTGGATTGCCAATTTTGCCCCCAGTTTCGACTCATAATTATCCATTTGGTATTAGTACCTTTAACTTGAACTTGCTGGATGTCACCAGCACCTGCCACGTTAGTCACTATGATCATGTTGAAGTAATTGAAACCGTTGATTGTAAATCTTATTCCTTCTTGTTTTTTGCATGGAACCCTGTTATTTCAAAACAAAATGGTTATATTATCGTACGCTATCAGGTTACTCAAAAGATATTTATTGATATCACGTATAAAATTATTGACTCTAAAATTATAATGATATGAAGAAAAGCATAATTATTTCAATACAAATTTTTGAAGAGAGACATACGTTTTATTCACATTTTTATCTGATGATTAGATCGAGCTATATGAGTTCTAAGGGAAAGATTCATAATATAAAAAAGGTATTTTGGCTAAAAAAATATATGGAAATTCAATATTTAGTTATTTGTTATATGTATATATAAGATACATTATAAATTTTAAGCCAAAAAGATATGACATCTGTCGTACTTCTTTTAACACCAATAAGATAAATAGCTACTCCAGTCGATCTAATTCCAAAGAATCCAGCTTCTTTGTTAAATAGGTGAAAAGAATGTTTAAAAGCTAAGTTGTATTTGCAATCTTATTTATCGACTTAATAGAATAAAATTTTTTTTTATATGTACGAGCCAGATATATAACTTAAACTCCTTATTCATATAAAATAAACAAATTAGTTAAATATAATAATCAATTAGTAAAAAATAGTGAGTGCATCTACGTACCCAAGTTGCACCACTTAAATAAACCCTTTTGACTTAAGTTTACGTAAGAATATTTTATTTTATACTTATGATTGAATCTTATTTATAATAGTAAGATTAATTATCATTTTTATCAGATTATCGATTATTACGACAAACCTTCGATAGGTAACTGGGACGATGCCGGCTCGATACTGTGCAATTTGGAGGAACACGGGCATGGAAAGGTCGAAATGGGGCCGGGGCGGGTTGCACCAACCTCCATTATCATTAGGCAAAGCGTAATTTGGCGGGCAGAAATTTGTACCCGTTACGAAAATGGATGGGTTACCCGGGTTGCACCATTTTTCATCGGTACATTTTATTTCAAAACAAGCACCACAGCTTAGTCCACTATTAAAAAGTACTGTGCTTAGTGCTGCATTGTTCACTCCGTATCCTGTGCTGTACAAATTTCCGTATCCACAAGCACCACCTGATATACGTAAATCTTCTTAAAACATAAAATTTATAATCTTAAAAAAAAATTGTTTACACTATCAGATCACCAAAAATATATATAATTGGTCGTAAAGTGCAAACTATATAGTTATAAACAGGTTGATGATCGATCTAACCCGCTCTTCAATTCTAGATTAAAGGTGAATGAGCACTCATGTTTAAAAAATTTAAATTTGTTATTGTATAAAATGAATAAAATACGTACCCATGGTGCCAGAGGCATCAGAGCCACCATAGAAGGTGGCATGAGCGCTCTCCCAAGGGCCCGCGGTGTAAACACCGCTGACCTTTGATTCGACGGTCGTCAAGAAAGAGAGAAGACTAGCAATGCAAAACATCCAAGTTATAGCCATTTTTTTGAATAGAAATGTGGAGAAATGTATGATAATTGGGTAATTTTGTGTGACAATGGATATAGTAGTAAGGAGGGGAAATGGAGGTATTTAATAACAAGTGCATGGCTTGTCACTAATGAGCTACTATTTTTTTAATTTAATAATATATTGTATAGTATGTTAATTATTAGTATTATTTTTTTTTTATGTCAGAAACGTAGAGTAGCAATATTTATTATGGCTTATGGAGTAAGAAGGAAAATACTACAATATGTGGTATTCATAACAAGAATACATGTGAGTTGCACGTGGTGGTGAGGATACCTAGTTTCGGGCACATGGTAATGTTATTAATGATATATGCCTTAGTTTGTGACAAATATGGAGGAGGACGATAATGTTTTTCAAGTTTTTCATGTTTGATTAGGTGAAATATAGGAAAAATAAGTTTTATAAATAGCATTTTATGTTGATAGTAACTTTTTCGGCCTTCTCCAATAATACACCTTATTTTTACTCCACTTTCATAAATGTGATCGCCCTGCTCTACTCCCTGTTTCACAGTATTTATCTAGGTTATATATAAATATTTTTAGAATAATATCTTTTATTTCCATATTAACCCCCTCAAGAAATTCACTTATTACTATCGTACCAAATAGATATCCTTAAAATTAAATGAAGCTATAAATTTAGAACTTACTAGCTACAAGCTTATAGGTTAAAATATTTTGCACTTCTTAATTATAATATTATAATAATGTATACTAGCGTTGTAGCTAATTAACTACAATGATTTATTCTTTTATTGCGTACTAGCGAGGTTTAATATCCCTAGTGTTTTTTTCTATAATTAGACGTGCTAAGAAATGGTTAATCATGAAATGTAATTGATTATCTTACCAATATTTTCTTAAATGGAGTATTGCATATCATTTATTATAAGTCTTCAATGGCACAATAAATATTAAAAGTTAAGGCACGCATCGATCTAAATTAAAACATAGTTTAGCCAAAATAGTTTGGGTGACTTAATTAAAAAACAAAAAAGGAAAGTTTGTTACCAAACCTTAATCATAGAACGTAGAATTAAAATATCAATTTATCATTCATGGCAATGCATGTTAAATTTCCACAAAGACCGCTTTGCTTCCACTAAGGCACTACTATATTCTACCAATTAACAGTGGCAGACACAGGATTTTCACGATAAAAATTTAAATAAACACCTTAATTATCCTAGCTATACGACTATTAATACGTTAGATTTGTCCACATATGAAGAATATACAATCACTTGCCATGAAAAAGAACAAGATATTACTATTTATACAAATAATTTTTATTTATTTTGAAATATCATGTAACTAGAGTTTACTGACTCGAGTTCTAATCAATCAAAATTCAAGCTATTTAAAATTCAATAAAGAAAAAAATTCGCTTACTATAAATTTGTTATTCTCGTGATCTGAATTCGAGACCTTTAATAATATAGGCTGGAAAAAGTTTGACCTATTGGTTGGACTCATTTTACCTTCATTGAACCCAAATTAGACAATTTCTATACAATTTCAGGTTTGCATGTGTATATTAATTTTAACATCTAATAAAGTTTATAATGATGAGTTGACCCAATCAAAGTGTTTTGACTTTCTCTGTTTAGGTTCTTACTTCTAGAGATCTGAAATCACATGCAAACAATTGATTTGTTTTTAATTATATGTTAATTCTTGGAAAAATAATACCAAATAATTAATTAATTAGTTGAGTGTTACCTACGTATATCGTACAGTATGCCATCCCCAGCTATTTAAGCTAAGTAATCCTCATTTATTATTACTCATCTAGATTAAAAATCTAGTGTTTGTGCCGTCCAATCATTATAATGATATCAGTAAATTATACGTTGGTATTCTCAATTAATTATTTTTTTCGTTTATTTTATTAGTCTATTTTAAACTTTATCAAGAAATAGCGATTGATATGTCTATTTTATTATAATATTTATATAATTTAATGTTTAGTCTTACGTCTCAAAAAATAATTTGAAGAATAGATACTCCAATTAATATTAACAGTAAAAAGATAAATAAAAAATAATTTGTTTTTTATATATGTTAAAGATGACAAGTTAAATGAAAATCTATTTTTATTATAGTGGACAAACAAAATCTAATAAAGGAAGTATATAACATCTCCCCCTCCCCCCCTTTTTTTTTAGTTTGAGAAATCTTGTATTTATCGAAGACATAATCCTAAATGTATAGGAAGGTGTTGGGATTTGAAATATTTAATAAAATATTAGTATATAGTCAAGTATTATCGAACTTTATTTGAAAGAGGCAGTGGGTTGGGCTAGCTTCAAACCCCTCCTCTTATCCTAATTTGAAGTCGTATTAGTTAGTACTCGTAAAATTTCTTATTCTTTAATGTGTATTATTATTTAGATTTATAATATATTACTATTTGTTATATTTATTTGTAATCAAACACCATTTTTAAAGTCGAAGATCAATAGAAATAATTTTTCTATCGCTATAAAAATAAGAATAAAGTTGGTAAATTCTTTACTTCTCACTACACTTATGTTGCTGTGGTAAATAAGGAGAATTAAATAATTGTAATGATATTCTTAATTTATTACTTTAGAATTTTAATTTAATTAAAATCCGTCAGAGAGGAATCTTGTCACGACTTGGGTGGAGTATTCATCAACAGATAATTCATTAATCTCAACATATAAAAATAAAAATAAAAATATAAAAAAAAAAGTTGCTTAAGAGTTAATTAGGAGAAATCTCGACCTAGTGATCTAATTAAATGAACTCACCTGACAATCATTAAAGAAAAATAAATTAATCATATGTTGTAAGTATTTAATTAATTAAAATTAATGCGTTCACTAATTTGAGATTCCACTTGTTCCGTACCACTTTCTTAGCAAGGGAAGGAACATATAGTAAGTAGAATTTGCATATTAATTATTATATTTTCATGAGTTGACCTTTTTAATTTTTTTAATTAGTAAGTGATAACCATGTTACTTAATTCACTTAATTTAATTTAATTTTGTAATTTTAAGAAATTTAGTTGAAGCACTATATTTTGTTTAAAGAGGATAACCTATCGGTAGGGTTTTTCGTGGTTATGATTAACAACCAAATCAAATTGCAATTCGAATCAAATTGATATTTAATTTTTTGGCTAGGTTTAATTTTTAAATTTTAAAAACCGGTACTATTTGATTTGGTTTTGGTTTTACTTAAAAAACAATCATAAAAATAACCGAATCGATATATTTTATAATTATTTATATATTATTCATAAATAAATTAAAATATTTTATTAAATTTTAATTAACTTAAGACTTTAACTTTACTAGTTTCTCAAATTCAAGTCCATCAAAATCTATTTTAGTCTTTACCTATACTTCACATAAAATAGTCACACTTTTTTTTAAATGAAACACTTTATTCGTGTAATGATAACTCTAATATTGCTTAATCGCTTCACCGAACCAATATTAATTTTTTTTGTAGAGTGTTCACGTACTTGGTGTTTGGTCTATCGAGATACGTACTTCTTAAAAAAAAATATTACTTTCAAATCGGATACACCATAAAAATCAAATCAAACCGATGATTATTTTTTCGTTTGATTTGATTTGATTTTATAAATTTAAAAAATCGACTAGATTGGTTTGATTCTAGTTTTAATCAATAATTGATTCAAATCGAACCACGAACATCCCTACCTACAAGTGTTAACGTATATTTTCAGTTTCATAGGCTTATTTGTTTTATTGGTTTTTGCCATATGGTATTTTTGGAAAAATTGTTAAATAAAAAGTAAAATTCAAATATACTTTGTAATTCTCCATACGTATAATTGTTATCATGTCACAAGGATAAAAGTGAAATTTCATAGTAGTATTGAAAATTGAATTGAAGACGCTTCACGAAATTTCAGTTTTTTGATATACTTATATGTGAAAATCATTTTTAAGAATATATATCGTGAACGAAATCCAAAAATAATTAAAAAACAAAATAATTACACAAATATTTAGTAACCTAAATAACTTGTACATAACTATCTACGCTAAAGATGTTTGGTAACATGTAAAAGAGTTTGATTAATTTTTTTTTAGTGAATAAAGAAACATATAAGTTCTTGAGAATTGCAATATCTATGGCTGAGATAAACGATGAGAACCTTTCCTTATTATACAAAAGTTGTTATTGTTATAAACATGTTCTTTGAAACAAAAAAAAAAAGAGAGAGGGGAGAATGATTTTCTAGACCTTAACAAATTCATGTTTTTTTAATCGAAGATTTTTATTTTTGCACATAAAAAATTTATATTTTTATTTATTTAAATTGTAAGTGAGCAAGAGATCTCATTATCTCGTAAAAAAAAAGAAAGGCATGTATCACCAATTTGAGGACCAGTGGACCACTATTAAAGCTATAGCCAAATTATATAATTTTTGTCTATTTAGCCACTTTAAACTCAAACTTCAAACTTATGGTAAAATCAAAACATTAAGCTAGCGTTTGATCATAAATTTTCAAATATTCTTGACATATATTATTTGGATGAAAATTTGGGTTTCACCATGTGTTTGACCATAGTATTTGGGAAATATATTTTACTTTTTTAGAAAAATATGATTTATACCCATAAGTTTTACAAATATCAAAACTAACCATAAGTTTGTATTATACAAGTCAATTGGATCTTTGTTACAACAATAACAAATAGTGTCCATGACACAAGAGTAATGTGGTAATTTGGAGTGAGTGCAACAAGCATCATTTCATACATCGTGAAGTAGAAAAAACACATGACTTTGTTATCTTGAGCCGATTGTTCATCATTTTCATCAATAACCACATTATCATTTAACATTCACAAAATATTTCATCATTACTTTGGAATTAACGGAAAAAATTATGTAATACAACGTAAGCAACAACTATAGAGGGTATTTTTGTAAAAGATAAAAGTTTGGGATAAAATTTTAATTTTTAAAAGATCTCAAATAATGAGATTTGGCCCAAATACTAGAAAAAACTAGTATTTGGGAATTTGAGATATTTGCCAAATAATGGCAAAGTATATGGACAAACACTATTTGCCAAGTTTTTCCCCAAATATTATTTGGAAAATCTATAGCCAAACGGGCCCTAAGACATTTTTATTTGAAATAGGGCGGCTCCACAACTTTGAAAAGAAAAAAGCAATTGCCTTCGGCGTCAAAAAATTGAGGGCCTTGTTCTTTTAAAAAAAAAAAATAGGTTATAAGTATCTTTTTTTTAAAATATCGAGTATTATATGTAATAAAATTAGAACTTTTTATAAAAAATTATGACTATTATGTCTCAAGAAAGGTTCCTTAAATAATTAGTTATAATAAACTTTATAAAAAAAATATATTCGAATGTAAGGTCTCCATTTTGAGTTTGACTTTATGTCACCGATTTATTAGAATCGCCTCTGATTATTCGATTTTTACTTGTAAATCCCATTGCAATTTGTAAATTATATTTCAAGAACATAACATGTAAGAATCTGTGTAAATTGATTTATTTTAGATATTTTAAGTAGTTTTATAATTTTTGAAAAAAATAATTTAAAATTTTATTTTTAAGTTAAATAACTAAAACATTTTTTTTTAAAAGAGTTATGTCTACCAAACAGGCTCTAAATCATGCTAGCTAAACTTGTTCATAAATAGCGCTCATCAAATACGTTTTATCAATAGCATTTCAGATATTAATGAATATGAGTGTATGTGCATGTAGAGTTGATAACTTTGATATACTAATTTATTTATTGTTTGAGTAATTTCTATTACTTTAAAATTTATATTTTCCAATAATGTGCTTTCAATTTACTAATGTAAATAATTATTACCTCTATTACTTGGTAATAAAAAAAATAGAAATTGGTATTCAATATACGGATTTCTTTAATATCAATTGAACTTATTATTTTTTGAAGAAAACTTTTTAAGTGGGTGCTATGGACTTTAAACTTAAAAAAATTTGTATTCATTTCTAGAAATGACATTTTGAACTAAAATTCTTTCACTAATTTTTTTTTTCAAAGAGAGGCTAAAAACTTGGAACAGCTAATTGATATATTTATTGGAGTTTTTCTACAAAGAATCATAAAAACATTTATTATATAGATAAATTAACTAATTAAACTACATATGTTACGTTTGTGTTATCTCTTATTTAACAATTGATTTAATGTATTAGAAATAACATGTATTGTGTAATTTTTAAAAATATATTTTTCTTTTACAAAAATATATATCATCCATATTTTTTAGTTTTTTATACTTTCAGAAATACATGGAACCTCGATTAAATTTAGATAGCTTACTGCAGGTCCCCTTCGAGATTGACGCTCCCTATAAGATTTTTTTTCGTACAGAGTATCTTAACTCGAGACCTCTGATTAAAGGTGAAATAGTCCAACAACTGTACCACAAGTCCACAACCCATGTTGTAATTACTTTCTAATTCTTAATATTCTGATTTTCTATATATTAATTATTATACATTTACTATTATGATCAAATATCGTGTACAACTACAACTAATACTTGCATTAGTTATGCATAGATTGAAAAAAATATCAAAGAGGAAAATAGTAACCTAATATCATATGCCAAACGTACTCATGATTATTTTGTTTTTACTTGTAAATCTCATTGACACTTGTAAATTATATTTCAGAAGCATAACATGTAAAAGCATGTTTAAATTGATTTATGTAGATATTTTAAGTAGTTTTATAATTTTTGAATAAATAAAAAATAAAATAATTAAAAAATTAAAAAAGAAGAAGTTAAGTCTATTCAAACAAGCTCTAAATCGTGTTCGTCAAGCTTATTCATAAATCGCTGCGTCAAATGAGTTTTATGAATAACATTTCATACTCTAATGAACGTGTGTATGTGCTATCAAGTTGCAATTGTGTTTTAGAAACAAAGTATTAGCTCTTATTTAATAATGGATTTGTTGTATTAAAAATAACAAATATTATATAATTTTAAAAATTATATATTTTTTTTTCAAAAATATCAGACACCGCTCTTTAGCTTTATGTACTTTCAGGAATGTTTGGAGCTTTGACTAAGTTTATATCATTTGCTGTAGGGGGCTTTTCGGGGTTGACGCTCCCTATAAAATTTTCTTCATACCTATAGCTCTAATTCGAGACCTATGATTACGAATAGAGTAGCTCAAACACTACACCACAAATCCACAACTCATGTTGTAACCTTCCAATATTAGTATCATGTTTTGTATATATTAATTAAACATACAATACTAATAGAGTGTACAACTATTACTTACATAGATGGATAGATTGAAAAAATATATTAAAGGAAAAAAAATTAATACAAATTTAACACATGCATTATTTTCTTGTATTTTTTAACAAACTCTCTCTTGATTATTTGTAGGTGCGGCTCTACAAAATTGAGAAAAAAAAAGTAATTGCCTTAGGCCTCAAAATCTGAGGGGCTTCGTTTAAAAAAATAAAATAGGTTATAAGTATTATTTTTTAAAAAAAATATCAAGTATTATTTGTAGAATATTAAAATTGTTCATAAAAGAGCAAAGAAGTAATAGAAGTTTGACAAATTATGAGTAATATGTCTCAAGAAATATTAAATAATTAGCTAAAATACATTTATAAAAAATAAATATTCGAATTTAAGACCTCCATTCTAATTTACATTAGGTCACCGATTTATCAAAACCACCCCTGACTTGAAATTGTCTGAAGTTTGACTTGGTTGTCTCAATCTTCAAACATTTTTGTTTGAAATTACGCTTGATAGGCTCAAACCCTAGAATTGTTTGTAACAAGAGTGAATTTAGTCTAATTTCAATATTATTTTCTTCTTATCTTGAACCAAATATAACTTTAATTAAATATATAATAGAGTAAAATGTGGCTACCAACTCAATAGTTCCCAAAAATGACTATGACTTAAATAGTAGCTCCAAGTGGATATTCGTCCCATTATAATTCTAGCTATGTCCAAGTACACTACTAAATCAACTCATATTGGGCCGGCCCATTTACCAAACCAGTTGAGTTCTAGTCATATATGATCGAATGGTTTAGACTAGGGGTGTCAAAAGTGAACCCAAACATAACCCGCTCAGAATTTTAAGGGTTGAGTTCAAGATAATTTGAATTGGGTTCAATCTCAACCCATTCAAACTTAACCCACTTGAAAAGAATTCTCAATTGAGACCAATTCAATCTCCAATTTCAACCCGTTTTAAAACTTTTTATTAAGATATGTTCCTATATTGAAGGTACCAATTATTATCTATTTAACATCTTTTAGGATTTATCTATTCATTTGCTACTTTTTTAACAAAAAAATCTTGAGCGGAAATTCAAATTGTGATTATAAAAGTTAAATATCAATATGTTAAATTATTGAGATTAATCGGGTCAAATTAAGCGGGTCAAGACCCAACCCGTTTTTAGCCCATTTGAGCCCAAAGTAAACTTGGGCGGGTCAAGACCCAACCCAATTTCTATTCAACCCATTTAAATATTTTCAATTTCAACCCAACCCGCCCATTTGACACCCCTAGTTCAGGCTCATAACTATCCCAAAGAAAAAGAGCCACAAAGATGATTTATGTCTCACATATGTAAACTACGAGTACAAAACGCGTAGTTAATCACTCGAGTAATGGTAAATACAAAATTCTTACTAAGAATTCAAATAATAACCAAGCAAACAAACAAAGAAGTCGAGAGAGTTTGATAAATCTCTCGAGACATCTAGCGCCATCCCAACATCAGGAAGGTGTCCAAATAAATATTTGTGAATATTTATCAAGCGCGTTCATTGTTCTATTGCCTAGGAAGAAAAAAAAATATGAATGAATAATGGCTAATGACAAATATGAAATTGAAACTTATGTCCCTCGAAGATATTTGATATACTTTTTAGAGACAAAAATACCCCTAATAATATAAATAATGTCCACCATCAAATATACTAACAAACAATATTAAATAGAGATTTATTTATTGTATCATTCGATGATTTGATAAATTAATTTTTGAAGATGTTGGACAGCTCATTCATGGGTTGTATCTTACATCAGCTACATGTTCTATAACATGCTAAAGTTGATGCCTTAATAGGTTCTGCTAATGAGTTGTAACGGTTACGTGTGAGCGGATCAAAAATTTAAATTTTACGAGTATAATTGAGATTTTTAATATTAAATTTATTAATTTATATACATATTAATACAATTTTAACAAGTTTTTATATATAAAATTATACTTTACGTTAAAAATATTAAATTTAAATAAGTTTGATATCGATACATTTAATTTGCCTTTGATTCTTTAAATTAATATTTTTTTATGATTGTGTAAAATAAAATTATGATAATCGATAATCAAAACAACAATATATCACGATGAATTCGTTTCCCATGGTCAAAAAGGAAAATTGACTCATAATCAACTTCGTTATTTGACAAAACTTTATTGAATGAATAATAATTGGTCTAGTGTCACGGTAAAGCTCAATTATGTTGACTCTTTATCTTTTTAAGTTTAGTAGATAAATTAATCATATTTTTTATTATTATTAAAGTTATATTTATATATTGCAAGACTTGTTTCTATTATTTATGTATATAAATAAATTTTCGTGTTGATATCAATGTTCAAATAGGATTCTTTTCATTTTAAAAGTGTAAACTTAATAGCTCACCTCTAATTATTGATGAAAGAATTTCAGCGATCCATAAAAAACTTATATCAAGATATTGACTTCTTATTTTCTTTTAGTGTCGTTTTAACAACCTTTTTTACTTATAAAATTGTCTTTATAACAATTAAAAAGTGTTTTGCATTTTTATTAAGTAATCAAATATCTTGAAATCAACTTCCTCGTGCTAAGATAAAGACTATTTACGTTTCCATCTTCAACCTCACATAGACGAATCAATGATTTCATGTATTTAATATGATTCAAATTGAAAAAATTAATTTTATTATCATGTTAGTTTTTTAAATTAAAAAAAAAAACTTATTTATTTAAAATAAAATTTAATCTTTCAAAATATTTTGATCAAACTTATATGGTCGAAGTATAAGTAATTAAGTATATAAAAACAAAAGAAGAAGACGAATTTTATTTAAATTAAGTTAAAGTTTATTGTAGAATAACGACATTCCCTTTGATAAAATAAAAAAAGAATAAAAATATTCCAAATATCATTATTTATTATGATAATATATTGCTTTGGGCCGTCCCTAAAGTAGCCGCCAAGCTGGAAGCAAGATCAAAGATAAAAATAAATAAATAAAAATAACAATAATAATAATGATATGATTACAATTGATATAACAGGTGGAAAAAAATTTACTTCTTCATCCTATTATTTATCATAATTTCTATTTTTAGAATCAAATCATAAAATTTTGACTAATATATAAGATATATATTTTATCATATTAATATGCGAAAATTGCAATTTAGAGTACTTTTCATATACTTTTTGAATATCTAAATTTTTGTTTAAATTATCAAATTAATATAATTTAATTTAACTTTAAAAATTAGTCAAATTAAAATTTTAGAACGCAATTAACAAATAAAAGTGGACGGATGAAGTAAGTATCAATTTCTCCTTACATAGTGTGATTTATAATAGGAAAAATGATGCAAAATGTAAATATAATATGTAATAAAATTATAGTTTCATTTGGTTTTAATTTACGGTTATAGTTTTGTGAAAATTTACTATTCATTTTTTATGGTATAAATTCATAATTTGTATATATTTATTCTAGCTGTTTGTATACGATTTTTAAAAAATCATAATGAATTATCCTGTTTGCATATTGGCAAGTCAAATATACAAATAGAGTTTTGAAAAATTCTTAAATATATAAATATTACAAAATTTATATATACTTAGCATGTTTGTATATTCGCAAGTAAAACATACGAATGAGCAAACAAGATATACAAATCACAACCTTCAATTGCATATCTTGTTTCTATGTGCATATTTGTAAGTGACATATACAAACCGTGGTCTCCAACAAACAAAACTATAGTTGCGGAGCGCAGCTGAAACTATATATATAAAGCTTTATCATATCTATTATTTTTATCATTTCTAAAACTTTTATAATATCTTTTGCATAATCTTTTAGTTATCGAATAGAAATAAATTATTAAGAACTACTCTAAACTATTTAGATGTGCAGATTTTCTACTTAAACTATCACCATCTTTTATTAAAAATATATATCAATAATCAATTACTCTTTATTATATTGTAACGATTTTAGATAGAAAAAGAGAACAACTATAATTAATACTCTATAATGTGTTTTTAATAAATACTTGAAGATAATTAAAATAGAATTCCCACGCATCTATTAATTCAGCTATGAAACTTGAAATAACCCAACATACTTTAAATTTTTTTTTACGCTGCATTTAATATTATTTAAAAAAAATAAAAATAAAAGTATTGAATACACTATTGAATTAGGTGCATTTATAAGTTTAGTCCCTAAATTATTAATAACCTTAAAACATATTTTTATTTCACTATTTAAACTTAAATTTATCCACGATCTACCATATGATATGACAATTTGTCTCAAACTCTTGAAAGAGCATGAAACACTTAACGAAAAGTCAAGAGAAATGTCAAAATTATTTTTAAACTTGATAAGAATTTAGGAGTGTATTTCACTTAGAGATGACAATGAAGCGGGACGGGTGCAAGACGAATTGAGCTTAAACCGTAAAAATTTAATCCACTCATTCCTGCATAACAATTTTTTTCAATTTCAAGTCGCTTCGCCCCCGCTCTGCATAAACCCTCGCATGAACCTGCCCCATATAAGTTTTTGAATATTTATCCCTTTTAATTAAGTTTGTTACTAAAAGTAAATAAATTCTCTCATTAAATTATATTAATTTAATAGATAATAACTTAAAACTTTCTTTTCTAAAGTACAATTGGAAAGCAAGTATAAAACCGTATTAGTTTTTATTGAACTATTTTATTTACTATCTTAAATATTATAATAACTTTATTGTAAGATTTGAAATATAATATTTATAGTTGGTTAATAAATTGAATTAATCGCTAAAAATGTCATTTTTTTGACTTGAAAAATAAAAGAAAAAGAGGACCCGCCAGTGACCTTCCTTCCTCCTTTCTTCTCTCTATAGTCTCCAAATCTTCATACAAATACCCCAAAAATTCCACTTTAATTCTCTCTATTTTCTTTTTTTCCTTCTAAATTCTGGGTTCATCAGATCTTGCTTCAAATTCTTATTAATCCTAAAAAAAAAACAAAGAAAAAAGTTTTTTTTTTATAATTTTTTTTAATCGATGGCGTCCAACAAAGATGGGAACCAAAGCGGTAGTGGTGGTGGCGGCGGATTTTTCTCATTCTTAGGTTCGAGTTTGACTAATATTGCCAAATCGGTTAATGGGTAAACCCTAGTTTTATCCCTTTTTCTTTCTAATTTCAAAGAATTGAAGAAAACCCAGATGGGATTTTTAGTTTTTGCTCCGAACTTGACTTTTAATTGAAATTTGCTTGCAGATCGGGGGCTTTGATTTAGCTTTTTTGCTACTTTTTATCCTTATGTTTACATGTTTTGGTATTTGCTATTGTGTTTACCTTAAATTTGGTGTCTTTTACTGATTAGGTGCTTTGCTGATGTGGGAAGTTGTAAATTGTTATTCTTTGTTTTAGGATTTTTGCCCCTTATGTTCCCAAGTTTGATGTTTGCTGTTGTGTTCACCTTAAGTTTGTTGTCTTTTACTGATTAGGTGCTTTGCTGATGTGGTAAGTTGTAAATTGTTGTTCTTTGTTTTAGGATCTTTCTCCCTAATTTTCTCAAGTTTGATGTTTGCTATTGTGTTTACATCTCAAATATGGCGTCTTTTACTGATTAGGTGCTTTGCTGATGTGGGAAGTTGTAAATTGTCATTTGTGTTAGGATTTTTTGCCTTAATGTTCCCAAGTTTGCTGTTTGCTTTTGTGTTTACCTCAAATATGGTGTCTTTTACTGATTTACTGTTTTGCTGGTGTGGGAAGCTGTAAATTGTCATTCTTTGTTTTAGAATCTTTTCTCCCTAATGTTCCCAAGTTTGCTATTTGCTATTGTGTTTACATCTCAAATATGGTGTCTTTTACTGATTAGGTGTTTTGCTGATGTGGGAAGCTGTGAATTGTCTTTCTTTGTTTAGGATCTTTTCTCCCTAATGTTCCCAAGTTTGCTAGTTGCTACTGTGTTTACATCTCAAATATGGTGTATTTTACTAATTAGATGCTTTGCTGATGTGGGAAGTTCTAAATTGTAATTCTTTGTATTAGGATCTTTTCCTCCTAATGTTCCCAAGTTTGATATTTGCTATTATGTTTACCTTAAATGTGGTGTCTTTACTGTTAGGTGCCTCGCTGATGTGGGAAGTTGTAAATTGTCATTCTTTGTTTTAGGATGTGTGGTTGCTCCATTATCTTATCACTCAATATTTTTGCATGCCAATAATAGAAGTGTGAAGTTTAATCGAGATGTGGTTTTCGTTTATTCTCTTTGATCTTCTCGGGCTTAGTGAATGAATATATCATCAGTTTCTGTTGTCATGCTTGATCAATCTCCATCAAATCTGCAACACCATGTTATTCATACAACTTGAGACCTTATGATATACCATATCTTTTCCTTTGTTTAAGTAACTTTTGATTTTTATGGGCGTTTTAGTCACAAGCTGTTATTGTTCCAGCATGCTTGGTTATGAAGGGCTGGAAGTCGTAAATCCTGAAGGAGGCAATGAGGATGCTGGTGCTGAAGCCCAGCGAGGAAGATGGAAGCAGGAGGTATGAACCCTCTTCTCATCTAATCCTGAAGGGTTGTATGTGTTGAGGTGTTTAGTAGTGCTATGATTATTTGTCTGCTTTTCTATTATAATCTGTAAGAGAACAGGGTTTTGCAGTTCCCCCACTCTTTTGGCTCAATAAATTGTTTCTACCTCCAGTATATTTGGAGAAGAATGTTGCCTTAGCTAATACCCACGGACAAGACAAAAGCTCAATATCTGCACCCTTCCTTTGTTCTTCGTACTTATCCAAAACTCTAGGATACACTCCACACTTTGCTGAATCTCCTTCTTGCAGTCACTTCCAAATAAAACTTTCCGCTCAGCAGATACAGATGTATGCTGTTTGCTTTGGGATTGATAATTACCGCACATTCCTTCGAAAGCTATTTACTCGTGTTAATGCTAGTTTCTGGGTGGTTAGTAGAGAGATGTAGCTTCTATCAAGGATAAGAAAATCTTATGCTAGACCTTCCTTCACAGGAGAACCAAGCAATTGGATGAGTGCTAGCTCTAGAGCTGGTGTTTCTCCCTCTTTTGCCACATTTGTCCCCTATGGCGATTTTATTGAGCTTAGTTATAAATTCAAAATGAATAGTTTCTGATTCTTAATGATTAACCAACTTTTGTCAATGGACAACTAAGTAGTAGCAGAAAAGTCAGACAAATAAATAGGAGTAGCAGCACCAATAATTTTTTTGGGGCGAGTGTAGATTTTTTTTGAGTGCATTCACACTTCTGAGGTTTTTGCAGGATCGTGATAATTATTGGAAAATGATGCAAAAGTACATAGGCGCTGATATTACCTCGCTGGTGACGTTGCCAGTTATTATCTGTGAGCCTATGACCAACCTTCAAAAAATGGCAGAGGTCTGTTTTCAATTAATTGCAGGCTTGCAGCGTCCTGCTGCACTTCTGTTTTAATTTTTAGGTGAGGATTATACTGATGTAGCAATTCTATTGACAGTTGATGGAATACTCCTATCTACTGGAATTGGCAGATGAGTGCGAAGACCCACACATGAGATTAGTATATGCCGGTAAACAATCTACTGCCATAGTGCTTAGCACCACTCCTATTTCGAATTCACTATCTTATTCAGTATGATACAACGGACAATTTGATTTTCCAGCAACATGGTTCATATCTTTATACTGTGCCTTACAACGCACATGGAAGCCCTTCAACCCCATTCTTGGTGAAACTTATGAATTTGTTAACCATGCTGGAATCACATTTATTGCTGAGCAGGTGAGTTGTTTCTTTCCCCAGATCAAATTTCAGCTTGTCCATGGATTCCTTGTCAGATTTCAATCATTATTATTACTTTTTGTGCTCATGATATTAAGTCTTGTACTGTATCAGGTTTGTCATCACCCCCCAATTGGTGCAGCACATGCAGAAAATGAACATTTCAAATATGATATCACCTCAAAGGTGAAATCCAAATTCTTGGGGAACTCAGTTGAAGTCTATCCACTTGGCAGGTAGGACCTATTATATCTGAATAATTTCTTATTTAGCAGGATGTTGATTTCCTGTTTAAGAGAGCATGCATAGTTTTTTTCTTCCGTCACAAAAAAAACAAAAAGAGCCTACATAGTTGTTTTGTTGATAAGACCTTAAGAGAACCTTAAAACACCCAAAATTCTGGAGAAGAAGAAGTTAATAGCTCTTCAATAAATCACACGAGTTTGGCAGTTTCTCTTGGGGACCTTAAAAGAGAAGCGTCTTTATTTTAGCCACTAGGGTCTGTTTGAAACATGTCCATGTTTGTGTAACAAACTAACTGGTATGTTTACTAATGGCTGGATGATGGTTCCTTCTGTTTTTGCCAAGTCTGAGTGCTGCTTTAGTGTAGAATTAGAACTATTTAGTGAACTTTAGGATGTAGCAGAAATGTTGACTAGAGCATGCAGGATAATGTTTCAGATATATTAGTTGACAGCTAAACTATCTATGAGGTGATTGTCTTTTTGCGATCTGTTCCTGAATATAGCTGAAAAGACAGCAGAGATCATCAGTTTTCTACCACTCTTTTTTCTTCATCTTACATATCCACTCTATGATTAATTAGGAGATAATTTTAACAGTTTCCTGGCCCCTATTTCTGGCTCCAACTACAAAATGCTTGCTTATATCACAAATTGCAGACCAAGTCCTTCTGTATCTTGATTTTTGATTCATTCTATTGTGTGCAGGTCAAGGCTCACACTGAAGAAGTCTGGTGTTGTCCTAGATTTGGTGCCGCCTCCAACAAAAGTTCACAATCTTATATTTGGGCGAACATGGATCGATTCTCCTGGGGAGATGATATTGACGAACTTGACGACAGGGGATAAAGTGTTGCTGTATTTTCAACCTTGTGGCTGGTTTGGGTATGATTGATGATATTGTTGCTCTTCTCTTCACCTGTTCAATGTTTCATTACAAGAAAGTGCTAGAATACTTCCCCTTCCATGGATCTTTGGGAAAATACACCCTCTAGATACCAAACACTACGTAGTGTAAATGGATGGGTTTTTTTCCTTCAAATTTCTTTCACATATAATGGTCTTCTCTTAGCAAAGGAAGTACTGATTGCTCTCATTCTTCACCGCTAAGAAGTCCTTGGCGGTCACCGGGGACCTTGCTCAAATTAGCGCATAGTGGAAGAAAGAGTTCAAGGGATAAATGCCCAACATAAAATTTGAAATACCAGAGGATGTGATAAAGATTATAGGTACTTCGTCCACTGCTAATTAGGTCTCGGTTGGAAGCTCATTTCTTCCATTAGTATGGTGTTTCATAATAGAATGAAATCCTGTCCTTGTTTCCTTGTGAAGGTTTGACTTAGAGATCCAGGTTCTTGAATCTTGGAGGGTTTGTGTTTGATCCCTAGCTGCTTATAGCGATTATGACTTGTTGCCTGCTCTCTGCGCTATCAAAGGAACTGTCAATATAGTGCACCCTGGCTTAGTAAATGATGTCAACTAATGTTAACATTTCTCTATTTCTTCGAGTAATAATGTTGATGTTTCTAGCTTTCCTTCTATATGGTTATAGACTAGCTTTGAATGAATATACTTTTACTTGACCTGACTAGCTTTAACTAAAGTCTAAGGTATACTATTTCCTTATTGTACTTCAATATTAGCATCTATCAAGCTGACCTGTACAGAGCTGACGGTTTATTGCCTACCGGGAAAGTGAATGTTACTGTTTCTATATCCGGGTCCTAAGACAACTTGATTTCATATTCCTTGCCAATAAGAGGTTGTAGAGAAGATGTTCTGACTTGAATTTTCCTTGTTTTTATTTTTTCTTTTATAAACTTGATTGCCTATCAAATATTTTCCTTCTTTTCCCTTTTGCCTTCTAATTTTTCTTTACGATCATGTTTTTGGCAGTGCTGGTCGCTATGAAGTTGATGGATATGTTTACAACAGTGAGGAAGAACCCAAAATTTTGATGACCGGAAAATGGAACGAGTCTATAAGTTATCAACCCTGTGATTTGGAAGGGGAGCCCTTGCCAGGCAGCACTATGAAAGAGGTGAAAATTTCAGCTTTCTTTCTTCAATAGTAACGCCTTTGGTCCAATGCGACTTTACTTTTTCCTTATTTTTCTAAGCTGAAATTGTGTTTGCTTTGTTTAATCGTAACCCCTGGTCAGATCTTTCTGTTGTTTTGGATTCTTTTTCGTAACCCCTCGTCATGACTTGAAGTATGTTGATTCCTGAGCTTGCAATAGTATTTTAATTTTCTCAGATAAGCATTAGTTAGGTTAAAGTAAGCGTCATTTGTTTGCAATTTCCAAATTTTTGCTTGGATAGATGACAAATTACTCTAGGCCATGTTCACATGTATGCATATCATCAAAGTTAGGATAAATTTTTAATTTTACATTGAGCTCTTGAGTTTCTTTAATCTGAAACTTACATGGTGCAATTATTCTGGCTCATAAGGTTGCATGAAGCTTAATGGCGTCTTTTATCTAAAATGGTGATAATTGTGGTCAAGTGGAAATTGCAGACTATTAATTTAATCAAGTTTGCACTTGCAAATTCTTGCTTGTTTCAGGTCTGGAAAGCTGCCGAAGCTCCTAAAAATGACAAATTTCAGTACACATATTTTGCACACAAGATTAATAGCTTTGATACTGCACCTAAGAAATTATTAGCATCTGATTCTCGCTTGCGCCCTGATCGTTACGCACTTGAGATAGGTGATGTGTCCAAAGCTAGTTCAGAAAAGAGCCGGTATGCATCTCTCTCTCTCTCTCACTCTAAGTTGTCCTTTTGTCAATCTGCATGTTACTCTCTTTGCTTTTGTATGCATCGTGAACTTTAGCATTTTAAATATCAAATTTAGAGCAGTGGACCTTTCTGTGGCATGAAGTTGTTGTCTTAATAATAATACTCCACTAGTCCACTTCTCCTCGATTATACCCTTTGCTTTGCAGTCAGGGTGAATCTTAGCTTTTGAATCCTCTTCATCCTCTAAATAGAAGAGTAAAACCTAGCCTTTTCTTATTATTTGTGTATATAAGCTGTTGTTTCCCCTTGACACGAGGTAAGTTCTAATTATGTGCAAAGGGGGAGGGGGGTTCATAAATTGGTTTAGGTCATAGGCTCAAATCCAAGTGTGACATCTTTGAACTCCCTGTATAAATTCCTGGGTCAATTGTTGTAGTGAGCCACATTGGTGCACATTGTCTTGATGTTAAAAGATGACGATCCAGTTTGTTACCTTTGGTGTAACAGCTTTCATCCTGGGCTGGACTTTCAGGATTTCTCCAAGGATCTCATTTCCTTGTTGAAATCGAGACATTTTCAAAAAAATAAAAAATAAAAATAATTTGATCTTTCTAGCTTCATTAATGCACTTGGACAGGAAAGAGAGGACAAAGAAAAATATATACCAGGCTGTTATAGTTGTTACTACACAACTAAACAAATAGTTCAACTTGCATCATGAAGTTCTTTATTTCCATAGGAAAAATAGTTTTTGGTCGACAACAAAATAACAAGCCCTCTTCTGCCATCTTCCTTCAGTGCATAGTTAAGTTTTTCCTATTCAGCCACAATTGTCTGAATCTCTTACCTTTTGCTGGTGTATTTGGTTATATTTATACAGTTTGGAGGAGAGGCAGAGAGCTGATAGGAGAACAAGAGAGGCCAAGGGTGACGAATTCAAACCAAAATGGTTCAACTTATCAAATGAAATTTGTCCTACACCTTGGGGTGAGTTGGAGGTGTATGAATACAATGGCAAATATCATGAACATCGTGCTGCTATTGATAGTTCTGACCATGTTGAAGAGGTTGACGCTAAAACGACTGAATTCAATCCTTGGCAATATGAAGATTCAGTAGTTTCTGCATAATTAGTTGTTCCTCTTATCTGTATCTTGTGTTATTTTTTTTGCAGAGTACCTTTTTTCTCTTTTACTGTATTAGGCCTATATTAGGTCTGCATTCTTTTCCAGGGAGCTAATTCCTACATTTTATCTATCTTGAGATTGATAAATGTTTTGTACATATGGTTGCACTTGAAGTATGGTTTTATGATTTCTCTTTTACTTGCAATACGTAGCATTAAACCTATAAATGAAATGTTGTGATGGGTCAAAATTGTCCGGTAATGATCCTATTTTATCACTTCTAAGTTTGTTAATTGAGTTTGTTTAGGTAAGTCATTCTGCAGGGTGTTAGATTAAGGTTTTGTGAAATGAGACTAAATACTTGTAACACTTCTCGTGTTAGCCTGTAACTTGGGCAGCAAATAGAAACTTCATGGCAAATTTCATTCCATTTAGCTATAGAATACTGTTTATACACAAGATCAATCACTGTTGTTTGTGATCCAACTCGACGTTAAATTAACCAAAAATGGCCTCTCTCCAAATTTGAGATTACGCTAAAAGAAGTAGGGAAGCAATTCTGAACAAACAAAGCAACTCAATCAAGTCTTGATATTAGCTTGTGAGGCTTCACAATATACTAATTTTAAGGTCTACTGCAGATATTAGGTTCAACAAAAATGACTCTTTTAAGTTACCTCATACTTGCCTCAAGCTTACATGCAGCCAAAAGAAATGAGTTTTGTCTGGAATTCTACTACAACAGTGAATAAATATCTAAGTAACAAGGCAGACAAGTAACTTCCAAATGTGGTCAGTAGTTTGGTGTAGATTGTTTACTTCCAAATGTGGTCTACTGTGGGTTTGGTCTAGTTTTGCTGCCCTCATTCTTGCCACTGTGCTCCTCCAAGAACACCAAAAGACTCGCATCCTATACAAATCTTCATCGTTAAACAGTCTTTTTGCTCACATGATTGTGCAGAACCTATTAGAAATAACTGCATCAAGAAAACAAGAAATGTATTCTATATTATATCAGCTAGAGAAGGACGCTACTTTGACCTGCATTACAGAATACAATGACCAATGCTTATATACTTTTTACAGTACCAAAGATTTACATTATCAAAAGCCAGATACCTGTATTTCTGTTTGATGGAGTATTTGGTGTTATTCCTGCGGTGGACTTTCCTCATCGAACCATCTCGGGGGATCAAAACCAGATCCTCCTGGCATGTTTGAAAATATAGTGTGAGCAACATACTACGATCTACTCCAAGACTTATCAACAAAGGTAGAAGTATCTCAGTTGAAGCTAATAGTAGAACATGTCAAATTTTACTTCACTAAGCTTCAGAGAGACCTCAGAGTTTTAAGCAAACAATGGTTGGTGGAACAACATTACCTAGAGGATTACAACGACAAAGACGCCAGGCAGTCAAAACTGTCCCTTTAACAACTCCGTATTTCTTGTAAGCAATCATGGAGTATTCACTGCATGTTGGTAAATAGCGGCAACTTTTTGGCATTATTGGTGAGATTTCCCCTGCTTAACAGTCAACTGTTACACAGTCCTGCCGGTCTTTATAGCATAAAGTGAGAAATTCGAAACAGCTCAAACGAATCAGAAGAATAAAAGTGTCAAAATTTTTAGCTAAAACAAATCCACAACTTACTTTTATAGAACTTGAGCATTGATAATGCAGCTTTGACCCCCAAACTATCTACATCATCATCTGAATTCAAAAGGCAAGCACCAAATTTTAGAAAAATGCAACCCCAACATCTTAAAAAACTTCTTACCCAAAATCTGTTGGAAATTGTGGGCAACTCATAAGGAAGTGGCCCTATGTCTCTCTACTTATCATTCATTATTTTGTCTCCTCTTGAAATAGTCTAACTAGCCGTTACAAACTAGCCGCTACCAAGTCGTAGGAGCAACACCTACATATAGATGGCACATAGTGAACAATGACATAGATTTCAAGCTCTACTTTCTATTTCTTCACCTTCTTCTAAGCTGGGATTTTTCTCTCTCGTGTGGTTTGTAACTGAAAGAGCTTGTTCAATCCTGGGATATGCCTAATTATGCTATTCGGTGTGTGGGCGCAAGATCCTTAACGCTAGTGTCTTTGACATGCCTGAAGCTAAATTCTTTTATAACAGAATCTCCCTTCCTAGCGAATAAATTGAAGATCCAACTCATAGCAGTGTGTGCACTTGTTCAGTTTTACCAAAGAAAAAATCGTACCTGCATCCGATGTTTGTACCGAACCAATAAATACTTAACATGTGCCATTTACATAAACTTTTGATTACTTACAACAATAACATACCCAATATAATCGCACAAGTTCAAGTAAATCATATCTAAAAACAAGAATTTTATATTACTTTTAAAATGGGATCTTTACACGAATAGTACTATGCACTGTAATAGACATATTATACCTATAGTATTACACATTGCCAACTATTTTTAGTTTAATCCGATGGCTATTTAGGTTAGTTTTTCTTTTTCCTCTTTTTTCCCTTCTTTCAAAATCGGTAAACAAGTATGAATAATTTTATCAATTATTTTCAAAATTCAGAACTTATAAACTCAAAATCTTAGCTTCGCTTTCGAGCCACATACCTTGAGAGTTGCTCTCATCGGAACCCGACCCGCTAACGATACATAAGCTCCGACTCTGCTGCCTGAATTTCTACAAGCAAAAAGAAGAGGAAGGTTTATTAATTATGGTTAATTGAGAATTGAAAAGGTAAGAGGTGTAGTTTGTGGAAAATGAAAGTACTTTTCTCAGAGGAAAGAGAAGATTTGACTGCTGCTTCGTGTGAGATGACGAACTAGGGAAACTGGGATTTGTTGAAGAAGAGGGTTTACAGGGGGAGTAGCTGTAGAAAGCTAGCGCCATTGATGGATGAGAGGAAGATACATCTGCTGTGAATTTCTTGATAACTACTGGGGTTCAGGTCTACTAATAGAACTTGTGGTGAGAATGAATGGTGATCGAACAACAATTTGTTAAAAGATTGGAAAAATACACTTTTTGTTTTCACCGTTATTGAAACTCGACTAAATTTAAATACAACACAAGAGTGACTCCCAACATAATTTTCTCGATAACATGAAATCTGAATGCTAAGATTCAGGGGTGACACTCTCAATACAAATAGTGCAGTTCTAGATCTATTTATGAGTGACGCGTCCAACATAATTTTCTTTCTTAACCAGAAAAAAAATACATAAGCTGCCTTTAAGCTCGATTTTAAAAAAAAGTTCGAAACAAAATTAATGAAGAGAAGACTTATTGTGACACCACAAATCTTGATCATAAATTTTAAAGTTCGAAATTTAAAAATTTATACGTCCACAAAACTTATGATAAATAATACAACATTATAAGACAGATTTTGAAGTTAAAATATAGAGATTTGTGCATCCACAAAACTTATGATAAATAATATTAGTAGTATAACAAGATAGCTAGAATGAATATTATACATTTAGTATATGTAGCAGACTTGTGAACAAGTGAACTATTCAAGAATTTAACAAGTTAAGGTAGAATAAAGATACTAATAAACTGTCTGTCTGACAAAGCTTGTAAAAAAATTAAACATTACAGGTAACATTAACTCATTTTGTAGTTGCAATTTGCATGTATTACAATTTACAACCATTTGAGCTACAGCAGAATGCTCTAAGTTAGCTTGGAGAGGGAACTTCTTTTTGTACATCACGTAAACAACCCACACTATGAACAATGCTAGTATCCTATGTCCAACTTGCTTTAATTCTCTAGTTACCTTCGACTACAGTGCGACTGCCGATGGAGGACTGAACATCTCTTACAACTGTTAGAATACAAAAAAGTTGATGTCTGCCTCCGTGTTGTATCGTTTGGCAGTCTACAGGGTTCTTGTTAGCTCCTTTACACGAAGAGTGGAGCTGCTACTTTACAAGGTAAAAGCTACACTTACACAGCTACACCAAACTGCTTTGGCGATCAAACACTTTACATCTCTGCTGTAAGAAGAAACATTTCATTTTGATACAGGCGTCCTCGGTACGTTATCAAATGATGTCCGAAAACGAAGGCCAGAGTCTATATGTTTTGTGGAGGGCAACAGCCAGTAGAGGACATTTGGACCAAGAACCTGCATTGCAAAGGAAAACTAATTCAAACGTTGATATAAACAGGTAACAAGTGTGAATAAAGCACATGCGTCTCAACAGATATAAAACAAGAAATTTACATACAGTAGAGAAAAATAACAATGATTTCTAAAAAAAAAGAGAAAGCTGAAGGTTATCGTTAAAGCAAGGAGAAGAAACACTGGGAGGAGAAATCAAGAGGAATAATGGCTTACTGCTATCAAATTCTCGTATGGACCAAGATCATATGGATGAGAATAGACATAACCTCCCTTTTCAGCAACACACATCGCTCTCACACCTTCTTGGTACTGGAGAGCATCAACAACCTTCTTA
This sequence comes from Solanum lycopersicoides, assembly GCA_022817965.1. NCBI lineage: Eukaryota > Viridiplantae > Streptophyta > Magnoliopsida > Solanales > Solanaceae > Solanum > Solanum lycopersicoides. Next base: position 85,976,413 of record CM040627.1, read on the forward strand.
GTGCTTGTACACACAATATGCCACGACAAGAAATTGAAAAAATACGATATTACAGTTAACAAACCTCAATTGTTGTTTTGTTTTGCAAAATCAGGTAAAAATGCCAACACAGGAAAAAGCCCAGCGCCAAACTTAGAGGGACTAGTACAAGCCCTGAGATAATCTATCAACAGGAATAAATCTTGAGCAATTGACAAATGAAAATTTACTAAAGAACAAAAAATATTCATGGGAAATTACATATACAACTCTGAAAGAGCCTTCACTTTGCTGGTCATCCTTTGGAGAGTCTATGGTTATGCTACCAGCAAGCAAAACCTGAATAGATGAAAATAAGACTTGTTAAAGGTTGAGGGTAGAAAACAAATCTCAATTTATGCTTGATCAGCCACATGTATACATAATAACAAGAATTGAATTAATAGATCTCAGCAAATAAGAAGATGGAGCATACTTGACAAACAAAAGACAGTCATAGCTTCCGAAGTTTTTTTTTTTTTTTTTTTTTTTTTTGAGAATGAGCATCCAAAAGATATAATACAGTACAAAGAGTGCAAAAATGCACACTTACCAGGGAATATATGCAAGCAACAACAGCATACATAACAAAGATGAAGAAGATCTTGTAGTTCGCATGCCCCACACAGTTATTCATCCACACGCAATGATGATCCTTATATCCAAATGAAACACTTTTAATTTAATATACAGTACATCAAGATAAAACATAAATGAAATATAGACCAGGCATACCATTCGTAGTACACATTTGTTACATATACGACAATGATGAGCACGTGGAGGCTTATAAAGGGAACACTTTTGGCAGTATCTCAAATCCCCACCCTGTAGAATAATTCATAGAACAAAATTACATCGCGAAGTTTGAACACAAACTTGACAGCTTCATTGCAACTTTTTGTTTCAAAAATGAAATTCAAGCAGAATATCAATCTCAGTTCATAGAATATGTATTTAGTTTCATGTTATTAACCATAATATGTAATTAGCAATACTAAATATTGCTCAAAAAAAATATGGTTATGCATATACGTTTATATTCTGATAACATTATTGTAGGGATTCTGTAAAATATATGAGATTACCAGATGCTAGAAATGTTGAAGAACTATCAGGTCCATAAACTTCATTGAGAATAGTCATCAAAATTGTTATTTAGAGTATCAATAAACTACTTTTCTTCTATTCATGATTAAAACATGATTAATTATTAGAATACAAAATCAGTGTTAGTTTAAACTTTAAGTACTCACAGCCACATGTGCAAAAATCAACTACTTTTCTAGCTATTCTCAAACAAAGCATTTGCAAAATCTAGAATCCCGTTGCTACTGTATACGGTGGACAGTTTGGAAGGAGAGAAATATGAGATGTTTTGAAGCCAAAACTAACTTAATTCAGAAGATAAAATGAAACTGTATAGTTTTGCTTGCCTTTTGGTGTAACAAGAACTTCTAATAAGGCAGAATCTCTCTTAGACGTTACAGAATTCCTCCAAAAATAGATAGGGAGATTTTAACTTTATATGTTCATGCTTGGACATTGTAAGCTCCAGAATAATACCTTACCTTCTAAAGAAAAGAGAAGTTTAAAGTTATAAGAAAAGTAACTTTTTGGTTCTGCGGATAAACAACACGATAGGTGAAATAAACACATTAAAGAAGCAATCATGCGATGAGAAATAGCATTTACTGGAAATTTCACAATTCTAACATAGAGCTAAAGCAGTACTCTATAGATGGTATAACTGCTAGCTGAAGTATCAAGAAATAACGTGCACGTGATTTTTGCACCAGTCACATTTTTCATTCAAATGTCATCCGAAAAAAGGAATTCAGTTCCATGATTTAAGAAAGATGGGAAAAACACCAATAAACGGACTGAGAAGTAAGAGAACCACCAAAAGTAAAAGATGTTTAGCAGAGCAGAAACATACTTTCTTCAGATTTATAAATAGCACTAATATTGAATTTTCATATACAGTAGGCATGTTTATGACTTTTGACACACTTCTAGAGTATGCTGCTTCTTGTAATTACCTCTAACTCCGTATTATTTCAAGTTAAGTATCCATTCCCGACTCAATAATGAATCTCCAAATACTTGGGGATTTTCTCTCCGCAACATTAAATTAAGCAACAAGCACAGTAAAGAGACAAACTAGTACGCCAAAGCCATGTCTTTCCTTCACTTAGCATATGCTACAGAAAGCACATGTTCAGCAAGATTTTCCGACAACATGCTTATATTTCCCCATGTTATCCAATTACTGAATGAAGAAGTAATCAGGTTCTTACATGTCATAACTCCATTGATGTGGTGTTTCCTTAGCTCGAAACAGTTAAAAATGTTTCCTTTATGGGCGTGCTTCTATGGAGGAGAACATTTTCCAATTTCAAGAAGAGGCAGTCACTAAATTCAAAATAAGGCTCTATTCAGGCTGTACCGCAATAGTCTGATATGTAAATTATCATCATGTAGTCATTTTCCTTTCCAAAAATCACTAAATATGACATACAACACCAAATTTTTTCTTTAATACATGAAATTATCACTAAGCAAAATCTTATACGCTATATTAGATTATTCGTACCATATTTATCCTACTTGTTTTCCCTAATCCAAACAAAATATGGAAAATAATTTCCAGAGAACAGAAATACAAATTGAAGTAATATATACACTTATATATATATATATTACAGAAATAAAGCAAAAAAATGGCAGAAATGGAAAACACAAGATAATAATTCAAAATTCAAATTAAAAAAAATAAAAATGAAAGAAATGCAAAAACCTTGCGTTTGATCTCATGAACAATATTATCAGGGTCTTCAACGTCGGGTACAAATGAGCTAGGAACCTGACCCGGATCGGTGTAGATGGCAAGGGCATAATTGGAAATGCACATAACAGCAACGACGGTGAAGAAGACGGCGTTAAGCATTCCAGGGGACGACCAAAGCCCAAACCACTGATCAATGAAGACGAACACCGTTGAGAAGTATATGAATGCAATGGCGGCTATGACGACGGTGACGTGTAACGAGAATCCGCTTCCACGTTTCATTTCCCGACGTCTGAAGGATGACCGCCGGCGAGAATTTAACGGTGGGNACTTTCTATTTCTTCACCTTCTTCTAAGCTGGGATTTTTTTTCTCTCGTGGTTTGTAACTGAAAGAGCTTGTTCAATCCTGGGATATGCCTAAATATGCTATTCGGTGTGTGGGCGTAAGATCCTTAACGCTAGTGTCATTAACATGCCTGAAGCTAAATTTTTTTATAACAGAATCTCCCTTCCTGGCGAATAAATTGAAGATCCAACTCATAGCAGTGTGTGCACTTGTTCAGTTTTACCAAAGAAAAAATCGTACCTGCATCCGATGTTTGTACCGAACCAATAAATACTTAACATGTGCCATTTACATAAACTTTTGATTACTTACAGCAATAACATACCCAATATAATCGCACAAGTTCAAGTAAATCATATCTAAAAAAAAGAATTTTATATTACTTTTAAAATGGGATCTTTACACGAATAGTACTATGCACTGTCATATACATATTATACCTATAGTATTACACATTGCCAACTATTTTTAGTTTAATCCGATGGCTATTTAGGTTAGTTCTTTTTCCTCATTTTTCCCTTCTTTTAAAATCGACAAACAAGTATGAATAATTTATCAATTATTTTCGACATTCAAAACTTATAAACTCAAAATCTTAGCTCCGCTTTCGAGCCACATACCTTGAGAGTTGCTCTCATCGGAACCCGACCCGCTAACGATACATAAGCTCCGACTCTGCTGCCTGAATTTCTACAAGAACAAAAGATGAGGAAAGTTAATTAATTATGGTTAATTGAGAATTGAAAAGGAAAGAGGTGTAGTTTGTGGAAAATGAAAGTACTTTTCTCAGAGGAAAGAGAAGATTTGACTGCTGCTTCGTGTGAGATGACGAACTAGGGAAACTGGAATTTGTTGAAGAAGAGGGTTTACAGGGGGAGTAGCTGTAGAAAGCTAGCGCCATTGATGGATGAGAGGAAGATAAAATCTGCTGTGAATTTCTTGTGGGTTCAGTCTACTACTGGAACTTATGGTGAGAATGAATGGTGATCGAACAATAATCATATATTATTACGAGTAGAAAAGTTGAATTATTATTTTGTCTCTCTATTAAATTAAAATTTTTATTATTTTTATATTTATATATTTAATTTTCTTAATTCTGATTTCAAAATCTTGACCTTTCAAATTTCTCACACAAATTTTAAAAAAATACAAATGAGTAATTATTCCTTAAAGACAAGAAATTAAAATAGATTCATGTATCTTTTAAAGTTAAATTTCATCTCTGTCTTTTTTATATTTATTTTAATAGTATTTGACCTTTTAATTTTTCATGTGTCTTTTCATGTTTCTGTAATTTTGTTCTATAAATTTAACTTTTCAAAAAAAAAAAATTTATTTACTATTCCTACAATTCTTGTGTGTAGGAACTCTAAAATTTATTTCACTCGTTAAATTTTCTTTCTTCCAATAGTAACTTTTTTTATAATCTTTATTCATATTTTAATATATAAAATTTCTTTGTTATTATTGGTCTCAGGGATATTTATTCTGGTCAATCTTTTCACATTGTTAAATACTCTATAAAGTGTATCATAAGGTGGGTTTGTCCAATTATGTCATTTGCCTTCTTTGGTTAGATTTCTTCTCCAAAAAGAATCCACTTCAGGTAAATCTATTCCAATATAATTGATTTAGCTACAAATATTGACAAACACTTTTTGTATTATTGCTAAGCTAGCAACATATTCACTTCTTTTAGTATAATATCTATTTATGAAAAGCTTCTGTTGCAATAAAACTCAAATTCAGATATAAGTTAGATCTGTGAATGCCTTTGCATATTTGAACTTTGAAATGTGAACATAGACTATGTTTGGAGTACACATGTTCATAGTTGACTGTGTGTTTGTGTAGTTTAAAATAGTATGAAATACACGTGCGATTCACGTGTTCGAGAACTAGTTTGTTAAAAGATTGGAAAAATACACTCTTTTTGTTTTCGCCCAGTGTTGGAGCCCGACTAAATCTGAATATTAGTGTAGAGAGTCTATTCAGGGATGATGCTCCCAACACGAAATCTGAATGTCATGGCACACCATTCAAGTGTGACGCTCCTAACATAATTTTCTCTACAACACGAAATCTGAATGCTTAGATTCACGGATGAAGCTCCCAACACAAATGGTGCACTACTGGAGCCATTCAAAAGTGACGCGCCCAACATAATTTTCTCCCTAGCTAGGAAAAAAAATACATAACTTGCCTATACCACAATTCTCGATCACAAATTTTGAAGTTGAAAAATGAAAATTTGTACATTCACAAAACTTATGATAAATAATACTAGTATAATAAGATGGCTAGAATGAATATAATACATTTAGTCCGTGTAGCAGAACTTGTGAACAAGTGAAACATTCAAGAATTTAACAAATAACAAGTTAAGGTAGAATAAAGATCGTAATAAACTGTCTGTCAAGTGTCAACTTGTAAAAAAATTAAACATTACAGGTAACATTAACTCATTTTGTAGTTGCAATTTGCATGTATTACAATTTACAACCTTTTGAGCTACAGCAGAATGCTCTAAGTTAGCTTGGAAAGAGAACTTCTATTTGTACATCACGTAAATAACCCACAACTATGAACAATGCTAGTATCCTATGTCCAACTGCTTCATTTCTCTAGTTACCTTCGATTACAGTGCGACTGCCGATGGAGGACTGAACATCTCTTACAACTGTTAGAATACAAAAAAGATTGATGATTGCCTCCGTGTTGTGTCGTTTCGCAGACTGAAACAGGGTTCTTGTTAGCTCCTTTACACGAAGAGTGGAGCTGCTACTTTACAAGGTAAAAGCTACACTTACACAGCTGCACCAAACTGCTTTGGCGATCAAAACAGTTTACATCTCTGCTGTAAGAAGAAACATTTCATTTTGATACAGGCGTCCTCGGTACGTTATCAAATGATGTCCGAAAACGAAGGCCAGAGTCTATATGTTTTGTGGAGGGCAACAGCCAGCAGAGGACATTTGGACCAAGAACCTGCATTGCAAAGGAAAACTAATTCAAACGTTGATATAAACAGGTAACAAGTGTGATAAACCACATGCGTCTCAACAGATATAAAACAAGAAAGTTACATACAGTAGAGAAAAATAACAATGATTTTTAAAAAAAGAGAAAGCTGAAGGTTATCGTTAACGCAAGGAGAAGAAACACTGGGAGGAGAAATCAAGAGGAATAATGGCTTACTGCTATCAAATTCTCATATGCACCAAGATCATATGGATGTGAATAGACATAACCTCCCTTTTCAGCAACACACATCGCTCTCACACCTTCTTGGTACTGGAGAGCATCAACAACCTTCTTAGTGCTAGTACACACAATATGCCACGACAAGAAATTGAAAAAATACGATATTACAGTTAACAAACCTCAATTGTTGTTTTGTTTTGCAAAATCAGGTAAAAATGCCAACACAGGAAAAAGCCCAGCGCCAAACTTAGAGGGACTAGTATAAGCCCTGAGATAATCTATCAACAGGAATAAATCTTGAGCAAATTGACAAATGAAAATTTACTAAAGAACAAAAAATATTCATGGGAAATTACATATACAACTCTGAAAGAGCCTTCACTTTGCTGGTCATCCTTTGGAGAGTCTATGGTTATGCTACCAGCAAGCAAAACCTGAATAGATGAAAATAAGACTTGTTAAAGGTTGAGGGTAGAAAACAAATCTCAATTTATGCTTGATCAGCCACATGTATACATAATAACAAGAATTGAATTAATAGATCTCAGCAAATAAGAAGATGGAGCATACTTGAGAAACAAAAGACAGTCATAGCTTCTGAAGATTTTTTTTTGAGAATGAGCATCCAAAAGATATCATACAGTACAAAGAGTGCAAAAATGCACACTTACCAGGGAATATATGCAAGCAACAACAGCATACATAACAAAGATGAAGAAGATCTTGTAGTTCGCATGCCCCACACAGTTATTCATCCACACGCAATGATGATCCTTATATCCAAATGAAACACTTTTAATTTAATATACAGTTCATCAAGATAAAACATAAATGAAATATAGACTAGGCATACCATTCGTAGTACACATTTGTTACATATACGACAATGATGAGCACGTGGAGGCTTATAAAGGGAACACTTTTGGCAGTATCTCAAATCCCCACCCTGTAGAATAATTCATAGAACAAAATTACATCGCCAAGTTCGAACACAAACTTGATACTATCAGGTAAAGAGTATCACTACTTTACAGCCACTAATGACAGCTTCATTGCAACTTTTTGTTTCAAAATGAAATTCAAGCAGAATATCAATCTCAGTTCATAGAATATGTAATTTAGTATCATGTTATTAATCATAATATGTAATTAGCAATACTAAATATTGCTCAAAAAAATATGGTTATGCATATACGTTTATATTCTGACAACATTATTGTAGGGATTCTGTAAAATATATGAGATTACCAGATGCTAGAAATGTTGAAGAACTATCAGGTCCATAAACTTCATTGAGAATAGTCATCAAAATTGTTATTTAGAGTATCAATAAACTACTTTTCTTCTATTCATGATTAAAACATGATTAATTATTAGAATACAAAATCAGTGTTAGTTTAAACTTTAAGTACTCACAGCCACATGTGCAGAATCAACTACTTTTCTAGCTATTCTCAAACAAAGCATGTGCAAAATCTAGAATCCCGTTGCTACTGTATACGGTGGACAGTTTGGAAGGAGAGAAATATGAGATGTTTTGAAGCCAAAACTAACTTAATTCAGAAGATAAAATGAAACTGTATAGTTTTGCTTGCCTTTTGGTGTAACAAGGACTTCTAATAAGGCAGAATCTATCTTAGACGTTACAGAATTCCTCCAAAAATTGATAGGGAGGTTTTAACTTTATATGTTCATGCATGGACATTGTAAGCTCCAGATTCCAGAATAATACCTTACCTTCTAAAGAAAAGAGAAGCTTAAAGTTATAAGAAAAGTAACTTTTCGGTTCTGCGGATAAAGAACACGATAGGTGAAATTAACACATTAAAGAAGCAATCATGCAATGAAAAATAGTATTTACTGGAAATTTCACAATCCTAACATAGAGCTAAAGCAGTACCCTATAGATGGTATAACTGCTAGCTGAAGTATCAAGAAATGACGTGCATGCGATTTTTGCACCAGTCACATTTTTAATTTAAATGTCATCCAAAAAAAGGAATTCAGTTCCATGATTTAAGAAAGATGGGAAAAACACCAATAAATGGACTGAAAAGTATTAAGAGAACCACCAAAAGTAAAAGATGTTTAGCAGAGCAGAAACATACTTTCTTCAGACTTATAAATAGCACTAATATTGAATTTTCATATACAGTAGGCATGTTTATGACTTTTGACACACTTCTAGAGTATGCTGCTTCTTGTAATTACCTCTAACTCCGTATCTTTTCAAGTTAAGTATCCATTCCCGACTCAATAATGAATCTCCAATACTTGGGATTTTCTCTCCACAACATTAAGATTTAGCAACAAACTAGTACACCAAAGCCACGTCTTTCCTTCACTTAGCATATGCTACAGAAAGCACATGTTCAGCAAGATTTTTCGACAACATGCTTATATTTCCCCATGTTTTCCAATTACTGAATGAAGAAGTAATCAGGTTCTTACATGTCATAACTCCATTGATGTGGTGTTTCCTTAGCTCGAAACAGTTAAAAATGTTTCCTTTAAGGGCATGCTTCGTATGGAGGAAAACATTTTCCATTTCAAGAAGAGGCAGTCACTAAATTCAAAATAAGGTTCTATTCAGGCAGTACCGCAATAGTCTGATATGTAAATTATCATCATGTTGTCATTTTCCTTTCCAAAAATCACTAAATATGACATACAACACTAAAAATATTCTCTTTAATACATGAAATTATCACTAAGCAAAATCTTATACGCTATATTAGATTATTCGTACCATATTTATCCTACTTGTTTTCCCTAATCCAAACAAAATATGGAAAATAATTTCCAGAGAACAGAAATACAAATTGAAGTAATATATACACTTATATATATATAGAAATAAAGCAAAAAATGGCAGAAATGGAAAACACCGCTAATAATTCAAAATTCAAATTAAAAAAAATAAAAATGAAAGAAATGCAAAAACCTTGCGTTTGATCTCATGAACAATATTATCAGGGTCTTCAACGTCGGGTACAAATGAGCTAGGAACCTGACCCGGATCGGTGTAGATGGCAAGGGCATAATTGGAAATGCACATGACAGCAACAACGGTGAAGAAGACGGCGTTAAGCATTCCAGGGGACGACCAAAGCCCAAACCACTGATCAATGAAGACGAACACCGTTGAGAAGTATATGAATGCAATGGCGGCTATGACGACGGTGACATGGAACGAGAATCCGCTTCCACGTTTCATTTCCCGACGTCGGAAGGATGACCGCCGGCGAGAATTTAACGGTGGGGTTTGGATCTAGAGGAATACAAGTAAGGGCTTGTTTGGAGTTTGGGTTCATGAAGTTTCTTTTATTATCAGAAAATAATGTCCGGTTGGTCTTAACACTTAATCCACCTAAAACAATGCGAATTTGTGAAGTATTTTATTACTACCAACTAATTCCATAATTTTAAAAAAATATAATTTCTTCAAACCAAAGTTTTATAAACTTTTAATATATTTCAATTTTATTTATTATATTTTATATATAATTTGATTGAAAGATGATATTTTTTCAGTTTTTCTGGTGAGCATTAAAAATTATTAGTCAAAAGTATATTTAAATTGTTATTACTTTGCAAAATTTTACATTATATTACAAGTTTTTTCCCCCTATTCGAACGATCACTATCTATGTTTAAACACATCTAATTGAACAGCTGATGATAGTTCAGATGGAAAAAATGAAACAACTCATAGTTGGCTTAATCAACTCTGAGTGTGTTTTTTAATAGATAAATAGTGGCAGTTTATATAGGAAAGAAAATAGGATAATGCATAACTATCCTCCAACATATGCCTGAAATCTCAGAGACACGCTTATACTAAGGTCCTATTACCCTGAACTTATTTTATACATAATTTTCTACCCCTTTTCGATCAAAGTAGCACTATCTGGTGGGCCCAGCGCGTGTTGATATTTTTTTACTTATTTTATACATAATTTTCTACTCCTTTTCGATCAAAGTAGCACTATCTGGTGGGCCCAGCGCGTGTTGATATTTTTTTTCAACCTAGTGCCACGTAGGCCGAAAAGGGATAGAAAATTATTTAAAAAATAAGTTCAGAGAGTAATAGGACCTTAGTATAGTATAAGTGTATCTCTCAGATTTTAAGCATAGACTAGGGGTACTTACGCATTTTCCCAAAAAAGTAGATGAGTATAATTTAATTTGAAAAATAAAGAAATAACCGATAGATTTATGATATTTATTGAACTTTACTTATTTTATTATACTAGATGTTCATTGCCCGTGCTCGCACGGGTCCAATATTTTTATGGGCACAATATTTTCATGCGACTTTAATGCAATGCATATTTATAAATCGTGAAAATTTATGTAATAGGTAGGATAGTATACTGTTGAGTGATTTACAGACATTATTTATAAAAATACTATCTAGGTAAGCAGATTGTTTGAATTGTTGGCATGTACATATACATTCACAATGCAGTAGTATCAAACTATGAGAGTTAAAATAGTAACGCAACCAACTTCTAAGTCGTTGGCAGTCGTTTGGTTCTTCATGTTATCGTTGTAGTTGTGTGAGCTCTGATTGACACAACACATGGGGAGGTTATAAATAACGGGCTTACTTATATCTTTAGAAACTTTCTGCAAATAAAAAAATGATAGGGTAAGATTATATAAGATGGATACAAGGTATATCAATAATGCTTTATTTACATTACAACTTCAAACATTCTGAATAATTTGAAAAGTAATTCAACACTGTAATATATTTATACATATAAATAAGTCAAAATAGATGGAACAAATTTTCTACCAATTCTGTTATCATGCTGAAATGCGTGTCTACCTCGTGTAAAACTTAAAAGGCTAGACATAATACATGTATTTAGTAGAATAATAATAAGAGAACTAAGTTGTTTGGTGGTTAATAGTTTTCAAAGTTAATTGAGGATGCAAGTAATTAACATTCAAGATGCAAAGGTCGATAGATGAATAGTTGATAACTTAATTTGCGACTATATATATATATATATATCATAAGTAATAATAACAAGTAAGCTCATTTTCTCCTACTACAATTATGCCATTTCAATGGAAATAGAGACATGTTAAGTTTGAAAAAAAATATTATACGTCTTGATATGCAAATAAGACAGCAGACGACCAAAAATCCCTCTAATTTCATAAATTAATGAAGAAGCTAAGCATTGATCAAACTCTACTTTGGTGTCAAAGTAATGTATAGCTACAAATAGTTATCGACTTTACAATTTATTATCAAAGGAAGTGGAAGAGCGTCACATACAAAAGTGAAGGAAGTTGAACACACTCGAGAGAACAATAATCACAACGACCAGCAAACAAGTAATAAGCAAAGATAGATTGGAAAGAGGAAGTTATATTCAAATTAAGAGTTGAGATCAGACACATATTAAAACCAAATTTAATTTACACCTATCCACACCAAACATCATTGCGAAGCCAAAAATAATTACAAAATTTTGAAGAAATTTAAAATCCCTTGATGAAGAAGCAGATAAAATTAAAAATTGAACTTACCAGAAGATGAATCCAAAAATTTGTAATCCTCATGCAATTGCTCTCTAACCTTTTTATATTAAAAAGGAATCTGATAAGAATCAAGAATCCTACATCAAAGGGGAAATGGATAATATTTAGGAGCAAAATTTGTTCATCAAACCCATGTCAAACAATTGCCATCATTTATCATAATCAAAATATAAAAGAACAAAATAAGAAGAATTGCCTAAAATTGAAAGAGTAGCTAACCACAAATTTGGTGAAATCCAAATGAGAAAGGGCATGTATAATTGAACAAAGACATGAAAGAAGATGAAGAAACTTATAAATTTATTTATGAAATAGCAGAAATAATGCCACGTAAATGATAAATTGTGTTAGCAACAAAGTAAAAGACACGTCATTAAATGGTAATACAAAGTGAAGTAACAAAATGACAAATATATCCTTGGCTTGAGATTTAATACCCAAAAACAAACAGGTTGATACCACCTTATAACTCATACTTCTAATATGGTATATTAATGCTTCAAATTGAGTCTAACTCCCAACATTTTTCTCCCACCAAAAATCATGTCATGTACTCTACTACGACTAACCAACCAATTTTGCTGCCATTTTTCATAAATTTTTCGAGACAATATTATCATTAGCCAAATAACAAATGACTTTTTCCCCCCTACATATCTATCACTTGGCTAACGATATAATGTTCGTGGCAAACAAAAGACATGTTTACAATATTTTCAACTAATTCAGGCCATTTCTGCCATCCCTTTCCATATTTATATAAATTAATAAAATAATAACATATGGTTACTAAAGTGTCACTTTTTATGTCTGTGTCTCAGTTCATGTGATATACTTTTCTTTTTAGTCTGTCCTAAATTATAATCTTGTAAATAAGTCACCTGCTACCACTGATAATAGAATATAATCTTGAAGATAAGGTACGTTACCTATTATAACAAGTAAAAATCATGACATGATGGTGTAAAAAGTTCCTTACGCTAACGATTTAAGTTATATATACACAAGTATGAACAAATTTGCTCACGATTTAAGTTATATATACACAACTAGTGTAAACAAAATTACACTATTAGCCATCAAGCCATTCAAAGGAAATTCACAGTCCAGTGAGGTTTGCTCAGCACCTCAACCATCAACTGGTAGATTGAGAGTTTGAGTCATGCTGAAAGATAAGTGAAACACTATTGACCCTCATGAAGGTTGGGTAAAAAGGAGGATATTTACAAGAAAATTTTCCTTAAAATGTGAATTTTGTAATCTTGAAAATAAAATAGGTTATTCAAAGGATATTTACAGTCAAGTGAGGTTTGCTCAAGTGGTTGATCGAGCACTTCCACCAACATCAACCGATATATTAAGGAGTCGAGTCATGCTAGAGGATAAGTGGAAACACTATTGATCCTTCCGAATGAGTGAGGTGGAAAATGGAGGATATTTATGAGAAAACCCCTAAATAATAACAAGGCAAATTGTTCTAAACAAGTGTGATTAGTTATATGGAAAATAAGGAAGTTTAGTATGTTGCAATAGGTTGAAATACACTACTAATTTTGTTCAAGATATTAAAATGTTGATATATTTAAGTTAAATAATCATATAGAAAGGATGTAAGTAGATGGATTATGAAATTTTGTCCCTTTTTGAGACAGTTGTTTAGTAAATGGTCGTCTTTTTATTTAATTTATATGAACCTTTTATTAGACCATGGTTTAAAGATTTTATTTGAGTAAACTACAAATCTTATGAGAAAACGTTAGGTCACTGTTTTGTGTGTTCTAAGGGCTATATTTACACAAATTTTAAAAATATTTGACAAAATCTAAATGAAGACCCAAAAAAGGCATAAATTAGCCTATTTAATGTAATATGGTCCAAAGAGTTATACCAATGAAGGGCAATATTGTTAGGAACATGATTGGTGACTTTTATAAGTAGACGATCACTCTCCCTTGTCACAATTGGAGGCCCTATGCTCTTTGTATGGCACAATCTTAGTCAACATTTTGCATTGTAATCTACATAAATAAATATTCAAAAAATTGGATCTTTTAAAAATCATTTGTAAGAAATTAAATTAAACTACAACAATGACAAACTCAGTGCAATCTTACAAAGTGGAGTCTGGGGAGGATAGTGTGTACGCAGACTTTACTTCTACCTCTCCGAGGTATAAAGATTGTTTTTAAAAGATCCTCAGCTCAAGCAAAACAAAATAGTAATTAAAAGAAAAACGTGACAACTTATAGCAAATTAGTGCACAGCATACTAAATAAACATATTTGCTAAAAGATTTTTGATACACTCATAGTGTGTAGTGATTGCTTGTATAGGCTTAGGGATAAGACGTAATGCAAGAAAAACAATAATGAATATTATCATGGGAGCTAATGGGGGAAAAATAGTAGAAGAACTCATCAATTTAATTTGATGTCTTCTTAATTGTTTTAATTAAATTTTATATTATAGTTGGATGAAAGATAGCTAGTAAGGTTGATGTATATATAGGGGTTCTAGGTAGGTTGGTTAGGTGATGATATAGTATAGTACTCATAGTTTAAAGAAAGAACAATGAGGAAGAAGTACAAAATTTGTGTACATTAAATTGTGTGGAAAAGGTCGGAAATATATGTGAACTTTGATCGAAATTGCTGTAACAATATTGAACTCTGAAAATGACAGTTTACCCCCTACACTATTAACAATATATTTTAAAAATATATGTGTGTCCATGTGAACACATTACTATTTATAATCATGCAATATATATGTGTGTCCATGTGAACACATTACTATTTATAATCATGCAATATTTATGAATATCGAGTTATTTACTCAAAGGATACATTTATATTCTAAAAATTCTAGATCTGCTCGTATTACCTATCAAAATTCACTTTGTTTACCCATAAGTTCGACCAAATTAGTGATTATACCATCAGTATATCAGAAACACTAGATACAAATAGATATAGATAAATCCCCAGGGTGATAACAAATTGCTGGTCTAATTAATTGCTAAATCATGAGGTAACAATGTAATAAACCACCGTTACAATGATTAGGTACAATAGTAAGGGTTTAAAAAAACCAACATTAAGAGTTAAAAAAATGAATCAAGATCTAATTTCTTGCTAATTACAACTACAATTTCATAATCACTCAAGCAATACTACAAAATTGGTGGTACTCTGGTTTTTCTGTTCTCTTTTGAATCCCTTTCACTTTTGACATTGATCAATGCTTACCACTGTGTGCATAGTGTACAAGAACCCAACTCCCAGAACTACGATTTTGAATCAGAAGAGAGATATCTCTATTCATTCTATCAATAACGTGACTGAACTTTCCGTCTTCAAACTAAACCATGTTTGTGAGTGCAGAATATGTGCCAAATACAGCTGAAATCAGTCCCACCACTATAATGAAACTGCAAGCTGCAAGCTGAATAATACAAAAGCGAAATAAAGTTACTTTTAGCATAATTAGCGCAGGGAGGGGGGAGGGGGTTACTTTTTTCAACTAAAAAATGAAGAGGAAAATACCTGAAATCGCGTGATTTGATCCTTACTTAATTGGATGTAGCATACACAAGGAAGGATTAAAGACTGAAAAAAACAAGTAAAAGAAAAAAAAAATCATGTTATGCACCTTAAGCTAATTAGCTTTACACGTTAAGAGTAAAGTGAAATAATTTGCTAAACTTACCACAAGCATTACTAGTGAAGATCCAATCAATGACATTACAGAACCTGCAGGTAAGTTTCATAATGAAATATCTTAGTTTGTAAACAGATTACTAATTTATAACGGTTTCCTCCTTTTGTACTCGTGTATATCGTTACCATGCAAATTTTAAACGAAACTACGTACCGAAATATGGAACTGCCAATGCAATGACCAGAGTTGAAAACACCAAAAGTGTTCTGATGAGTAAGGATACACCATAAGTTCTAAGCTGAGGCGAAGGCAGGAATTCTTCTATGCCAAAAGCTACTGGTGTAAGTGTTATTGCGTATTTTGTGAGAGGGGCTATGACCTACAAAAAAACATTATTTATATTTAGATTTTCAATAAACATCCAACGTAAAACAGGGGAAACAAATTCAGTCTTTTATGAGAAAATCATAGGCTAAAGCGGTTAATATTGTTCTTACCACTGTCCAAGCTGCAACTTTTGAAGTAACAAGTTCTGTTGGCAAATTCAAAGTGAACTGTGGATTGGTGTTTTCACCAAACATTAAAAAACCACAAACCGCTGCTCCGAGGTATGAAAAAAAGGCAACGCTGAAGCTGCATCAGTATGAACCAACACAAGTTAAATCTTAAACCTTCAACTTGCAGATGTACATTTTGATTGATCACATTAAGTGCCTAATTCATTTAATTTTACCTTATAAGAAGAACAGATGGGAATTTTGAAGGTTCTTTCATTGATGAGTAGATATTTGGGAAAACTGAATGGCTTCCATAGCAGAAACTATAAAGACCAATCGTGACAGGTAACCTTGCAATGTTAATAGCTGTTCCACTTGGGTGAAATCCAACATCATCAACCACCCCGACCCATAGCAAGCAGATCACCACGACAATCAGTGCAATCACTCCACCGGCTGAGTTAAAAGAATCACAATTCAACACACATTAGCACAAATAGAACAACTATGAACTAATTCGAGACATTTTGAGGTAAGTATCCAATACCTGAAACGATAGACAGCAAACGGAGATTTCTAAGCCAAACGGTTGGAAGTATGACAAGGGTAGAAATAATAGCACATATTTGATAAGAATTCAGATGAATTCCAGCAAACTCCATGTGACTATTCGGGAATAGGGCGGCGAGGTTATCACTCATCATAATCAAATACTCTATGCAAGAGGACTGTAAAAAGGAAAATATAGTTCCAAGTTAAGGGCTACACACAGCAGTATGAAGCACAGAGCAAGAATTGGACACTTACATATAGTTCCGCGTACAAGGCTATCTGCATTTAATGAAAATCCAACGTTAGCAACTAAACGAAAATCTTGTTCTACAAATTGAAAAAGCATTAGTATATATGTCGTCAATAATTTGTCATACTCACAGCTATAAAAATTCGACCAGACAATCCAAAGGCAGCTTGTCCGATATCTGGATAGGTTTCAATACCAGGAGAACTTTCTAAACATTTTTTCAGAAGAGTTCCAGTATAAAAAGTAATGATTCCAAAAAGAAACAGAAGGAAAAGGCTACACCATCCCCCTTCTTTGAGCGCATAGGGAACCGAAAGGATCCCTATTCCACACAGAGCATTTATCGCTGCATTGAAAAATCAATCCACGTTAAAGCAAACAAACAGGAGAATAGAGATGAGAGGCTTAAGTACTCGAAACATATATAGCAAGGAAAAACAAGCAGAACATCATTCGGGTACCAATCTACTGATACTTAACCAAATAACTGGACTTTCAGGATAAACATTGATGTAAATTCAGAAATTAGTACCTTTAGAACAACAGTACATGAACAATATAGCTCCAGGATATATAAATACATGTCTAAAATCTAAACCTTTTTCTGTATGCAATCAAAGATGTTCTAGCATCATTTTCAAATAGTGCACATGATCAAAAAGTGCAACAGAAAATGGACAGTCTTTAGACATAAATGTTACGATGACAAAATTGCAGGACCAAAGTTAGGCTACCCTAACAATAGAACAATAAACCATCACTATATAAACAACAAGATAACATCCGTGTCTCACCATTAAGAACTGATTGAGCATATGAACATTGCTGTGATGGTGGCAATTCTGGTGCTGAATATCTTGCTGAAGAAACGATCGATAGCTTTGAAGGATTCGAAGTTGGAATTTCTTCCCTGTCAAGGCTTGGAGAAGAAATGAAAGGTTTACTGAGGGAATGTTCAGGTGTCAGAGTCTGAGACCTCATGTATGCTGAACTCAACATAGAGCTACCCTTTAAAAAACTCAACGACGGTGGGGTCACCCCTGTAAACACGTCCATAGACCTCCTATACATTCAATAAAAGATTCAGTACTCTTCATTTGGATGAAAAATTGTACAAATTTCAAGTCAATTTACAAGAAGTAACAAAATGCAGTTATATTTAATCATGATGGTAGTATTTCCTTGAGCTGAGGGTCTATCGAAAACAGCCTCTCTACCTTCCTAGGCAAGGGTAAGGTCTGCAGGCACACTACCTGAAGAAGTTTATATGATAAAATATTATAGCACACACTTGGATCAGGGGATATTTTAATTTAGCAGCTTCCTTTGAAAAAATTATGATAAATAACGAAATATCAATTGTTTAGTACGACACTTCAAGGATTGCACTCATTGGCAAGGAAAAGAAGCTTTAGAGCCTTGATGACAACACTAGAGCGCCCATAAAGCAAGGCAAAGTGCTCAACATGTTATGTGCATTGCTTCAGGGCTTAAGCGCACCTTTGACAACACTAGTAATTATAATAATAATAATAACAACAACAATAATATCCCTGGAACCAAATCCCAACTAACATTAATAAGATGTAGTCAGAACAGAATATCTATACATAATAACAACACAAATTTAAATACTCACATTTAACATCTTCTTAGTTTTACATTTTTGCTTTTTCTTAATAATCTAACTGTTGAAAATCTCAACAATTCCTTCAAAATCACCACTAGAGGGATACCTATCTTTTGGGATAAAAAGTGATAGTGTTAAGGCCAACTTGCATGCACTTCGACTAAATCACCTAAATTTTCCGTCTCTACTTGAATTATAACCTGAGATCTCACAATTCTCAATCCACTTCATTACCTACTAAGTCACCCCGATAACTATAACAAATACTTAAACACATGAAAAAATTAACATTCTCTCTCACTTCATTAACTACTAGAGCAAGCGACATTACTATTAATTTATTTTCCATGCATGAAAAAAAATTAGCAACCCAATAAAAAAATGATACCTATAACTTTGAGGCCAAGTAGGAGAATCAAGTTGGCTAAGAAAAGGGGCATGAACAGAGTGATTAGAAATTTCAGATCCAGTATCGTCGTCTTCATTAAGCGTATCATCTGCCTCATTCTCTTCATTGTCAGTTTCGATTTGCAATAATCTATCAGCTCCATATTCTTCATCAAGCTTCATACCCATATCTATATTTTTGTGATTCTATTTGAAAAAAAAAAAAAAAGTTGTCAAATCTAAAAAACTATGAAATAGAGATTCAATTTGGGAGCATTAGAAAATAGATTGAAAAATGAGATTCCAGAGTTGTATAGAATGATAAAGAAAAAGAAGATGAGCTGTTTATACCTTTTTATTCTTTGTATATACTAGGTTAAAAAGACAAACCTATTTTGGGAATAAATGTATTTAAGCTAGCGTTTGATCATAGATATCTAAATATTCTTGGGAATTATTATTTGAGTGAAAATTTCACAATGTGTTTGGCTATGGAAGTATATTTCACTTTTTTAGAAAAATATGATTTATACCCATAAGTTTTTAAAACTATCAAAACTAATCATAAGTTTGTATTACAAGTCAATTAGATCTTCGTTATAACAATAACAAATAGTATCCATGGCACTAGAGCAATGTGGTAATTTGAAGTGAGTGCAACAAGCATAATTTTATACACCGTGAAGTAGACAAAACACATGAATTTATTATCCTGAACCGATTATTCATCATTTTCATCAATAACCATATCATCATTTAACATTCACTGAATATTTCATTACCACTTTGGTGTTAACGTAAAAAATTATATAATACAACGCAAGCAACAATTATAGAGGGTAGTTTTGTAAAAGATAAAAGTTTGGAGTAAAATTTCAATTTTAAAAGATCCCAAATAATGAGATTTGACCCAAATACTAGAAAATAATGTATTTGGAAATTGGGATATTTGCCAAATAATGTCAACGTATATGGACAAACACTATTTGCCAAATTTTTCTCCAAATATTATTTGGGAAATATATGGGCCAAACGGGCCAGATATGATTAGTTTCGAATTCGAATCTAGGAGTCTAATTAAATTCGAATCACATATTATAAGTTTATTTAAAAATGAAATCTCTAATTAAAAATGTAACCGTTTCATTACTACATCAAATTTTATGTAGGTGCGCGATATGACTAGTTAATTAAGCCTAGTAAAGAATGTTTTTTTTTTCTAAAAAAAGGGAAGATAGTATAAGCTTTTTTTGTGTTTAATAAATTGATTATTTTTACCCAATCAAAAATTATTTTCAAATTTCGTAATAAAATACTAATGCAACTATCTTTTATGATATTTAGGTTTGTTTTGTGGTTCATGATGATATTTTAGTCAAAATCTTTTCTTTAGTCATTTCCATTAAGAGGACTCTTAAAAAGTTGAAAATACATTTGATTTGATTTGTCAAATTCATAAATAATTAATGGACAAAATTGTAAACAATCCATCCATCCCTTTTACATGTTAATTTGTCTTAGTAATGATATGGCCTAATAATATTACTCCTCCGTTTCAAAAAGAATATTTCTATCTTTTTTTTAGTCCGTTTAAAAAAGAATTATTCCTTTTTTTTTTGGTAATACTTTAACTTTAACTTTCCATGTAACATGTTTAAGACCACAAGATTAAAGAGTATTTTGGTACATTTGACATAGCTTTTATTTAGAACCACAAAACTAAAATTCTTTTTTTTCTTAAATTTCATTCCAAGTCAAACTAGGACATCTTTTTTTAAAACGGAGAGAGTAATAATCGAACAATGCTTAACTAACTATTACGTAATATTCGACTTTCAGATTCTCTTGTTTAGAATGTTATCCTTAATAAATTATATATGTCTCAATTTTTCACCCTATTGTTACTCAAACATCTAGATTTCGTAATTAATATTTCACATCTTCTTCTTAAAATATTCACACATCTCCTCTTCACGTGTCTCGATTTTTGTGCTGTAATCTTGTAGATTGTGATTTGACTATTTTAATGGAGAACCAGGAGAACTAGCTAGCCAATGGCCACCACACATTCAAACTAGTGGAAATCATGTTGTTGTTTTTCATTTAAAAATTATTTAAATCATAAATAAGTTTACAATTAAAAATTACTTATTGAACTATTTAATTACTATTATTTTACCTTATCATTGTATAAAAGTTAAAACCTTTTCAAATGATATAAATAATGTTCTTTTACCTTTTTGGGAACATGACTCACGTGACTTCACTGGAAATTTGGAAGCTTGCATTCAGCAGTTTGTATATTTATATGCTTTTTGAGTGAGTTTATATGAAATCGATTTAAAATTTAAATTTTATGAATTTAACGTTAAAATTTATTATGTTTTAAATTTTATATAAGAATATATTCGTATATGAAATTATAGTTATGATAAGTGATTTTATTAATATATATATTTGTTTAGTTATATAATTATTTTTAAAGAAAATTTCATAATTAATATATAAAGACTATTTATCATTAGTTATGATATTATCGTTTATGGTTCTAAGTTTTAACAATAAAACACTTATTGAATTTAGCAATAAAAAAATAGAAAAGAAAATGACAATTATATTAATATATTAATGATAATAAATAATTGAATTAAAATAATTTCTAAGCGATTAATTAACAATATTCATTCCTTAAATGTAGTGTTTGGTAAAGGGTAGGATATAGTAATCTTCATTTTCTCCTTCTTAGTTGGTTATTATTAGTTGTTATCAATCTCCTAATTAATAGTAATTTCTTATTTTGATTCTTTCTTCCTTTTATTTAGTTGCCAAAATTTTGTAAAATTTTACTGTAGAACATTTAAAATCTCCTATTTTTAGTTGCTTTAGAAATTAATATCGTTTTTTTTAAAAAAAAAAAAAGCATTCTAACTTATGGAATTTTGTTTTCGAAATGTGTATTGGGATATCGATTTCATTAAAATTTCATACGGTAAAAAATGCTCATACATACTATACTAAACTTGCTAATATATACCAATTTTTATACACTTTTTAAACATAAACTTTATTGCAAACTGATACTTAGAGTTGGCTACTGAATATTTTATACACATAAAATACAACCAATATATAGAACTAAAATCACTACATACAAACTGGATCAAAATTGATGTATACACATTGTAACATACATAATATGAAAAAAATTGATGTATACACATTGTAACATACATAATATGAAAAAAAATTGATGTATACACATTGTAAGTTTGTAACATACATAATATTAGAGTATAGCATTTTATCAATTTCAATCAGTAAATAATTTCACATCAAATTTATATCAATTTCATGTCAATGTATATATATTTTATAATAAATTCATACCAATTTCATATTATACTATTTTCAGATTAAAAATATACTTTTCCAATAATTGAATACCAATATAATTTCGCCATTAAAATTAACATTACTGAATCACCCCACTTGCAAATATTCTGTGGCTCAGTTTTGTCGTATTATGAAGTGGTGCGATTTAATTTATTGATGAAGACTAATTTAAAAAATTAAATGTTGGAGTAGAGACTTTATTTTTTAAGATTTAACATGTGTTTTGTTTCTTTAATTCATGTAAATAAATTTCTTTTCTCGTTTTTTTAATATAAAAAAGACGTGTTTTCAGAATAAAATTAAATTGTTATGTTTAAGGCTATAATTTTAAAATTTTAGTAATATATTAGGATGAAATTGTACGCATATGATTTATTGTTATAAATCAACTTCGACACAAAATACAATTGAGAAAGGAAAACAACAAGCAAGTTGCTAACAGTTTTTAATACGAAACTAAGAATGTTAATCGAATGACATAAAGATAAAAAACGTAGAGATAAATTGAAGGAAATGAGAAACTTATAATAAGACCGGAGATGAGAGGAATCGATCTCTTTTACTCGAAATACCATTCTAATAGCCCTCTTTATGAATGAAATAAACAAGCATAATTAATAACTAAATATTCAAATTTGATTTTAGTTGATAAGTAAATACTTAACTTTGAATATGCATATCTACACACCTTAACTTGACTCCATTGTGTTACTTGAATACTCCAACGGTGTAACTTACAAAATGATCGTTTAGACTTCTCCAAAACTTGTATGACACATTAGCATGAGGTGTCCACGAGACACTTTTTTATTTGTTTGTTTGGCTCATATATGTATGTTGCTATATTAATTTGATTTCTAATTAGTTTTTATTTCGATGGAGTGTATTCTCCTGGCTTCATATCATGATCTCACAATTGTATGATGAGCTACATGAACAAGTTGAATCAATTGACATCATCAATGGTAATATGTTTCTTACCGCCATTTTAATCGTCACCAGAATATAAGAAACCATATCGATTCGGTACTAATCACTATTACATGTTAAACATGTTGAATTCGTGATCTCACGATTGGTGGATGAGCTACAGAAAATAGAAAATAGTTGATCCTCAGTAGTTTAGGATTGGAACATACTTAATTGATTAAGATGTTTTTATGCTTTGGTCTTTATTACATGTTGAACATGTTGAATTCGTAATCTCGCGAAGGATAGATGAGCTACATAATATTGTTGGTCCTGACTAATTTGGGATTGAAACATACTTGATTGATTAAGGTCTAGTTATGATTTGAAACTAGTCACTATTACATGTTAAATTCATGATCTCACGAATGATGAATGAGCTACAGAAAATAACTTCTCCAGACTCATTCGAAATTGAAACATACTTGATCAAAATCTTTTCTTTTATTCATGCATTAAGAGGAGGACTCTTAAAAAGTTTGAAAATACATTTGATTTGTTTTGTAGAATTCATAAATAATAAATCAGGGTGACTTCAACGCCTTTAAAAATGAGGCATCCGTATCAAGTCCCAAATCTGATCGCTTCATTTTTTAGTAATAATAGAATTATTATAAGTATTTTTCAAACAAAAATAAATTATATTTTGTCATTCTTTTAGTTTGTTCTGAAAAACATTAAAGAATGTTTCTTTCTTTTTTATCAATTTTTAAATTTAACTTCCACATGATATGTTTACGATCAAAGATTAAAATATTTTGGTATATATATTTAGTTTAACACTATATAAATTTCATTAAAAAAAAAATAACTTTCAATTTCAAAAATAAAATTTATGCCTCCTATTAATATTTGAATTTAGGCGGGCCGCCACTTTAATTAATGGACAAAATTATAAACAATTCATTCATAATATCTTTGATAAGCGAAAGATGCGTCATATTTTTATCCTATTATTATTCTCTCAAATTTTATAATCAATTTTTTACAACTACAAATATCCTCTTCTCGTGCCTCGATTTTTGTGCTGAAATCACTAACAACAAATCTGTAGATAGTGATTTGCCTATTATAATGGATGGCCAAGAGAACTAGCTGGCCAGTGGCCGCCGCACATTCAAAACTAGTGGAATTGATGTTTTTTTTTAATTTAAAAAATATTTAATTATTTTAAGTGTACAATTAAAAATTACTTATTTAACTATTATTTTATATTATCATTATATAAAAGTTAAAACCTTTTCAAATTATATAAATAATGCTCTTTTACCTTTTTAGGGAACAAGATTCACATGACTTTACTGGAAATTTGGAAGTTTGCATTTAATCGTGTATAGATTTATATGCTGAGTTTATGTAAAATAGATCTAAAATTTAAATTTGGATTTAAAATTTTATTATAATGCATAATGTTTTAGATTTTATATGAGAATAGAGTCATATAAAGATGGCCAGTAGTAATAATTAGATAGAAATTATAGTTATAATAAGTATTTTATTAGTGTATTGTTGTTTAGTTGCGTAATTATTTTTTAAGCAAATTTCATAACTAATATAAATAAGGCTATTTATCACTAGTTATGACATTATTGTTCATGTTTCAAGTTTTAACCGTAATTTTTTTATTGAATTTAACATTTGTTAAATAATAAAAAATATAGAAAAGAAAATAACAAATATATTAAATATTTATGATAATAAATAATTGAATTAAAATAAGGAAAACTTTCACATATAGCAAGCATAAAATTCATATTTATATGTTATAGCAAAGTTTACATAATTGCGCTCCATAGCAAATTTATATATGTATAATTCGCTATACATATACAATTGAAGCAAATTGTATAAAACGAATTGTATAAAACGAGAAAGAAAAAAATTATATACAATTTGAAACGTATAAAACGAGAAAGCGAGAAAAGCAGAATTGAATTGTATAAAACGAGAAAAAAATAAATATATAATTTGAATTTGTATAAAACGAGAAAGAGAGAAAGACAAAAAGAGACTTGTACGGGAATATACAAATGAATTGAATTGTATAAAGCGAGAAAGAGAGAAATTATATACAATTTGAATTTTGTATAAAACGAGAAAGACAAAATAGACTTGACAAGGAAATATTTATATTGTTAATTATAATTGTATAGGACGAAGATATATGTATTTACATGCGTTTATACAATTTTCTCTCGCTTTATACAATTAGAAATAATTTATATAATTCTATTGTATAAAGCGAGAGAGGCAAGCGACAGGAATAAGCGAGCGAGAGAGGGAGAGTGGCGAGCAAGAATATGAGGGAGAGAGGGACTGACAAACAGTTTGCTATGGACAAATAAATCAAAAGGTAACTATTATATTTATTTTATATTATTAGTTTGTCATTCTATACATTATCTCTTAAAATATCTCTTAACCCATTAATTAATTAACAATATTCTTTTCTTAAATGTTGTGTCTGGTAACGAGTAGGATATAGTAATCTAATAATCTTGATTTTCTCCCTATTAATTCCCAGTTCTATTAATTGTTATCAATCTCCTAATTAATAGTATTAATTTTGATTTTTTCTTCCTCTTTTTTAGTTTTTTTTTTAAAAGTTGCCAAGCCTTTTTAATATTTCACAGTAGAATATTTAAATCTCCTATTTTTAGTTGCTTCAAAAATTAATATGGTTTATTATTATTATTATTATTATTATTATTAAAAAGCGTTCTAACTTACGGAATTTTGTTTTCGAAATGTGTATTGAAATATCAATTTTCATACAGATTTCATACCGTAAAAAATGCTTATACATAGTATACTAAACATACAAATTGATACAAACTTCTATACATTTTTTAAGTACAAATTTTATTGCAAACTGATACCTAGAGTTGACTAGTGAGTATTTTGTACACATAAAATATAACTAATCTATAGAACTAAAAAAATGAAAAAATTACATAAATTAGTACATTTTAATAAATAATTACAGACTTTAGGGATATTTTTTATTTATTATCATTTATAGCATTTATAGCAATACTATGTTAAATCTGCAATATGTATTAAAAGTGAATTATGTATGCAATTTATATAAATTATAATTGTTTTTTTGAAATATATTATGTTTGTTTGGTAAAAATTTGACACATTGTAGTATAAGTGTATTAAAATGTGTGATAAATGTATTAACCATCATTAAAACTTGTATTATATGTGAACAATATTTTTTTTTGTTATATGTATTAAACTTGTACTATAAATAAATTAAAAGTGATTAAATAAAAAAAAATATTATTCTATAAAGGTAAATATTTTTTTATTATAGTATATTTATGTAAGTTTACCAACTAAAATCACTACATACAAACTAAGTCAAAATCGACGTATACACACGGTAACATCATAATATGAAAAAAAAGACTTGAAAGTGTTGAGACTGCTCTCCACTTAGGAATTTCTTCAGATCTTCATATAGCGTGTACATGTTACAACTTCATACAAGTCCTAAAATATTTAGTTTCTACTCCAAAAGTATATCATATTTACTCCAACTTCATGCCAATGCATCTACATATTACAATAAACAAATTTCATACCAAAAGTATCCCATTTTACCAAATTCAGTCAGAAAACAATTTCATACAACTGTGACAATCTCATATCAAATTTATACCAGTTTTATACCAATGCATATACACAATACAATAAATTCATACAATTTTCATACTAAAAGTTTAGAGTATACCATTTTATCAATTTCAATCAGAAAATAATTTTATATAACTCTAACAAATTTCACATTAAATTTATATCCATTTCATGTCAATGTATATACATATTATAATAAATTCATACCAATTTCACAGTATACTACTTTCACATAAAAAAATACTCTTTTAATAATTGAATCAATATAATTTCGCTATTAAAATTAATATTATTGAATTCTGATAAACCCGTCTACGATCACCCTGGAGGACCTACTAAGCATATAGTAACATGTGATGTAGGATATTATTAATTTTGAACTTGCAAATATTCCTTGGGTCAGTTTTGTCGTATTATAAAATGGTGCGATTTGATTTAATTGATGAAGACTAATTTGAAATGTTGGAGTAGAGACTTTATTTTTTTAAGATTTAACATGTGTGTTTCTTTAAGTCATGTTAAAAAATTTCTTTTCTCGTTTTTTTTTATATAAAAAAAGCATATTTTCATAATAAAATTAAATTGTTATGTTTAAGGCTATAATTTTAAATTTTTAGTAATATATTAGGATAAAATTGTCCCCATATAATTTATTGTTATGAATCAGCTTCGACACAAAATATAACTGAGAAATGAAAATAACAAGCAAGTTGTTAACTGTTTTTAATACAAAACTGAGAATGTTAATCGAAGGAGAAGAAGATCAGAAAACACAGAAATAAATAGAAGGAGATCAATGAGGAGTTAATAAGAACGGTGATAAGAGGAATCAATCTCTTTTACTCAAAATACCATTCTAATATCCCTCTTTATAAATGAAATAAACAAGCATAATACATAACTAAACATTTAAATTTGATTTAGTTGACAAGTAAATACTCCAACTTTGAGTATACACATATAAACATGTTAATTTTTCTCTATTGTGTTACTTGAATACTCCAACAGTCCAACTTACAAAATGATCTTCTAGACATCTTTAAAATTTATATGCCACGTTAGCATAGGGTGTTCATGAGACACGTTTTCTTTTTTGGGCTTGTAGACATTGAAATTTTGTGAGACTCTAAAAGATGCGTTCAATTCGAGTTGGGACTCTACAAATTGTGGTCAACTCAAATTAGGATTCTTGGAGGCTACTCAACTATAAACCCTAATTTATGTCTATATAAAGGGTACTAAATTCCCTTAAAAGGCATCTCGAAAATTCTATAAAGAGATCAAGATCTCGAATAATCTGCAAATTGATGGATTATTCCTATAGAGAGGTCAAATTTAAATCACCCTAGTTTGAGAAATACGCCATTAACAGCCGTCGAATCATGGATAAATATTAGGAGAGTAGAATCAAGGGATCAACAGAATTGTACCCGCTACTTTGATGAATAAAATCATGTTTCTTCATATTTTATTTGTATGATTTATTTATTTTCCATATGTTTAAAATTTGTTGCAAACAAATTGACACGCCCAGTGGGACCAAATCTGCCCTTATCTCTTCTCTCCTAAATCAAATGTGAAAATCTGAAGCTGCAAAGGTGGAAGAATGAGTACTTCAAGTCTCGTCTTTGAGTTTCATCAAGTCTACACTCCGACAAGCCTTGAAGCAGGGGGCATTTGTAGACATTGAAATTTTGTGAGACTCTACAAGATGCGTTCGATTCGAGTTGGAACTCTACAAATTGTGTTCAACTCAAATTAGGATTCTTAAAGACTACTCAACCCTAAACCCTAATTTATGCCTGTATAAAAGGTACTAAATTCCCTTAAAATGCATCTCAAAAATTGCATAAAGAGATCAAGATCTTGAAATATTCCACAAAAGTCATGGAATATTCATATAGAGAGGTCAAATCCAAATCATCCTAGTTCGAGAAATACGCCACTAACGACCCTCGAATCATGGATAAATCTTAGAAGAGTAGAATCAAGGGATCAACAAAATTGTACTCGCAATCTATCTTGATGAATAAAATCATGTTTCTTCATATTTTATTTGTATGGTTTATTTATTTTCCATATGTTTAAAATTTGTTGCAAACAGGGCTAACCCATCGGTGACCCCTTAAAGTTGGCATCAACTTTCACTAGACATCTGAACTAGACTTTGTTCACTTTAGACACCTCATGTAAGGTCCTAATATGTCATTTGAAAACTTTTTTTACATTCAACAAAAATATGATGGTGAGTGTGTTTCACTCGCGGATGATGTGTAAAGTGTCAAATTAAATGAGGACACTTGTCATTTTGTTCAAAACAATTCTTAAATAATAAACTATCAATTATTTTTAAAAAGATGGCCAATGGAACGATGACACGTGACATTTCTTTCCAAGTAATAACAAAAAAAGATTAAATCACCTTAAAAAAATCTTTAGGGGTCTTCTCACTGCACACACCCATTAATCTTCTACCATATACCAAAAAAAAAATTCTATCTCTTTTACTTAAATATTGTTCAGTCCTTCTATGATATAACTTTAGTGGAATTGTGTAACTCAAATTTTTTCAGATAAATGTTGTTCCACAAATTTTATTGCTAAAAGAAAATTCTACAAATTTTATTGCTTAAAAAAATAATCTAAGATCCAATGAACTTCTAAAAATACAAATGTGTACGTGTTCATATCACATTGTTAAGTTTCTTCTAAGAAGATTATCTCATTTTTTTAGTGACTTTTTATTCATCCCCAAATTTTCATTTTTTTTCTTCAAATTTCAGTCTTTTTTCCTCAAATTAAATTGAGGAAGAAGGGCATCATCCTTGGGAAATCTTAGGGGAAGCTCTGACGTTTGAAATTAGATTCCTCGTTTGTGGCATCATCGAATATATTTCACCATGGAAGAAGTTCAAGCTTAAGAAAATGGTGGTTGAAAAAATGGGGAAGAAGAAGGAAATATAAAATAAAAATTAATTAAAAAAAAGTTTGACGCGCGGTTAATGAGTGGGTCACACTCACTATGCCATATCAGCAAAAAGTGTTAAAATGACACATTAGAATCTCACATGAGATGTCTAAAATGAACAAAGCCTAGTTCAGGTGTTTAAGTGGAAGTTGATGCCAACTTTATGAGATCACCGATGGGTTAGCCCTTCTTTTTTTTTTTGTTTGGCTTCATATGATGATCTCACAACTGTATGATGAGCTACATGAACAATTGAATCAATAGACATCACCAATGGTAATATGTTCTTTACCATCATTTTAGTCTTCATCAGAATATAAGAAACCATATTGATTCGGTACTAGTCACTATTACATGTTGAATTCGTGATCTCACACATGGTGGATGGATGAGCTACAGAAAATAGTTTGTCCCGACTAATTTGGGATTGATACATAATTGATTGATTAAGATGTAGTTATGATTTGGTACTTGTCTTTATTATATGTTGAACATGTTGAATTCATGACCTCGCGGATGATGGATGAGCTACATAATATAGCCGGTCCCGACTATTTTGGGCTTGAAGCATACTTGATTGATTAAAGTGTAGTTATGATCACTATTATTTGGATTCATGATCTCATGAATGGTGGATGAGCTACAGAAATAACTTCTCCTGACTAATTTGGGATTTGGGATTGAAACATACTTGATTGATTAAGGTGTTGTTATGATATGGTACTAGTCATTATTATGTGTTGAATTCATGATCTCACGAATGGTGGATGAGCTACAGAAAATATATATAACTTCTCCCAATGAATTTGGGATTTAAACATACTTGATTGATTGAGGTGTTGTTATGATATGGTACTAGTCACTATTAGTACATGTTGAACACATTGAACTCGTGATCTCGTGGATGGTGGATGAGCTACAAAAACTAGCTTCTCCGGACTAATTTGAGATTGAAACATACTTGATTGATTGAAGACGATTGTTTCAAACTACTTTTTCCAATAAAACTGAATAACAACAACAACAAAAAAAAAATAGACAAGAAAGTAGCCCTTAATAAGAGGGAAGTGACTCTTCAATCACATCCTAAACATATGTTGCTTGCGACTTCTCAAAAATACTATCGAATGTGTATCAAATCCTCCCAAAGTTATGTATTTTTGGATAAACCGATACAGGTGCAACAACATTTCTGAAGAGTCACATCAACATAGTCCTAAATTACAGGGGAATTACATAACAAATATAAATCACCTCTCACTTTGGAGGACAGAATGTAACGAGATATCGCGGAGCCCTACATGTATAAAGGCTTGAAGCATCATCAAATGCATAACTATAAGCCTTTGGACAAATAGCTTTAAACAGATTAGCAAAAACAGTTGGCTTACAAGTTTTGGGATTTGCATATTGTCCTGTACAACAATACTTTGGTGATTGTATAGCCAAACAAGCACTTTTACAACCAACAACTCTGTCTCCAGATTTCACTTCAAGTGCTGATGGACAACATATGTTTAAATCAGCTTCACACTCCGCTACGCCACATCCAACCCCTCCTCCCACAGGTTTCATCGATACTGGCAAGTTGAACCCATCGACTAAACTTACATCGTAGAAATGTAAGGGTGAAGTCGATGAGCCTAGTGTCATTTCCACTACAGTAGCCGGGGGCTCACCTCCTAGCCCCCGGCATTGTAACTGGCCACCACAATTGCCAGTATCACATTTTCCTTTCCCATTCTCATCAAAATGACAGTTCTGTCTCCCCCATATTCTCCCTGACCACTTATCAGGCACGTCGAGGACCATTTGCTCACCGGTGCTGAGGTGAAAACCGCCTTCTTTTAGTGTAGTCTGCCCTGCACCACCGAGAATCCCGGGCCATATGCTCTCCTTGCAGTTGTTTACTAGAATGACTTGTGTTCCATCTGCAAGTCACATGAAAAAACAATGTTTGGTAACATTAGACACAATGCAAAATTAATTATATATACATATTAAGTAAACTTAATGACATAAACATAGGTTTTTGAGTTTTTGACCAAAGCTACTGAGTTCTGTCGAACCTGACTATTAGAGAAAATGAGTTGAAGTTAGAGACTTACCAATGCTAAAAAGGAAGAGAAATATGCAGAGCAAAATATGGATAAGATAAGATGAGATATTCATTTTGGCTCTAGTAAGTGAGAATAAGTGTTGAATGATCAAATTATGGACAAGGACTAAGGCTTTTAAAGTACAAATTTTCTTAGTGGAGAACATTCCCCTTTAAAACATAAGTGCTTGTGTGCTTTCCTTTTGTCTCTTTTTCTTTTTGATTTTTTAATACGTTTGTTTTGAATCGTAAGATTATATACATCGTCAATATAACATAGTTTTTACACTATCAGGTCATTTAAAGAATTAAGTTTTTTTAAAATGTGAGATTTGTAATCTTGAAAATAAGATAAGTTATCTGCTATAATTTCTTATACTGAAGGACGTGTACATAACTTAAAACTCTTTTTAAACTTTTCCTTTGGAATATATGCATTGCTTCAAGAGGAGGACTTCTACTACTAGTACTGTTTTAATTAAATGGCTATGGCAAATATAAGTTCACATGGTTAAACTTTGAAAAGAAATGGTGAATGGCTTTACAGTTCAAGATGATTCATGATATGTTTGAATGTCATTAATTTATTAAAACGTAGTTGATTAGAAATAGTTCCAATATAGTTTGTGTCCAGGTAGCTTTTTACCGTATATCATTGAAGATCGTCGATATTTGTTGAAAGTATACAATCACAAACATCTGAAAAGAGACAAAGACATGAAGATTTGTTAATCTAGGAAGCGAGTAGACTCAAAGATATCAAGTTTCTTCTCCTAACAGAATTAAGTTAGGTAGCTTACGAACGATATTAAGAAGTTTATTTTAAAAAGAAATAAATAAGATTATTTTTTTACTAATAAAAAAAAGGTTGTTTTAACCTTTTTTTCAAAAAATGTTGTGTAGTAGAAGCAATCTTCTAAGCTTTGTAAAGAAAAAGGGGGGCCTCTAAATATTTTATATTGTGACATGATAAAGAGTTGTCTTCTAATATCCTTAGGGAGATTCAAAAAGAAATTTATTTAATACTAAAGAATATTATTCTTGACAAGGAGGATTTTTTTTTTTTTGGTTGCTTAAAGTGTTTGCCTATAGCCCTATACATAACTTTCATAGTAGCTAGAGGTTAGGTTGGACATACTATCTCTTTTCTTACAATCTTGCATCAATTACTTCCCTTTGGAGCTCGAGAGGTCTTCAGAAACAGTCTCTATTTAATCACCTTTCATATAAACTTCAAGGTTATTCTTTTCTCTCAAAAGTGTCATCATCTATGCTAGATAGCTTAATGTTACGAGCAATTCAATCAATCGTTCATGATCAAAGTTGCATGTTGTCTTGGTTTCAAGTCCTTTGCATCACAAGCACACTACTCTCAGCGTTTCAATTCGTCTGATTTTGACTTGACACGAAATTCAAGAAAGTAAAAAAGATTTTTGAATCTTGTAATTTTCCAGCGAATCAATAGACAAAATAAAAGTTGATAATGGGAATATACTTCACTGAAACAAATCTCAAATAGAAATGACTAAGTCACTAGGATTCAACTCATTATTAGATCTTCATCTACTCGAAAAATGAAAACTAAATCAGGATCTTTGTTCCATGTAGGAACCTCTATCTGTTGCCAAAGCTCTAACGTGTATACTGGAACTTCGCGTCCACTTGACAATGAGCAAAACTGATGGACGATTCAGAAATAACATAACAAAGCCAGTAAAACTAATATTTTACCGACCATCCATACACCGATCTTGATGATGATTCACTGCAACTCATATGAGGAAAAACTGAAACCCAATCTTCCCTCATTTGTGGATTTCAGTTCCAACTTCTGAAAAGGACTGCCAAAATAAATCCAATCACTTCCTTATCGACTTTAAGCGTAAGAAGTTTTATAATAGATGGGCAAGGTTCATGAACATGAAATAGGTACTCCATATTAATGGGAAGACCTCAAAGAGAAAGAGTTTGGTAAAAGATGTACCTGCTATTAGGATCGTAATAGAAGCCATTGATGGAGCCATCACTACTGGAGAAGCAAACATAGTAAAAACCAGCAATTGTCAACCCACAGTCTGTTCCAACATTCACGAAGTATTGTTCTTTCCATCTCTGCACATCAAAGTCAGAATGGTAACATATCATGACTGCTGCAATCAAGCTCCTTTACCGTGTAAATCAGTAATAGAAGACATGTTACCATGAATATGTACGGGTAGTTATTCAGGTCCAGTGATTTACCACCATCGACATCCACTTGGCTCTGGAAAGGGAAGAAAAGATCAAGAAGGCTGAATATCTGCAGTTAAAAAAAAGCTTTGACTGCTTACCAGAAGGGGTGAAAATGACGGAAACTTGGTCCAGTGCTTTATGTCATCTTCTGATCTGATCATACAACCAAACCAGTTAGGCAAACTTCTAATCTTGTAAATTAGTCTAACCATTTGGAATAAATATTGGTCAATGTAGAAAGAGGAGGAAAAGAGCATACGTGGCACCCCATTTGCCAGTGAAGAAAGTATAGTTCTTGGTATCAACAATTTCTCCTTCCCAGAAAGTAACTACCTGGCAATACCACGAAGAACTGGTGTTAACCTGCTATACTAATTTTCAAGTTCACTTATACGAGATATAACTGCAGAATCTTTGACGGTGATTATTCATTCTTGCAGATTCCTTTCTTACTTTCTAGTGTGAGTTATTTCGAAAAGAAACTTCCAGTTATACACATATGTTCTGTCGAGACACATGCACTATGGCATTGTCCATAGTAATGTTTGATTTGTCATATGAGCAAAAAGTCCAAGGTAAAAACACAATATACTTATTGTTTATTTGACTTCCTTCTCTTTTGCGCCACTGTCCATTAACAGGGTTCTAGAAAACAGGTCATTGCACTAGTGATTATTTCCAAGGATCCACTATGAAGCATTGTTCCTAATGTTTTACACCTTGTGTGGATATGATGCCAGAGGAGTTAGGTACAATTACAAAAGCATCTCAACTCAAGCGTCCCCCAAGCCCAAAATATATTCTGTTATTATTGAGGATGAAGTATTTCTGTTCATTAGGTTTCAAAGCCTACGGTTTTCTGGTACTTCCTTACTCTATTCAACCTCACAAAACTCACTTGGTTTCGTGCATATAAGGGAATGATAAGCAAATTCTCGACCTTTTTTTTAACCTTTGGGGGCGCTAAGGACTCATTTCTAGGGTCAGATCAGCAAAAATATAGGACAAGGCAGCAATTACAGCTAATTGTAAAAAGCTGTTCTTGGAATTAGAGAACATCAACAAAATTGACTGTGAACTTGGAGGACAGTAAAAATGTACGTGAGTACTGCTCTGCTAGACCAAAGAGATTAATGAGACCAAAATATCTAGCCGCAGAGAGAGAGAACTATTGATATGCCCAAAACAAATAAAGAACTAAACTGCTCTTTCTTCATGAAGAGCAGTTTATAGCTTTTTCCCCCTTCCTTTCCTGGGTGGCGAGGTTGAGAAGCCTTTCTTTTATGTATTATGTATTACAAGTAAGAAACAATGGCATGTTAAGTCCAAAATAAAAAAATAAAGATATACCAGAATAGGCTGGAAAAAAAAATCATCAACGGCCATTTTCTAAACGGGAATCAAAAGTTTATTACTCCTTATTTTCCTATGTCGCTCAAACTCTTCAAAAATGTCGGGTGCGTGTAAGATTTTCCAAAAGTAGTGCATTTTTTGAGAATCCGACGCGGTTGTGGCACATTTTGGAGAGTCCGAGCAACATATATTTTCTCTGCG
Organism: Solanum lycopersicoides; assembly: GCA_022817965.1. Lineage (NCBI taxonomy): Eukaryota > Viridiplantae > Streptophyta > Magnoliopsida > Solanales > Solanaceae > Solanum > Solanum lycopersicoides. The sequence continues at coordinate 86,012,173 of CM040627.1, forward strand.
CTAGAGCATCTACAGCAGAAAACTATATATAGGACGTTTGCTTCAACCAGAAACTCTCAGATATATTATTTAGATTGTTGGCATAAAGCATGGGTAATGATTTTTGAAGTATCCTGGATGAAGCAGCAAAAAGTATAGGAACTGTCGAATAAAACATGTTACCTCGACACCACTTGGAATCATAGAAGAAAAATTAGACCAGTTAGATTAAGACCCTCTTTCTTCATCAATGACATTTCAAGCAACATCTTACCACCGGTGTAGCTTCATACGAGTAAAGCCAAAAGGTTAGCCTTCAAGAGATGCCTATTCTTTATTCTTTAATGAAGCTACGTATTTATGTAACAGAGAAATTTAATGAGGAAGAAAATGGAAAAGAGATCTAATGCTCTTTAAGTAAAAATAAAGACTTCTTACTGGTGTATCTGCCATAGGGACATTAAGAGCTTCCATTGTACCACATAGATATCCATGATCAAGGTCACATCCCTGAATACGCACATTTACTCTCCAAGCTTCATCTTTTTGCTGACTCGAAACGTTCTGAGTTCCAGAAAATGCCTGGAACAAAGCAATGCAGTGAGAAAAGATGAAACTTCACACTTGTGTGAAAAGCTGAACAACCATAAACTGTAAGTTGTAACGCTTCACGGCTAAATTAATAGCCAAAAGGTACAATCAAAAGGAAGGATTGAACCACCATAATCCCTTTCCACAATTGGCCAAAACGTGAGAGTGCGAAGAATGCCCCCTTGCAGCAGCTGATCAATGAACCTATCAAATGGACGCCCATAGGCCATAACGCTTTGGTGGAAGGTGACTTTTAAAATGGCCTACATGGCCTCACCTCAGGGTTTTTGCAGCTAGGGAAAGAACAAGGTGTGTAGGCTACTAAATTACTTTTCTAGGGTCTCAAACAAGCTTTAAAAAAAAAAGGAACTTGAAGCTCACTGATGCTTACTGAAGTTAGATTTCAATCAAAGCAAACACGACTACTCTCAGTCTACCAAGAGGTTAGGCAGCAACATTCTGATCATTCGCATCTTATACAATTTGGATATGATACAAGCAGCTAAGAACAAAATTTTCAAAATCAGGTATAGGGGAGCTCAGATTCTTCTCTAGTATAAAGTTCGCAAGAACATAGAAAGAATCATACTTCCTGTGAGAAATATTGGAGAAAATATTATTGAATTGTGTATCTAAATTGTTACATTGAGACCCTATTTATAGACACTACATTGGAATCCTTTTTCAAATAGAATTCCTATTCCTACTAACTAGAATTCCTATTCCTACTAGAATTCCTATTCCTATTCTTATTTCTACTCCTATTCTAAGTAAGAAATACTTATTCCTATTCTAACACTCCCCCTCAAGCTGGTGCATACAAATCATATGCACCTAGCTTGTTACAGATGTAATTAATACGAGGACATGTGAGAGACTTGGTGAACATATCTGCAAGCTGATCATTTGACTTCACAAATTTTGTAACAATATCTCCGGAGAGTATCTTTTCTCTGACAAAGTGACAGTCAATCTCAATGTGCTTAGTCCTTTCATGAAACACTGGATTTGATGCGATATGAAGAGCCGCTTGATTATCACACACAAGTTCCATCTGATCAATTTTGCCAAATTTTAGTTCTCCCAGTAACTGTTTGAGCCAAACTAACTCACAAGTTGCTGTCGCCATTGCTCGATATTCTGATTCTGCACTAGATCGAGCAACCACATTTTGTTTCTTACTCTTCCACGACACCAAATTACCTCCAACTAAAACACAATATCCGGATGTCGAACGTCTGTCAGAGGGTGATCCTGCCCAATCAGCGTCTATATATCCAATGATATGCTCATGACCTTGATCCTCAAAGAGTAGTCCTTTACCGGGGGCTGACTTTATATATCGAAGAATACGAACAACTGCTTCCCAATGACTATCACAAGGGGAAGTCATAAACTGACTTACAACACTCACGGGAAAAGAAATGTCTGGTCTAGTCACTGTGAGATAATTCAACTTTCCAACAAGTCGTCTATACCTTTCAGGATTACTAAGTGGCTCCCCCTGTCCTGGAAGAAGTTTAACATTCGGATCCATCGGAGTGTCAATAGGTCTACATCCCATCATTCCTGTCTCCTCAAGAATGTCTAAGGCATACTTGCGTTGAGAGATAACAATGCCTGATCTAGACTGAGCAACCTCAATACCTAGAAAATACTTCAATCTGCCAAGGTCTTTAGTCTGAAAGTGCTTAAAAAGATGTTGCTTTAAATCGGTGATACCATCTTGATCATTACCGGTGATAACAATATCATCAACGTAAACAACCAAATAGATACATCGACCTGGTGCAGAATGTCGATAAAACACAGAGTGATCAGCTCCACTACGAGTCATGCCAAACTCCTGAATTACTGTGCTGAACTTCCCAAACCAAGCTCGAGGAGACTGTTTCAGACCATAGAGTGACCTACGCAATCGACATACAAGGTTACTAGACTCCCCCTGAGCAACAAAACCAGGTGGTTGCTCCATATAGACTTCTTCCTCAAGATCACCATGCAGAAAAGCATTCTTTATGTCCAACTGATAAAGAGGCCAATGACGAACGGCAGCCATAGATAGAAAAAGACGAACAGATGTTATTTTAGCCACAGGAGCGAAAGTGTCACTATAATCTAGCCCAAATATCTGAGTATACCCTTTGGCGACAAGGCGAGCCTTAAGTCTATCAACCTGACCGTCTGGACCAATTTTGACTGCATAAACCCAACGACAACCAACAGTAGATTTACCTGCAGGAAGGGAGACAAGCTCCCAAGTACCACTCTTATGTAAAGCAGACATCTCATCAACCATAGCCTGCCTCCATCCAGAATGAGAAAGTGCTTCACCTGTAGTCTTAGGAATGGAAACAGAGGACAAAGACGACACAAAGGCATAATGGGGTGATGATAGACGATGATAACTTAAGAAGGTATAATGCGGGTTAGTATTTCGAGTAGATCGTATACCTTTTTGAAGTGCAAGCGGTGGACTAGGTAGAGGCAAGTCCGCAGTAGGAGCAGGGTCTGGCGCATGACATGAATCATCTGGGACTAGGGTGGGACGGCGATGATAAGTTAGTAGTGGTGGCACTGCAACTGGAGATGTAGACGTAACTGTAGATTCCTCAAATGTTGGCACAGGTAAAACTTGAGGTATGGGTAAGACCATAGATACATCAGTATGATCAGAAGATGTATAGTAAGGCTGAGACTCAAAAAATGTAACATCAGCGGACATAAGGTATCGATGAAGATCATGTGAATAACAACGATACCCTTTTTGAACTCTAGAGTAACCAAGAAAGACACATTTGAGGGCACGAGGAGCTAATTTATCTTTCCCTGGGGCTAAATTATGAACAAAGCATGTACTCCCAAAGACACGAGGGGGAATAGGATAGAGATGTGACTGAGGAAACAGTATGGAATGTGGAACCTGATTCTGAATAGACGAAGAGGGCATTCTGTTAATTAAATAACAAGCTGAAAGGACTGCATCGCCCCAAAAACGCAGCGGAACATGGGATTCAATGAGGAGAGTGCGAGCAGTCTCTATGAGATGCCTATTCTTTCTTTCTGCGACACCATTTTGTTGAGGAGTGTATGGACAAGATGTTTGGTGCATGATTCCGTAATGGGACATAAATTGCTGAAATTGGGATGATAAGTATTCTAAGGCATTATCACTACGAAAAGTACGAATAGAAACACCAAACTGATTTTGTATTTCAGCAAAGAAACTTTTGAAAATAGAAAATAACTCAGAACGATCTTTCATTAAAAAAACCCAAGTACATCTTGAATAATCATCAATGAAACTAACAAAATAACGAAATCCTAAAGTGGAACTGACTCTACTAGGACCCCAAATATCAGAATGAACTAATGAAAAAATAGACTCTGAACGACCCTCAGTACTACGAGAAAACGTAGCACGAGTGTGTTTCCCAAGTTGACACGACTCACAATCTAATGTAGATAAACTAGACAAACTAGGCACCATCTTTTGCAGTTTGGATAGACTCGGATGTCCCAAACGTTTGTGAATTAGATCTGGGGAATCTGTAACGGAGCATGCTGTCAAGGATTTTGAAGAGGTAAGATAGTAAAGGCCTTGTGATTCATGTCCTGTTCCAATCATCTGTCCCGTACTGCGGTCCTGTATGAGAAAAAAATCATCGAAAAAAGTTATGCTACAATGTAGGGATTTCGTCAAACGACTAACAGATGCTAGATTAAAAGGAGAACCAGGAACATAAAGAACAGAGTTTAGGGTGACAGAAGATAGGGGTTTGGCTTTTCCAACCCCTTTTGGTTTTGTCTGGATCCCATTGGCTAAAGTAATAGATGGAAGAGATTGCGAATAAACAATATCGGATAAAAGTGATTTATTACCAGAAATATGATCAGAAGCCCCAGAGTCCACGACCCATGTTCCAACAGTACTAGATTGCGACACACAAGCAAAAGAATTACCCGCAACAAACACATCAGGTTGTGCAACCGAAACTACTTGTGGAGACGTTTGCTTATTTGCACGATACTGAAGGAACTCATCATATTCTATCTGAGCAATATGAGCATTATTGGATGGTTGATTAGGTTGAGCACCATATGCTATTGGTGGAGATGACTGTTTACTTGCGCGATTTCGAAGGAACTCATTATATTCCTTTAGAACAAGAGGATCATAACTGGGTGGTGGACCATGCAAAATATGACATATGTCACGAGTGTGTCCAGACTTATGACAATGACTACACTTAGATCGAGGTTTCCCAAAACGTCCTCCCCCTCGCCGATTCTCCGTAGACTGATATGTACGCTTTTCAAAGGTTTGAGATGCGAGAATAGAGGAGTCAACAGTGGGTGATGAAACGACTTTGTGACTAGGAGGTGCCGCAAGACGAAGGAGACGAGAGAATAATTCATCGATTGTAGGAACTGTAGGGCTAGCTAAAATCTGATCACGCACAGAATCATTATCAGGAGGAAGTCCAGCAAGAGTAAGAACTAGAAACAATGTTTGTCTGTGTTCTTGTTGTTTTTCGACATCCGTAGTTACTGGCATCAACGTGTCGAAATTTTTTTTTTTTTTTTTTTTTTTTTTTTCTTTCCTCACAATTGCTCTGATACCATGTGAGAAATATTGGAGAAAATATTATTGAATTGTGTATCTAAATTGTTACATTGAGACCCTATTTATAGACACTACATTGGAATCCTTTTTCAAATAGAATTCCTATTCCTACTAACTAGAATTCCTATTCCTACTAGAATTCCTATTCCTATTCTTATTTCTACTCCTATTCTAAGTAAGAAATACTTATTCCTATTCTAACACTTCCATTGTTGAAGGAGAAAACAAGAAAAAAAGATAGAAACAACAGGAGCAGTCGGAGAAAATAAAAAAAGCAGAAGCTCACCTGCCCAACACTTAGAAGTGTACAGACTGAAGGCAAAGTATTTCCTGAAGTTCCACCTTTGCAGTTGGAAGAAAACAAGCATTTCAGTCGTGCAACAACTACTTACTACTCAGAAATACAAATCACATAATTTGACACCAAAAACTACAAAATTTTAGCAACACTACTTACAAACACCACTAATATTAACAACAACATACCCAATGTAATTTCCTGAAGTTCAACTTTTGCAGTTGAAAGAAAACGAGCATTTCAGTCGTGCAACAACTACTTACTACTCAGAAATACAATTCACATAATTTGACACCAAAAAGTACAAAACTTTAGCAACACTACATACAAACACCACAATAATAACAACAACAATAAGCAACATGCCCACTGTAATTTCCTGAAGTTCCACTTTTGCAGTTGAAAGAAAACAAGCATTTCATTCTTACAACAGCTACTTATACTCAGCAGACACAAATCACATAATTTGACACGAAAAAGTACACAACTTTAGCAATACTACATACTAACACCACCACCACCACCAACAACAACAACAACAACAACAACAACATACTCGGTATAATCCCACGAGTGGGTCTAGGGAGCATAGTGTGTACCAGAACTTTAATTTCGATAGACATTCAGCTCAAGAAAACTACATACTAACATCACCAACAACAACAAAAAAAAAAAACCAGTGTAATCCCACAAGTGGGTCTGGGTAGGGTAGCATGTACCAGCCCTTTATTTTACACTCCCACGAGTGAGTCTGGGGAGGGTAGTGTCTACCATACCTTTATTTCCAATAGACACTCATCTCATAAAAACTACATACTACCACCACAAACAACAACATCATACCCTGTGTAATCCCACGAGTGAGTCTGGGGAGATTAATCTGTACCAGACCTTTATTTACGATAGAAACTCAGCTCAAGAAAACTACATACTAACACAATGATAATTAAACATACTGTAATCATAAATTGAAGAAACCCAATTCAAATTTCACTTAAACCACCAAATTGAGCAAAGTGACAAGCCCAGATCTTTTCAAATGAAACAACTTCAAATAGATAAAAATAAACAAAACAAAAAATGCTAACTTTATCTGATTCTCAAGTAAAAACAAGAAACAAATAAACCCACATTGCACTGATAAAACTAAACCCAGTTTCTACATCCATAATCAAAATTGCAACTTAGGTTTAAAATGAAGATAATTCAATCAAAAAATTGACAAATTAATTGCAAATTCATTACCTGAAGGCTGCGAAAGTGCAGAAGATGTCTCCACAACTCTCACAGGCATTTTGCTTCCGCCTCTATTGAGAATTGAGAACTGGGCCTATTTTTTCACATAGAAATATATTTTTTCAGAAAATAACAATATAAAAAAAACTGTTTCTGTTGATTTTATTTGATTTTTTGGCAATATATTTTGTTTGTTCTTTTTTTAAGGAATATATTTTTTTATAATTTTAATTTTTTATACAACTTTTTTAGGTCGTATATACATAATTTAATGTCAAAATAAATGAATCGAAGAAATGGAGTAGTTGATGTGTTTTTGATTAAAAAAAAATTGACATATAATAATATGATAATAGATTTCCTTATTAATGGTTACATTACACTAAAAAGGAAGTTGATTATTGAAAGATTACTAATACCAAAATTGATTAAAATGAAAGAACAAAAAATCATTTATGTTTCAAATTTACTTGAAAGTTCAAATTGATTTATTAAGTATTTTTATTTATCAATCATTTTATGATAATTTAACATATGGTACCTAAATACCTAATGGAGTAATTAATAATTTGACAGAAACTTTATATTTATAGACTTAATAGTAGAAAAGAAGAACGAATAATGAAAGGGAATACGAGGGAGTAACGATTACTTTTGAGAAATTTAATTTTGTTCACTATAATTATTATTTTTTTGTTATAATTATATATTATATATTATTTTAAAAATCATAATCTTTCTTCTTTCTTATTTTGTTATATACGAACTTTATTACATAAATTAAAACGAATGAAGTTGATAAAACTGTTGGTGAAGAAGGTCGATAGTGAATGAGATTGTTCCTCCTTTAATCAGGATTTTAATTTGAACTCGAACTGTAAAAAAAATCTTAATATCAATTTAACTTTAGTGTGAACATCAAAAATCGAAAATAAAAAATATTTACAGACGTCCGCCATTTCCACATTGGTATGGAATATCAAATTTGGTTGACCAAATTTTTGACAAGTCTTATAAGCAGGTAGACTTCTACCAAATTAAAGTTCAAAGTCTCTGATATTGTCGTCGTTAAGAGTGAAGGATGACATTAAATAGTCCTGAGATTATATTATAGTGTAGTTTAAGTTGTTGTTTGATTGGTAAGTCTGGAATAACTTATTCCGAGATTAATAATTAGTACTGGAATAAGTTATTCCTCTTGGGTGATATAATAATCTAGGGATAACTAATCTCGAATAAAACAAGTAAATGACTAAAAATATCTCTTTAAAGTTTAAACTCATTTATATATCACTATTCACATTTATGAAGGATATTTTAATAAACAAAATAAATTATTCTTTAAATTTATGCAATGCATATTATTTTGAATTCATCAAATCAAAAATTTAAAAAATAGTCTCGACATAACTTATTCTATTATAACTTGAATTCTAATTCCTTTTCTAGTAAGTATACCTATGACTTTTCGATTGCTTTGATATTAACTTTTAGCATTTAAACGTTAAATTAATCATCAAATAGTGTGATGAGATGAATATTTTTTTAAAAAAATTTAAAATTTAAGTTGATCACCAAATAATGTGATGAGACGCATAAAATTCTTTCACTCTTATTTAAAAATCTTTAATTCAAATTTAAATATAAAATCATATAACGATTAAATAAACATTTCATTTAATGAACTCCACACAACCTTATTTTATTTAACATAAGGCCCAAATGGCAAGTCACAATCGGGATAATATAAAGTTAGATGTATTGGTTCGAACTCAATAATTTTAATTAGAATGTTACATGTATTTTAATAATTTATTACGTAACTAAGTATAAGTAATTGATTTTAAATCGACAAATCAAATGAATTATGATAAAATTTAAAATTTAATTTTATAAAATTCAAATTCCGAATCTATTTCTCGTCCAATTATGGTCCTTTGAGGATGAAATCCACTGGAGTTATCTATATTTTTCAATTGGAAAGAAATTAAGTGGCCAAACAAAAAGACAAGAAACAAAAGTTGCAGCGTGAAGGACACTGGGCCTCATTTTATAAGTCATCAAAGACTGCTTCTGCCAGACTTTGTCAACTCTCAAAAAAAAAAAATCATACTACATAATTATATCGTATTCGTATAATTTGATTTCAGTTGATATTTGTACTTTCAAACATTAGATGTGTATAAATAGATATTTAAACTATTATAAAATTAAAAAAAATAGACACACATGACAAATCGCACAATTTGCCATGTATTTAAAAAATAATAATATTATAATTATAAAATAATATTTAAATCTTAAATTCCACGCGCCTAATATGCAAAATCTATTCTCAATTATCAAAGGAGGGCCCGCATAATTCCATGTTCTTATTTGGAAGATTTTATATTCCCACTTTATTCAACAACTTAACCACTGAACTATTAGTGGCTGTTAATATTCTCTTTTAAAAAAACAGGTTGGAAGTGTTAAATTCAAAATTCAAAAGAGGGCTAAGTTGAACTTATTTGCCTAGAGGCAATATCATGTAAATTAGCATAACATATAAACGTGTCCTTTAACTTGATCTCAACTGATATTTATGCTTTTCAGTTTTCGATGTGTATAAGTAGATATTTAACTTATGTCGAGTTGAACAAGTAGACACACATGTACTACGTGACATAATACACGTAGGATGCCATGTAAGACCGCAAGTTGCCATACAGGATGTCACATATGACGTGTGTGTTTACTTGTTCAATTATATAGTTAAGTGACTACTACTTATATACACAAAATTAGAGGACATAAATGTCAGATGAAACTAAGTTAAAAGGACATATTGTGTATTTATGTCTTTTAATAATGTAGGCACTTATTTAAGTTTATCTTTATTCATTTGTGGTGGCACCAGAAAAAAACACTATGCTTTATATAATGATAATGAAATAGAAGTATTAAACCTTGTCTTTTGCTTAAGAAAACACAACTACTATATCACTTTTTTTTGTTGATAATTTTGCCTTTAACATTACTTCATTAGATTAATGTCAAATACAGTTTTGGTCATGGCTGACTCTAGAACAATATTTTTCAATGTTTGATGACCACAAAGTTTGGTTAATTTACCTATAATTTTCAATTTTGTTGACCACAAAATTTGGTTAATTTTCCTGTAATTTCAATGTGTTTGGCCACAAAGGTAGGTTAATTTCCTAAAATATACATGGACAGAGTTAGGGTCACAAGGGGTTCATTAGAACTTTGCTTAGTTGGAATTACACTATATATATATAGTAGATGAAAATTTGTATTATGACTCATGATTTTTCCACCAATTTCCCATCGAACCAACTCACTGGGAAAAGCATGGGTCCTAAAGTTAACCGTGTGAAAAACTACTATTCAATCAAAATATTTGTGAAAATAGCCATGGAACATTTTATATTGAAAAATTTCAATGAAAAACTAGTGATTTTTTAGTCGCGATTATGCAATTTGAGTCTTTATAGACTAGAATTGCTACAAAGAGGTAACACAAAGAAAATGAAAAAACAATGTACATTAGAGTTTGCAATGGTAGTTCAAATCAATATCTAGGTACATTCACCACTATATAAAAGTGGAAATGGTGAAGTAGAAAAGGAAACATAATTAGTACTATTTTCATCTCCATTAGACAAACATGTAAATGAACTTGACTTGATCATAGTACTAGTCAATGCTAAAGAATTCCAACGTTCACTTTCATCGAATCCAAATCCTTCAAGATCATCAGAACCTTGTGTTGATGGAGCCTCAGGGATCCCAATTTCACCTTCCAAGTATCTTACAACTTGCCTAATGCTTGGCCGCGCCAATGGCTTGTTATTTGAGCACATTAGTCCCAATTTTAACACCATCAAAACTTCACTCTCATTGTATTCGCCTTTCAATCTATAGTCCACAATGTCAAGTATATTACCTTCTCTCCATTTATTCCACACCAAATCCACGAGTACAAACTCCTCGGGTCCTGCTTTGTGTTCAATTGGCCTACGTCCACAAACCACCTCGAGTAACAAAGCACCAAATGCAAACACATCAGTCTTTGTAGTGGCTTGTCCTGTTCTTGGTAATTCTGGTGCAAGGTACCCTAATGTACCTACAACTTTAGTCGTGGACGGATTAGACCCATGCTCATACAATCTAGCAAGTCCAAAATCCCCTAACTTACCGTTTAATTCACCATCTAGTAACACATTACTAGCCTTAATATCTCGATGTACCACGACTTGTTCATAGCCTTCATGTAAGTAAAGTAAACCAGAAGCAACCCCTTTAATAATCTTGAACCTTTGTTCCCATTTCAACACCATTTTTGGCTCATCAAACAAGAAGTTATCCAAACTTCCATTAGGCATAAACTCATACACAAGCAACAAATCACCACTACGTCTACACCATCCTAACAATTGAACCAAATTCCTATGACGAAGTCTTCCAATGCTAGCAATCTCAGACACAAATTCCCTCAACCCTTGTTTAGATTCATGAGAAATTCGCTTCACAGCGATTTCTCCTTTTGAATTTCTCAAAACACCCTTGTAAACTTTCCCAAATCCACCTCGCCCGAGTAGTTCACTCTCCTTAAAACCTCTAGTACCTTTCTTGAGTTCGTGATACGAATATCTATGAGGACCAATCTCAACCTCCCACGGCTCAATCACGTCAGCATTCTTGAATCTCCGGATTATATAAAAAGCAATCAAGATTGAACATAATGCGAACACAAACACAACAATCGAGATGATGATAATTAGTCCTGTGTGGCTCTTCTTAGGTCCAGGAAGTGATGGTAATGAATCCAAGTCAAGTAACGATGCTTCTCCATTTAACTTAAAACTCCAACCCAAAATGTAATGTGAACTAGCAAGCAAACCAGTAGAAGCAGAGAACCCAACATACATATTTTCTTTAAAAATTGAAGAGACATCAAAATTATAAGATAACAGAGGAATTTTTGGTTTTAAAGAATTAGGTGAAAGAGTTACATTAACTAATTTCGTAACAGAATCATATTCTACCCAAACAAGAATGATTTTCCCACTCTTAAGATTCAAATCTCGTTTCGAATTTTGATCGTTAATAAAGTATGCAGCTGCAGCTGATTTATTTGACTCTAAGCTGTTAATATTAATACCAACATGGTTATCATCAATATCACCAAACTCAAAATCACGTACCGTGTCGAATTCAACAGCAAAGATATGGTTAGAGAAGTTACCAATATCACTAGCATTGAGCAGACCTAAGTACTGACTCGGGAGAGCGGTACTAAAGTCCTTTGATGGAGAAATTGTGAACGCTAGGCCATGGCCCCCGAGTTTTGGATACTCGGGGACTATGGCCAACGCGAAACACGTTGAGAAAGAGAAGGTAGAGGCATTATTAGTAGGCTTGAAGTGGAAAGGTGAAGAATAAAAAGCATGTCCTATTAGTCTACTTGTGTCATTTGTTAATTGAATAAACCCATTTTGGCTAATTTTTGCTACTCCACTTAAGGTTATGTTGTTATTTGGTTGATTGAATTTTGTGAAAATGAATTCATCAAGTTGAGATGAAGCAAGAATTGAGAAGGAAATGGTAAAGCTGAGGAATGTGAGGAAATTGAACATTTTAAAGTAAGATATATAGAAGCAGAAGTGATGTGAATTATTCAAGAATCGAAGTTGATTTGCGTTATAGAAAGATAATAGACAAGTTTTTTTTTTTCTTCAAGATTTGGTGATGGGTAGTGAGATTTTTTGAGCACATGGAGTTGAGAGGAAAGTCAGAGAAAAAAATAAGGTGACATTTGTTGTTACAGAGGCATTATGTTCATTTTATTTATAGAAAGTATATAGTATAGTAGTAGTTTGTTATGACATCTGACGCATGATCCACTAGTTCATTTTTACTCTAGTTGACTGAAAGAAAAGAGATTTGTTTCTTGCTCCGTGAGATAAGGAATAATAATTTCAAAGTAAAATATGAATTGTTTATGAATAACAATTTCGAAACTAAATACGAAATTTGTTTTATTTTGTATTTGGTTGGAAGGCAAAAATATGGGACACGTAAATTTGTGGAGTACTTATTTTTCTTTCTCTTTTTAGTGATTATGAAATTAGGTTTTAGGTATAACTCACACCCCAAAAGCTAGCTCAAGAGAGGAGGATTGCTCGGGCGTTATAATCACCGGTGTGAAAATTTTGTCATTCTTTAACGCCTCATCTCAAGCCCAGTGCTTAGCAACTAGTACGTAGACAATTTTGATTTTGGATATCCAACATTGGGTGAGACAGACCTTACTCTGATACCATATAAAATTAAGTCTTAGGAATAACTCACACCTCAAAAGTTAGCTCAACGGGAGAAGGATTATCCAGACCTTAGAACAACCAGTGTGAGACTTTTGTCATTCTTTAATAGTGATAGAACTTTTATTCTAGATATCAACATTGTTCAAGTACCACAGAACAATTTTTTGTAATAAAAAAGTTATTTATTTTTTTTAAATATATTTTTTTTATTTATTTATACTTTAATATGGTATAGTAAAATGTTTCTATAATTTGAATTCATGATTTTGGTAACCCAAGTTGGATGAGTGATATTTTAGATGAACAAAATGTGGGCTTCAATTCTTTGTAATTTTGAGTTTAATCTTAAAATTCTTAATATTAAATCATTGTATTTTTAAAATTATTAATTCATATCTAAGTTATAAATTCAATTGAACTTGTATTAAGCTATGTCTCCGAGTAAGCTAAGTGTGAGTAAAACTGGATATGCCACATACTAGTTTATAATTTCTAAATTTTTGACATTAAAATGTACATAATTCAACTACCACAACTAGTTCATTATTTGTAGAACTCTCGTACACGTTTTTTTTTTGTGAAGCATATAATAAGTTAGATGATTAGATATTCTATAGTTCACAAATATATGATGGAACGTTATTATCATCATTTTATTATGAAAAAAGTTATTGATTTAGGTTCACCTTTGGATTTTTCTTTATATAAAACAGGAGAATATTCTTTATTTTTCTTGTCTATGTATGTGTGCAATGTATCTGTAAGGGGAGAAAATTTGGACCAACTGTTATGGACATGACATATGGATCTTATCATCAAATTTTCGATTTCTTATGTTTCATTGTCAATGGTAAATAGAAATTAGTCCTTTTTCATAATATTACACTCAAAAATGTTTTTTCGAAAAAATTAATCAAAACATAATTCATATATATAGAAAAGCACTTTGCAAATGAATTAGTCAAATATTTCTCTCTGTTCCTTGTGAAATTCGATTGCAATTCCCAATTCAATCTTGTTTGAGTTACTATATTTTGGACAAGATGGTAGAGACCTTATTTTCTTGCATAATTGATTTATTTGACGTTGTTGTTCCTACTAAATCGGAAAAATTGGTGTAGACTTCCTTTATATCTAGGCGTTCATTTGGAACCTCATTCAAAAATTTCACTGCTAAGTATGTGATATTACTAGCAAGCTCATTATTATCTCGTAAAATTGATTTATCGACTATTGATCTTTTTTTCCTCGGAGCTGCTTCAGAATCCAGTGGTGGATTGTCATTTTCTTCTCTATTTCTTTGTAGTTATGGTCAATCAACTCCAAAAGTAGAATACCAAATATGTAAAATCAGCTTTAAAAGTCTTACATATCAACTAATGTGTTGTTAAGGCATGTTTAAGGCGTGTTAAAGCCCTGAAGCTCAAAAAAGCTTAGGGGAGGGTGATTTGCCTTACTTAAGCTACGGTTAAGTGTATGCATGGCGAACTAAGGTGTTTGCCCCATTGCCCCATGGGTAGAGCTGTTAAAATGGGCTTGACCTGTTAGGCCGGTCCAATCCAATTATTGAATTAAATGGGTTTGGGTTCAATTTTTTTAGCCCATTTAGGAACGAAATTTTTTAGTCCAGTCTTATTTGAGCAATTATCTTTGTAGGTCCAATCCGCAAGCCTCAAAGGTCAGCCCGCGGGCTATTAATTTTAACAATATTTATTATATATATATTTTAAATAGTGTTTACTTGTTAAGATTTGGTCAATAAATTTTTTTGAAATATTAATATAAAATCAAGATTATATTTTTTACATATCTTTTACATTTTAGGGTCATTAGCCCACTAAATTTTCTTATTAGCCAAAGACCATTACTCCATTATAACCATGAATCTTTGACCTCTTTTATTTTTGTTTTTATGCCTAATTTTTATTTCTCCTTTATTGTCCTATTTATGAAAAATAGTGATCATGTAATATTTTTTTTTCTTAGATGAATCTTATGAATGTTGTATCTTGACTATTATGTATTTGTTTTGTAAATATTCACTGAATTATGTGTAATTTATGAATGAATTTATGTATGCATTGATGCCGTGTTCATCGGACATCAATATTTGTATTTTTTTCCAAGAGGAAAATGTTGTCCTTTATAGGTTGAAGGGTCAACCCGTCCCAACCCGTGGCCTTCTTAGGGCTGGGTTGGACTGTTATTTTATAAACTTTTTAATTAAAGGAAAAATTACATAAATTGGTACATTTTAATAAATACTTACAGATTTTAACGATACTTTTTATTTATTACCATTTATAGCAATACTATGTTAAATCTGCAATATGTATTAAAAGTAAATTATGTATACAATTTATATGAATTATAATTATTTTTTTGAAATATATTATGTTTGTTTGGTAAAGATTTGACACATTGTGTTATAAGCGTATTAAAATGTGTGATAAATGTATTAACCATCAATAAAACTTGTATTATATGTGAATAATAAATTATTTTTTGTCATATGTATTAAACTTGTATTATAAATGAATTAAAGTGATTAAATAAAAAAAAATATTATTACTATAAATGAAAAATATTTTTTTATTATAGTATATTCATGTAAGTTTCCATAATTAAAAGGGTCAGTCCAATCAGAAAAATAAATTATACACTATTTTCTTTGTTACGTCTTTTTTCTTTTACACAAAGTCCACAGTTCAATTTGCGCTTAAATCCCTAGAGACAAAGTTCACTACAAGAACACACATTGAAGTAAATAAGGCAATAAAAACAAATAGGCACACATATTTTCATTTAGACACCTATATTTGGGAATGTACTTGTTGATTCACATTAATTACTTTCTTTTGTTATATATGTTGTAAATTGTAATATATGAAATTTATTAGATCATGATATCATAAGCTCTTTTCAACAAATTGAATCAAGGATATTTGTAGAAATCTAACGTAAGTATTGAGAAATCAAGGATGTATTGATAAAAAAACAATGTTGAGTTATTTATATGAGTAGTATTGTATGATAACTCAAATATATTATTCTAGTCGAACTCCTACAATATACAATAGCTTCAGGGGTGGCTCGACAGTGTTAAAAAAAGATATGTGTCTTAGGCTCCCAAATTTAAGGGCCCTCATTTTTTTTTTTATAATAATAAGGTTATAAGTTATTATTTTTTATCAAATATTGAATACTATTTATAGAAAAAATAAACTTTTCATGAAAAATGAAGGAATTATAGAAGAAATTTGATATATTTGAAGTACTATATATCTCATGAAAAATAATTTAAAATAAGAATGGTTATATTATCAATTGAAAACTAGAAAAAATCAATTATATAACGTTATTGACGATTCAAGTTTAAGGCCCCGTTTAATATTTGCTTTAGGCCACTAATATGCTTGAGCCGCTCCTGAGTATCTTAATCGTACATAACTTAAGATTTAATAGTTTAGTCCTAGTATGACTCTAACTCTAACTCGTCAGCTTACTTCAATTCCATCGATCTTCAAGCTTCCTTCAACAATATTTTCTTAAGACAAACTAGGAATCCAACTAAAAATCTATTTAGTAAAACATATTAATGAAAATTTACGTTTGTTTTGAGTTAAACTCAATCCAAATTAAACTCTATCTCCTTAGTGAATTAAGCAAAGGAAATTCTCTATAGACCAATAATTATCTGCCACGAATGTTTACTATACTTAAAAGTGATTTAATTGAGTTAAGAAGGCATATAAACTAATCAATATACAATATACATGTTAAAATTAATTTATGCAAATATATATCAAACAATATTATTTATGGACAAAATATACAATCTATAGAATATTCTGTTGTTCCCTTTTCCTAATTTAAATCCTAACCAAATCAAACTACAAAACCAACTAACTACAAAACCAACTAAGAAGGAAACTAAAGCTTCTTTTGAATTATAAACCCAATTCTCAATTTTCTGTCCAAACTCAAAAAACAATGAGTGCATATAGACAAACTCATCGTTCTTTCCGCCGTAATCACACACATGCTCATTCTTCATCCAATCATCACAATCATCAACAACGTTATAATCAGCGTAATCAACAAATTCATCAACAACAACGAGGCTATAATCCGCGCCCTGATTATCAGCCTTCTAGACGACATAATCACAATGTTCATAATAATCCACACGAAAATCATCAGTCCTCTGCTGAATCTGAATACTCTTCAGGTATACCATCAATTGGTCCGTACTCACAAATTGATGATGTATTTGAATCTGAATACTCTTCAGGTATAGCATCAATTAGTCCGTACTCACACATTGTTGATGTAAATGGGACTCTACCAATTGAGTTCAATCGGATTAGTGGAGAATCGTTTCATGATGTCCACAACTTGTTTCATCGATTAAATAGTGAGTTTCTTGCTCTATATGATAGTGATCGCGAGGAGGAAGAGGGCGATGATGGTGATGGTGATGTGTTGAAGTATTTGAAAACAAGAACTCATCATGTTGTTGCTAAAGATGAAGTTGATACCCAAGTAGCTGAGGTAGAATCAAATATTTGTTCTATATGCCTATCTGTATACGAAAACAAAGAGAATATTGGAGCGTTGCAATGTGGACACGAGTATCATACAGATTGCATCAAACCATGGCTCTTAAAAAGAATGATTGTCCGCTGTGTAGAGCACGACTCAAGTAGTAAAAGATATTTTCCCCTGTTATTTGGAAACATTGTATGATAAGCAACAAATTATTTACACAAATAAATATAGTCGAAATTTAGCTTAATTGGATTGTCCTGTTTCGTCATATTGTCTTTCGAATAGTTGTTTAGTAAATGATCATCTTTTTATTTCGTTTATAATATATGAACTTTAGAAGTCTATAGTCCTTTTTCAAGTAATCGCAAGTGTTAGAAAACCATCTAATGTTTTGTGTTAGAGCTTGTTTGACATTGCGTCGGGAGGGCAGGCGAAGTCTTAAAACGTTACTTTCTTTTGTTATATATACATATATATATATATATATGTTGTAAATTGTAATATATGAAATTTATTAGATCATGATATCATAAGCTCTTTTGAACAAATTGAATAAAGGATATTTGTAGAAATCTCATATAAGTACGGAAAAATCAAGGATGTATTGATAAAAAGTAATGTTGAGTTACAAACTCTGAAGAGTTTTATTCTAGTTATATTAGGAATTTTACTATAACACAATTATTTGTATGAGCAGTATTGTATTATAAATCAAATACCTTATCCTAATCGAGCTCATACAATATACAGTAGCTTAGTCTAGTATGACTCTAACTCTTGTTTCGATTCCATCAGTCTTCAAACTTCCTTCAACAATATTTTCTTAAGACAAATTATAATTGTCATTAAAAATTATTTGAGCACCAAACTAAATCAAACTAGAAATCCTACTAAAAATCTATTTAGTAAAACATATTAATGAAAATTAACGTTTGTTTTGTGTTAAACTCAATCCACATTAAAATCTATATCCTTAGTGAATTAAGCAAAGGAAATTCTCTATAGACCAATAATTATCTGCCTCGAATATTTACGTCAAATTAAATAAATTTGACTATACTTAAAAAGTGATTTAGTTGAGTTAAGAAGGCATATAAACTAATCAATATACTATATACATGTAAAAATTAATTTATGCAAATATATATCAAACATTATTTATGGACTAAATATATAATCTAGAGAATATTCTGTTGTTCCCTTTTCCTAATTTAAATCCTAACCAAATCAAACTACAAAACCAACTATTCTGTTGTTTCCTTTTCCTAATTTAAATCCTAACCAAATCAAACTACAAAACCAACTAAGAAGGGAAACTAAACGCTTCTTTTGAGCTATAAACCCAATTTAAATTACACTAAGAACAAAATAGCCCTCTATAAATATTTTGCTCCAAACTCAAAAAAGTTAAAAAAAAAAATGTGTGCTTATAGACAAACTCATCGTTCTAATCACACACGTATTAATTCTTCATTCAATTATCGCAATCAACAACAACGCTATAATCAGCGTAATCAACAAATTCATCAACAACAGCGTAATCAACAAATTCATCAACAACGAGGCTATAATCCGCGCCCTGATTATCAGCCTTCTAGACGACATAATCACAATGTTCATGATAATCCACACGAAAATTATCGGTCCTCTGCTGAACCTGAATACTCTCCAGGTATACCATCAATTAGTCCGTACTCACACATTAATAATGTATTTGGGACTCTACCAATTGAGTTCAATCGGATTAGTGGAGAAACGTTTCATTATCTCCACTACTTGGCTCTTCGTTTGGCTCTTCGTTTTATTGATCATTTAAGTACTGAGTTTCGTGCTCTGTATGATGGTGATCGTGAGGAGGAAGAGGACGATGATGGTGATGTGTTGAAGTATTTGAAAACAAGAACTCATCATGTTGTTGCTAAAGATGAAATTGATACCCAAGTAGCTGAGGTAGAATCAAATATTTGTTCTATATGCCTATCTGTATATGAAAACGAAGAGAGTATTGGAGCGTTGCAATGTGGACACGAGTATCATACAGATTGTATCAAACCATGGCTGTTAAAGAAGAATGATTGTCCTTTGTGTAGAGCTTCAGTTTTGTAAACACACAAATTAAGACTCAAGTAGTAAAGATATTTTTACCTGTTATTTGGAAAAAACATTTTTTGTATGATAAGCAACGAATTATTTACGGGTCGAAATTTAGCTTAATTGAGTTGACCTGTTTCTGTCATATTGTCTTTGGAATAGTTATTTAGTAAATGATATCTTTTTATTTCGTTTATAATATATGAACTTTAGAAGTCTATAGTCCTTTTCAAAGTCATTGCAAGTGTTAGATTAAGTGTTTGGCGAAGTCTTAAAACTGTTTTTAAATGGACGCATAAAAAAGTTTTTCTATTATTTGGGAAAAGCTAAACATTTATATGCTTTTTAAATCTATACATGTTCATCAATCATCACTATATCCCTTATTAATTACTCCCTCCGTCCGGAATTGTTTAATTAATTTTTAAAGATAAATTAGATTACATTAATTCGATATTTTAAACAAAAACATTAGATATTCTAAAACAATATGAAAAGTACTATAAATTACAATTTTGTACATATTAGTACGATGAAAAAATACATCTTAAAATGTTAGTCAAAATTTTTATAATTTGACTCTAAAAATAGAAACCATGACAAATAATACCGGACGGAGGAAGTAATTAACTTATCTCATAAGTTTGGTTAATTTTAATTCAAAGAATTTTATGTATTATTTTATTTTAATTTGAATTTTCTTAAGACCTTAGAGTCCAGAAATATTGAATTTTTTAATATGCACATTTCAATTAATTAAATTAAAAAATATAATTAAAATTTTTGTATTAGATGTTCAAAATAGTTTCTCTTTATAAAGTACATTTTAATTAATTAAATTAAAAATGTAATTAAAGTTTTGTACTAGATTTTAAAATAGTTTCTCTTTATAAAGTAATCTTTGTTGTAAAATAATTGGAGTGTCATGTGGAATATGACATCACTAATGACCATGTATGCATTAGTAATGTGGAATATGACATCACTAATGACCATGTATGCATTAATGTATGGCTATAAATAGCCACTATATGAAACATATAAACATACTTTGAAAGAATATATCTTCTAAAATTTTCTTTCTTTTAGAATTTTAGTAAGTTCTTTTATAACAAGAATTTTAGTAAGTTCTTTTATAACACGTTATCAGCACGAGTCTCTGCCAGTTCAAGTAAAGATTTTTAAAGCCTCGGAGGTATAAATTTCCTTTTCTTAATAATGTCTAATCTCTCTAAACTTGAATTTCTTGCTCTAGACATATCGGGAAAAAGCTATCTATCATGGGTACTCGATGCGGAAATTCATCTTAATGCGATGGATCTAGCAGACACCATCCAAGAAAATAATCAAGAGTCGAATCAAAACCGTGCCAAGGCGATGATATTTCTCCGTCATCACCTTGATGAAGGTTTGAAAATGGAATATCTCACTGTTAAGGATCCTCTGGTATTGTGGAACAATTTAAAAGATAGATATGACCACCTGAAGTTGGTCGTCCTTCCACAGGCACGTTATGACTGGATCCACTTGAGACTTCAAGATTTTAAATCTATCAGTGAGTATAATTCTTCCATGTTTAAAATTATCTCACAATTAAAATTATGTGGAGAAAATATCACTGACCATGATATGTTGGAGAAAACATTTTCCACTTTTCCTGCCTCAAGTATGCTTCTGCAGCAGCAATACCGAGAAATGGGATTTAAAAAATATTCCGAATTAATTTCACATCTCCTTGTTGCCGAAATGGATATCATGTTGAGACAATAAATGAAATGAATGTTGAATACCTTGGTATTACCAAGATTGTCTCAGACCAGAAATATATGTTGGAGAAATTATCAACTTTATCTTCTGGCCTATATTATGCAAAAATAAGTACGATTGAAGCACACTCTATCGTAAACCAGAAGTTTACTGACTTAAAGACTTTTGTGCTTTGGCATGACCGAATAGGTCATCCTGGATCAATAATGATGAGACGAATCATTGAAAACTCAAATGGACATCCATTAAAGAACCTGAAGATTCTTACAAATGATGAGTTTTCATGTGCTGCTTGTTGCCAAGGCAAAATTGATTATTAGGCCATCACCAATGAAGGTTAACATTGAATCCCCTCAATTTTTAGAACGAATACATGGGGATATTTGTGGACCTATTCACCCATCTAGTGGGTCGTTTAGATATTTTATGGTCCTAATAGACGCATCTTCAAGATGGTCTCATGTGTGCCTCTTATCATTTCGCAACCTGGCGTTTGCAAAATTATTGGCACAAATAATACGATTAAGAGCGTAATTTCCAGATTATCCCATTAAGACAATTCGCCTCGATAATGCTGGCGAATTCACATCCCAAGCTTTTGATGCTTATTGCGTATCAGTAGGGATAAAAGTTGAACATCCTGTAGCTCATGTTCATACTCAAAATGGCCTTGCTGAGTCATTTATTAAGCGTTTACAATTGATAGCAAGACCTCTACTTATGAAAAGTGAGTTTCCTACTACTGTTTGGGGTCATGCTATCTTACATGCAGCATCACTTGTTCGTTTCAGACCGACTCATTATAATAAATACTCCCCATCACAATTAGTGTTTGGCCATGAACCAAATATTGCTCATCTTCGAATTTTTGGATGTGCTGTATATGTGCCTGTAGCACCACCTCAGCGCACCAAGATGCGCCCTCAAAGAAGGTTAGGCATATATGTTGGGTTTGATTCACCCTCAATAATTCGCTACCTTGAGCCATTGACGGGAGATTTATTTACTGCAAGATTTGCAGATTGTTGATTTGATGAAACAAATTTTCCGCAATTAGGGGGAGAGAAAAAAAAACTTAAAAGTGAAATTGCATGGAAAGTTTCATCATTATCTCATTTTGATCCACGCTCCCCTGTGTGTGAACAAGAGGTCCAGAAGATCATCCATTTGCAAAACATAGCAAATCAAATGCCAGACGCATTTACTGATTCAAAAAGGATAACAAAATCACATATTCCTGCAGTAAATGTGCCTATCCGAATCGACGTCCCAAAAGGACCATCTACAAGTGTCATAGCTTCTGAATCACAAATACGCCTGAAGCGTGGTAGACCATTGGGTTCAAAAGATAAGAATCCTAGAAAAAGAAGTACAAAAAATGACACTACAAAAGAATTTCACGAAGAAATTCAAAATCTGATTGATCCTGATATTCATGAAGAGATCAGTGAACCCGAGACTCAAGTAAATGAAGAACTCTCAATAAGTTTTACAGGTGATGAGATAAGTTTAGATCGATCAAAAATCATAGTGGATAATGTTTTCGCATATAATGTTGCACTTAACATTATGAAAGGAAATGAGGATCTTGAACCTCTATCTGTCGAAGAATGTCGACAAAGATGTGATTGGCCAAAATGGCAAGAAGCAATTCAATCAGAATTAAATTCACTTGCTAAGCGTGAGGTTTTTGGACCAGTAGTCCAAACGCCTAGTGATGTTAAATCAATTGGCTATAAATGGGTCTTTGTACGAAAAAGAAATGAGAGAAATGAGATTGTAAGATACAAGGCACGCCTTGTGGCACAAGGATTCTCTCAACGACCTGGTGTCGACTATGAAGAAACATATTCACCTGTTATGGATGCAATAACTTTTCGATATCTCATCGGCTTAGCTGTACATGAAAATCTTGAAATTCATCAAATGGATGTGGTTACAGCTTACCTTTACGGTTCACTAGATAATAAAATTTATATGAAAGTTCCGTAAGGACTTAAAATGCCTGAAGCATATAAATCTCGGGAAATGTATTCAATCAGATTACAAAAGTCATTATATGGCTTAAAACAATCAGGGCGCATGTGGTATAATCGCCTTAGTGAGTACTTGATAAAACAAGGTTATATAAACGATGCCATTTGTCCTTGTATATTTATTAAGAAAACAACATTGGGTTTTGTTATTCTTGCTGTTTATGTTGATGACATTAATCTCATTGGAACTCCAGAAGAGGTTCAAAAGGCAATTGAATATCTAAAGAAAGAATTTGAGATGAAAGACCTTGGAAAGACAAAAATTTGTCTTGGACTACAAATAGAATATTTAGTAGACGGGGTCTTCATCCATCAATCTGCCTATACTGAGAAAATCTTGAAACGATTTTACATGGACAAAGCACATCCATTAAGTACTCCAATGGTTGTCCGATCACTTGAAGTGAGTAAGGATCCATTCCGACCTCAAGAAGAAAATGAGGAACCTCTTGGTCCAGAAGTACCTTATCTCAGTGCAATTGGGGCACTTATGTATCTTGCTAATGCTACGAGACCCGACATATCATTTTCTGTTAATTTATTAGCAAGATATAGTTCTTCCCCTACACGAAGACATTGGAATGGAGTTAAACATATATTGCGATATCTAAGGGGAACTAGTGATATGGGTCTGTTTTATTCTAACAAAGATAGTGCAGATCTTGTTGGTCATGCAGATGCAGGTTATTTATCTGACCCACATAAAGCTCGATCACAAACAGGCTATCTGTTCACATACGGAGGTACTGCTATATCATGGCGATCTACGAAGCAGTCTATTGTCGCTACTTCTTCAAATCATGCTGAGATAATAGCCATTCATGAAGCAAGTAGAGAATGTGTATGGTTAAGATCAGTAATACATTTTATCAAAGAAAGATGTGGTTTGAAGTGTGACGTCAAGATACCCACAATACTCTTTGAAGACAATGCTGCATGCATAGCTCAATTAAGAGGAGGCTTTATAAAAGGAGATAGAACGAAACACATTTCACCAAAATTGTTCTTCACACATGATCTCCAGAAGAATGATGATATTGATGTGCGACAAATTCGTTCAAGTGATAATCCAGCAGATCTATTTACCAAATCTTTACCAGCCTCAACTCTTGAGAAGATGGTTCACAAAATTGGAATGCGAAAACTTAACCATCTGAATCGTGGTTTTTATCAGAGGGAGTAAAATATGCACTGTACTCTTTTTTTCTTAGTCTAGGTTTTATCCCACTGGGTTTTCCTAGAAAGGTTTTTAATGAGGCATCAAATAATGCGTATTATGTATATCTATGTACTTTCTTTTACATAGATATCCAAGGGGGAGTGTTGTAAAATAATTGGAGTGTCATGTGGAATATGACATCACTAATGACCATGTATGCATTAGTAATGTGGAATATGACATCACTAATGACCATGTATGCATTAATGTATGGCTATAAATAGCCACTATATGAAACATATAAACATACTTTGAAAGAATATATCTTCTAAAATTTTCTTTCTTTTAGAATTTTAGTAAGTTCTTTTATAACAAGAATTTTAGTAAGTTCTTTTATAACAATCTTAATATTAAACGCACATTGATACTTGTCTTTTTTGTAATTTGACTCTCAAATGCACTTTTTTTTAAATTAGTCTAACACAAATTATTTATCAATAATACTTTTCAAATGAATTTGCCAAATACAATTACTTTTTTTGAAAAATACTTTTTTAAAATGTCATTTAAAAAAACGCTTCTAAATATAATTAGTTTTAGCAACATACCAAACACACTCTCTTAATGGCCTAAAAAAGGATATTTTCGTTAATCAACCTTTGAGAATTAAACTAAACATATTCTTATAGGTAAATACTTGTGCTTACACTTGTTTGACCAACATTTTTTTTTTTACATTTATCAATTCTTTTTCTTTTATTTAAAAAATTTGACTTGAAAAATTTCAAATACAATTTTTGAAATTTTGAAAGATATCCAATACGGTTTTTTTTTTTCCTTCATTTTTCACTATATTCTCCTTTTCAAATTTTACCTATAGAATATTCTTGTTTCCTTTTCCCCTTTCCTTTTCCTAATTAAGTTTTCAAAAGTTTGAGTCCAAACCAAATTAAACTAGGAACCCACTAAAACCTTATTTAGCAAAACAAAGAAATGGTAATTAAATGGAATTAAATAAAAGAATTTGAACTAGAATTTAATATATCTGGGATCGCATAAATTATTTTCTGCTCAAACTAAATTTCTTAATTTCTTGATGAAAAAGAAACAATGAGTATGGGACGACAAATTCATCGTTCTTTTTCATAATCACACACATACTAATTCTTTATCCAATTATCACAATCATCAACAAAGTCCAACAACGAAGATATAATCCACGTTTTTCAAGGGCCCCATTTTATGCATATAATCCGCGAATTTCAAGGGCCCCAATTTTTGCATACTAATTGTTTGTAGTGTATATTCTTAAAAGACATTAATCGTTTAAATTCTTAATATTAAATTAAGAATTAGTTGGTGTATATTCTTAGAATACAATAAGTGTTTAACTTACATACTAATATTAAAATAAGGATTACTTCTAATCAATAAGAGGTTGGACATTTGTTTGCAATACATCACGTTGGATGTTGATGTAAAAACTTTATTTATCAAATGTGAAGATTGAGTGGCTTAATTCAAAGTTCTAAAATATTCTCTTAGCACTTTTAATTCAAAAAATAAATCTAAACCATCAATAGCAGAATAACTATTAGTATGTATTAAGAAAGTTCAAGGTTAAGAAAAAAAAAATTCAAAAAAAAATTTCATCATCAATTGATCTCAATTTATCATTAAATAAGAAATCAAAAAATATTTTCACGTGCTTCAAATCTATTTTGAAGTGAAAAAAAATAATAAAAATAAAATATTTAAAAAAAATACATTTATAAGTAATTTCTTTTAAAAAAGATGGGCCCCAAAAAAATATAGGACGTCATGCGATGACATTAATAGCCTAGGGATTAGAAAGTCTTGCAAGCACGCATAAACGAATTAACCAATAATAATAGGCTTTCCTTTAGAATCCTAATAGTTTTTGCTTTTGATAGTAACTAGTGACGTGTGTCCCATGTTAATTAGTACATTTTTTTTTTAAATGATATATAGACGATGCTAAAATATGCAAGTAATAAGTGACCAAGTATAGGAAAGAGTAATTGTTTGTAGCTATAAACAGTCTATTGAATTGATATAAAAAATTTCTTATGTAGTTCTCGTATCTTATCCTCAAATTTGCCACTTACTTGATTTTTTCAGTTTTATTTCAATAACATATAGTTTATACGTAAACATAAGTAACGTCGATTATGTTTGTAAATGTTTCATATCTTAAAGTTTGTGTCTTAATTTTAGGAAACTATAGTCTCCTCATTCTTATATGTTGTTTCCGAATAAAAATAATATTTCATAATGTAGAAATATTGATTAACATACGGCTTCTTTAAGTTAGATAATGGATCATTGTCAATTTTACGGGATACACTTTAACAAAAATCATATTTTTTTGTAATAGATAATTGCATGTACAACTTTCTTTGTTTGATTCAAGATTATGAATCCTTCATATATAAATTTTATATGAGTATATTAACTACATTGTTTAAATATAATAGTATTACGAAATATAATTCACAAACAAGCTAGAACTTAATACAAATGGTTGAATTAATCCAACTGATTTGGCAGTATCAGTGGTGCAACAGACTAAAGTGGTGCAATTTTCTAAAGACAATAGCACAATCCTTGTTTATGATTATGCATATGCTATGTATATATGTGATGACAGTCCAAAACCCAATTTGAGATTACTGGATCCAAACACGTAAGCTCAGATCATGTTGTTTGATCAACATTAAGTTTTTACTTTTTTTTTTAAGTGAAAGCTTCTGCTCTAGCATGCAACAATATAGTATAACTGACAAAACTCATAATGTTTGTACATCAGTTTATTAGCAGTTACTTATCGGCTACAACGATCCATCTATTTCAATTACTCTTTTTAATCTTATTATAACCATACCTCAATTACATGCTTCTTAGAATCAGTGGCATATCCAGAAATTTTACGAAGGGTGTCCAAAAATCGCATAGGTAAATAAAATTAATTTAAGGCATGAGTGTACTAAATTTTTTTAAATCAAACTACATTACTTTAAAGAGAATTTATTTTAAATTAAAAATATACCAAAAATTTTAAAATTAAACTACCTAGTACTAATTAGCTTTGAAAATAGAGAAAATTCATTTAGAATGAAATCACTTTTATACTTCAAGATTTCACGAATCTCTTAGGACTAACAATGAGACATGAAAAATTAATAGTAGAATCGAATGAGTTTTCTTTTAAAAGAAATTCTATATGGAGCTTTTTTCACTTTTAGTAGTTTCATAAAAAAAAAAAAAAGATTTACTCATTAACTTTAAATTAAATAATTGCTTTCAGATTTTATAAAAACTCAAATGAAAAGAAAAGAAAAAATCAAAAATCAAAAATCAAATGACTAGGTGTAGTAATTATTGATAATATACTGTATTAATAAATTGGGTGGAAATAAAAAGTGCAGGCCACGGGGAATTGAACCTGCGTGCAGGCTGGCCTTCAAAACTTTCGCTGGAAATTTGAAACCAATGAGCCAAGAACCTTTCACTGCGGTGTAATTTTCTGACAAACGATATCGCCTTGGATACCCTAAGCTTACTGTAGCTCCGTCCATGCTTAGAGTCAGCATACGCATTCTCACTATTCATTTCACTCTATTTGGACCCATTTCTTTCTAGTATTTACTATTAATTTATGAATCTCAAATAATGAAAGTTTTCTATATTTCCTAACGAGACACATCTTAACAAACTAAAAAGATTTCTAGTGAATTCGCCTAATGTATGTTTACCTTCTTCATGACTAAGCATAATTAATTTACAATATACATATATAGAGAAAAAAAAAAGAAATTAACTATTCATATTTCAAAAGTGAAGAGTCTATGCCTTAGTTATATCATTCAATTAGTTAAATGATTAGAAAAATGAAAATATCTAATTTAATACGAAAAACTAATTAAATGCTTTGTAAACATAAAATATTTAATTTAATATGGAAAACTAACTAAATGCTTTGAAAACATAAATTAATATACGGTTTAGATAGCAAAAGTTGTATGGTTACTGGAAAATGGGATTGAGCCATTAAAGAGACATAACTCATAATTGATCAATAAAATATTAACTTTTGAGTTGGATTAGTAATTAATAATTAATTTTATTGGTAATCAATGTAAATTATCATTAACAAACAAAAATCAAATGCACCTAAGAGCACTCAATCCCCTAATCACCCTCTAAGAAAGGTATTAAGAGAGTTTAGTCTTATATAGAACTCTAATTACACAAATCTCTCTAACAACCAACCATACTTATTCGCCTTTCTAAACCGTTCAACTACCTCAAGTCTATCTACAAATTTCTTCTTAATTTGTGTCATATGCCTTTAAATAACTTTCAGTTCCTGCTCTCCAAATATGGTATATCATTGCTCCGCACAGTGCGTCAATAATTAATTAACATATATAATTTATAATGTTTTTATATTATATAGGGATAAAATAATAATCTAACTTTACACTTTTTCAATTTAGTATTATATATATATAAAATACGCTGAATAATCCCAACGTTCCAATTCCTTTCTCAACTTTTCCAGGCTTTCTATTGATTATAACTTATAAGGAAGAGAATGGATCATGTAATAGATACTGATATTTGTATGTTTTTTTTTTTTGTGGCCAATTACATATGTGACCGCTTAAACTTTTTCACATTTTTTTTTAATTTAGAGCTCGTTTTGATTGACTTAAAAGTCGATCGAACCTACTTTTAAATAAGTTTTTGATTTTTGGAATTATTTAACAAATATTAAAACTAACTTAAAATAAGTTAAAACCGACTTAAAATAAATTGCGAATTGTTTGACAAGATAAAAAATAACTTAAAATAAGTTAAAAATCAAAAGTAGATCTTCCCTTACTTTTTATTTTTTTGACTTAAAGTCATTTTAATTTTACTTTTATTTTTAATTTAAAAACTAATTTTTTAAGTCAATCCAAGCGAGCTCTTAGACACCTATATTTGGGAATGTTCTTGTTGAGCATCTAAACTTGTTCACGTTACTTTCTTTTGTTATATCTGCTGAAATATATGAAATTTTTTAACATAAGCTCTTTTTAACAAATTGTATAAAGTTCTAAATACAAAATCATAATTGTCATTAAAATTTTTTTGACCCATATCGATTCAAAATAAGAATCCAATTAAAAACTCTTTTTAACAAATTAAATAAAGTATATTTTCTAAGCCCAAATCGATTCAAAATAGGAATCCAACTAAAATTAGTAAAAAACAATGTTAAACTCATTCAAATTAAACTCTATTAATACTTTTGCCCGAATCCAAACTATATTTGCATCCTTATTTTTTTCTGCTCAAACTCAAAAATAACTAATTTCTTGATCAAAAGACATTATGAATAATCATAGACAAAATCGTTCTTCACGTAAACACACACCTATAAGTTCTTCTTTTAATTATCGCAATCGTCAACAACAACGAAGCTATAATCCACGTACTGGACCACAATTTTGGTGCTCCATATAATCAGGAAGATGATGATCATAATCACGAGGAGGTGAAAGAGGACTATCTGTTGAAGTATTTGAAAATAAGAACTTACTATGCTGAAGATGAAATCGATTACGAAGTAGAATCAGAAAGTTGTGTTATATGCCAATGTGAATATGAAGATGAAGAGAGCATTGGAGAACTGCATTGCGGACACAAATATCATACAGATTGCATCACACAGTCACTGTTGAACAGGAAAGTTTGCCCGATATGCAGAGCAAGAGTTTTGCTTTTTACAGAAACAGTGATCGTTTGATGTGAAAGATTATTTTATTTTGATTTTAGTCAATTTGAGAATAGTTTTTTTTTTTTTTGAGAGAAACAGGTTTTTAGTATAGAGCATTCAAATTGTATTTTTTTTTTAAAAAAAAACTATCAATTTAGGGTTTTAAAAGTTATACCTAAAAGGTAATTTTAGAATTTTCTTTCTAAATTTGCATAGTTGCACTCTTAGATTGCCACTCGAACAAGTTGACTCATCTAGACTTCTCCGGCAACCAGCCAGACTATTTTGATGGCTCCAAAGTCCAACCAATACTTATTTCTTTTTCCTTTCTTATTCTTCAAACCTTAGTGCTACTTTACCTCTGTTTTTATTTTTCAGTGTTTTGACTTTTCTTCTATTTTTTTTCTCATTCAAGTCACAGATTTTTTAGTATGTACTATCTATTTTCCAGTTTTTTGAAATGAAATATGTGCTAATATGTTATTATTGTTGAAATTTAGATTATTTGTATATGCAATCAAATTTGTATATGCTTAAGTTTGGGGAAAATAGAAGTATCATTGGCACACACATCATTCTCTTATATTGAACAGATTACACAATTTGTGTCCTATTTCTACTGTCACAAAAGTTTCTCCGAAAATATTGAAGAAATAGGTTCCTTGATCACTTGTAAGATCCCATCGTTGAAACGGATATCAAACCTCTTCATTATGTTTTAGTAAACGTTAGAAGTTCCCCGTGTTGATGGCATCCGCATTTGCATCTCCAAGTGCTGCCTCTTTAAGGTACTTGTCAGCCAATTGAACTCTCTTCACATTCTCTTGCTCTTGGACAAGCAAGTATCCGTACTCGAGTAGCTTTTCAATTGTCATCTTTGGTTGCTCAAATTTTGGAGGTCCTTCGATAGAGTTCAATAGTTTTTCCCCAACCTGTTCGATTCCAGTTTTTTCAATCCACTTTCTAACTTCATCGTCGTATACTCTTGCCCTCAGAGCACCAAAGAAGTCTGTTTTTGAAACAAATTACAACCATAAGTTATCCTCATTTGGAAGTATACGTCTTTGTATTGTCACAAATTTGATTATTCTTACCAATAGATTGTCCAGGGAAGGCATCGACAAGCCTTACAACGTGCTCATCAGGTACGCTGTCAGTTCTGAAAATTCCCTTGCATACACCAATTCTGTCTTCTCTGGTTGGTGCCCAGTAAAACTTTTCCATACGACCATCACGGATAAGAGGGGCATACAATGTGGAGAAGTCGTTACCCGTGACTATAATAGGGACCCTTGCATTCTCTTGCTTGTTGTACATACCGGGGAGCTGGACATTTGTCGGGTTATCTGCAATGTTCATGAGGGTAGCATTCACCATCTGGTTGTTAACTGTGTATTGTGTAGTTCCACCCATTCTACCAGCTCCTGCATCGAGATCGTTGATGAACAGGACACACATGTTCCCTTTCCTGATGATTTCAGCTGCCTCGCGGTACCTTTGCCTAATCAATTTTGCTGGCTCCCCTGCATTTCCGCTTTCCAATTCTCCAGCACTCATCATGATGGGGCTGCAAATAATCAAGACTCAAACATAGTTGAGTGAGTAAATTTATCGACTACCACAAAATGATCTTATACTCACTTGATTCCCATTTTTCGAAAGACAAGCTCACACTGGAATGACTTCCCTTGACCTTTCCCTCCCCAGATACCTAAAATTAGCGGTACCTGTATCAAAAATTGTCAAGATTAAAACCATTCAACTTATGACACGAAAAAAGTTGTAAGCTAAATATTAATAAGAGACCTTAATATTGGGCAATGTCAAGAAGTTCTTTGTGATGTGAACAACTAGCTTGTCCATGAAAGCCGGAGCAATATAGAATCCATCCAGAGTGTTGTCCATGTTGTATCTGGAAATAAAAATCAAGCAAACATTTTCATTTTAGATTCATATATTCTGAAGGATTGAACAATTGTACCTCAAGTTTCAAAAATTAGTCGAGAGACTTACTGACGAAGACCCTGGCTGATGTATTCGTATGATGATAAAACAGGATGGTGAGTACCAGTACCCATTGGAGCTTGGAAAAGAGGGTCTACCATACCCTTTCCCCTGGTGATATCTTGTTGATCATCAGACGTGTCCGTCACAAGGCCTTTCCATCTGTCTTGATCCGTTTGTTTCTTCTCATCTATTTCTTGTGCTTGAGCTACAATGCTGAAGCTCCTTTTTGAAACCTTGGGGCTGGAAGCGCCTTTCGCGTTCACCTTCTTCAAGGTTTTGCCAAAAAAGGCAGTGCTTGAAGCTGAAGTTCCAGCAACAGAGTTGTTCAAACTCAACTGCACCAAAGGTATAAGAGGCACTCATACATAGTACTACTTTAGTTTGATAGAAATTACAGGCTATGCATATGTATCAATCTTAAAACATTCACATTCCCATCAAAGAAATGACAAATATTATCCAACTTCTAGTCTTTATCTAAGACAAATTAACAATATATTACTCCCTCTTTTGCGCCCCAATTTACGTGACACTCTTTCCTTTTGAGTCAGTTTCAAAAAATGACACTTTCTTTTTATATTTAGTAACAATTTAACATCAAACTTATCTTTTTACCATTAATGAAATAATCTATAACCACAAAAACTTCTATAGTTTATTTAGACCACAAGTTCACAATCAAACACCTTACATAAATTGAGATGCAGGGAGAGATCTCTTTTCTTTTTTTGTGATCAGGAAATTTGTCCTCGGCCATCGCTTAGGACCAACGCGATCTTTAAAAATCATAATAATGAATCTGTCATCTATCCTTCTCCACTTAAATACCAGACTTAGTTAACATGATGGATGACTCAAGCCTCTTACCTAAGTCACAAAGTCTCTAAACCTTTGCCATTTAAACTAGGCCCCTAGGGCACTACTAGGGCAATAAACAACTCCTATTTTCACTGAATTTCTTTTATACCATCCCATTTGACAGTATATGACCAACATTAATAGTACATAAGATAACAAGTGTTACTTTTGTTTCTAGTAGAAAATTGACTAGAAACAAAAATCCCAACCTTACTAAACAAAAAAGAATCATTATTGTTTCCTAGCTAAAACAAAGAAAAGGACATAATTTAATAAGAAGTTGGCACGTATTAAATTATAAAGAAATTAAAATAAATACCAGTACTTTGTTGGCAGCAGCAACAGTTGACACAGAGCTAGCCATTTTCTTTAAAAAAATAAAATATTTTTTGACAACTTTGAAAATCAAACAACTGATTGATCACAAGCGCTTAATTATTATTATTTTCGTGAGTTTAATTAGTTGATTGTTGAATAAAATAGTAAGGGAATGAAGAGAATTTATATAGCACAAGTTTTTTGTACTATATGAAAATTTTTACTATTTTTTTGGATTACATATTCATAATAACCACACGATGATATATTAATAGGCTATATTACGTGGACATTTTGATGGGGATATTATTTTTTGACATGCACATTTTTATTTTATTTTTTGTCTTTTTTTGAATGTCCTAGAAACTAGATTAACTACAAAATGGAGTTCTCTAGGAACTACTAGTTGGCTTTGTGGTCAACATTAATTTAAGCTTTTTTCTCCTCCATAATTTTTTTTTAATTTTTGTTAAGTATTTTGCTATATTTCTTATTGTAGAATAAGAAAAATTGAGTCAATTATTGTACAACATTCCCCCTCCACCAAAATTTTGAAGAAAAAAAAAATTGAATTGCATTTTTCAACTAAATTATTGGAAGTAATACATTTACTCTAGAGCTTAACCATAACAAGAGTACAAAAGGTGTCACCAACTAAAATATTGGAAGTAATACATTTTTCACTTTTTGCTTATCAATATCTAAATTATGTTACTTTTTAATTAATATTTTTCAAGGGAAACTTACATAAATATACTATAATAAAAAAATATTTACCATTTATAGTAATCATATATTTTTTTTACTTGATCACCTTTAATTTATTTATAATACAAGTTTAATTCATATTACAAAGAATAATTTTTTATTCACATATAATACAAATTTTAATGATATATAATTCATTTATGACACATTTTAATACAATTATAATACAATGTGTCAAATTTTTATCAACATAATATATTTTTAAAAATAATTATAATTTATATATAATTCATATATATCGCATACATAATTCAGTTTTAATACATATTACATATTTAACATAATATTATTATAAATAATAATAAATAAAAAATATTACTAAAATTAATAATTATTTATTAAAATATACTAATTAATGTAATTTTTTCATTTTTCAGTCATGTTACTTGGTCTTTGGCAAAATATGATTACTGCAATTCATATCTCACGAGAATATCCCAAATTCCAGAAGCTCCTATCTATTATGAACACAAAAGTACACCATCCACTTGGCTGCTTTCTATTGGCTATTTTCTAACCAATTAAATAATATGTCCGATCGAAAAATTATACTTGTGCCTCAAATTGAGATAGGTGGTTTTCTTATTTATTTTAGTTTAAAATCAACGTAGAATATTTCTCAAAATATTAAGGTTGAGCGTAGGGCGGCTTAAGTATATTAGTAGCTTAAAGCAAAAATTAAATGGGGTCTTAAACTTAAATTGTTAATAACTTTATATAATTGATTTCTTGTAGTTTTCATCTACCAATCTTATATTAAATTATTTTTCATGATATATAGTACTCAATGTTTGTTAAAAAATTATAAATTATAACCTATTATTATAAAAAATGAAAACCCTTAAATTTGAGGATTAAAGCACATGTCTTTTTTAAGACCGTGGAGCCACCCCTATATGAAACATATTGTCCCTATTTTTACAAGGAAATATATTTTTCTATTTTTTAAGAAACTATTTCTTGTTTCCATTTAGAAATCTTATAAAGTATTTGACTAGCGAAATATTAATAATTTGAAAAACCAACCAAGCACATGGATTAGTGCTTTGATTTTTTCTTTTTATTTGGGAAATAGGGAAGGATATTACAAAAGGAGAAATCGAACTCTTACTAATAAAGTAGAAGTTCAAATAATAAATTAATTGTGCTACTAGAATCTTCCGCTTTGATACAATTTCACTTCATGACACTGACAAAGAAAGAAAAATGGAAGGATGTTGCTCTTCTGTCATCAATTACCACATCAAATATGTTTGGAACGATTAAAGTCATTTTTCTTTATAATTGAATATATTAAATTTTTAACTAATTTCATAAATGCTTTACATTATAATTTCTAGCACATAGGCTATGTTTTCATGAAAATATTTTCCATACAATTGGGCTTATAAGTGGACTCTGAACAAGTTCTCAACATTGGACATTTTGTAGAATGGGCTTAAATTATCTGACTAAGAAGGCTTAGAATGGACCTCTAGTTTTAATAGGACTACTAACATATTTTTCCGCTCCGCCAAAAATTATAGGCAAAATACAGAAATCACATACTTTTAAGGTAAAATTATCATTTGTACTTTATAAGTTTATAATGACAAAAATCCCTCAAATGATACAATAATCTAAGCGCTGATACATTAATCTAATGGGCGAGATACATTAATTGTTAAGTAAGATACATTACATTTTATACATGATACACTAATTTGATGTATATTTTATACACAATACATTAATTTGATGCGCGAGATACTTTAATTTGATGCACGAGATACATTAATTTGATGCGCCGATACATTAATTTGATGTGTGAAAATAAGGGATTTTAAGAATTTGTAAAACTAATAGGGAATAATGGTAATAACAGAACTTAAAGGTGAGATTTCTGTCATTTATTCAAAATTAATTATATCCACTAGCCAAATATATTCGAATTATGTATAAAATATAAATGTTATATGTACATATATTTTATTATAAGAAAAATATACTTTTTTATGATTGTTTTAGTGGACGGCTATACAGTATAAAAAAATTGTTTTAATATGCTCTATTGACCTCCGGTCATTATGGAAAACATTTACAGATGCAAACATCATATATATATATATATATATATATATATATTTTTAAATTAAATGTAATTCTGACAATCAGCAGTTGGCAAAAAACATGAATAAAAAAATAACAAAAAATTGTACAACTTAATTAAGTGCCACATGTTTTATCCTTGATTTTCAATGCCTAAGAGTTTTAAAATTAATTTTATTTTCATAAATTTCATAAATGTCAAACTAGGTGCATAAAGTCAAATGATTAGGTGGATATCTAAATTTGAAGATGATCTCGAGAGTTTGGGAAGAAAAATAAATAAATTACAAAAAGTCTCATTTAATATTAACTATTCACCTCATTGTATAGTTTTTATTTTCACACGCTACTTATGAAATCATAAATAGGAGAAATAATTTATAAATTTACACCTTTTTGAAGCTTATTTTTTAATAGTCTTTAGATAATTATTTATAATAACGTAAACAATTAATAGACGATGTCTGGTCTAATTATAATAATTACTCTCCGAGCCCAAATGTGGAAGCTACAAATGACGGTAGATCTAAATCTGGACCATGTGCTTCATAGTCTAGGTTTTAGCTAATTAATTAGATATTAGACTTATGATTAGAAGGGGATAAAAAGATAAGAACATGACTAACCAAATCATTTGGATTAAGATTATTTAATCAAAATGATAATTACTTAATTGTTAGAGTCAAAGATGCATCACTAAACAATGCAAGAATAATTAAGGTATACAAAATAAACAAAACATTCAAATTTTAGCCCTCAACTCCAACATTAACATTGAGAGTTAACATTTAGACCCTCTAACTCGTTTTCACTGTGTTAGTTGAATATTCTAGATTCTAAATATCTCTAAAATCTATGTGTTACGTCAACGTTGGGTGTCCACTAGACACAATGATGATGAGTTGGAGTGTTTCGTTGTAGTTGAGACCAGGTTGAGGTGGTATACGTGCACTCTCAAAGTTGGACGGCTTAATTATTTGGCTGGCAACGATGATTAGTTGCGTCAATTTTAAGCACTTTTTAGTTTTATACTGAAATCAGGTCCTTTATAAGTTGTGTTATTTGCATCAAAACTCATATTCTTGAAAGACATGGAAAGTGAAAAGTGTCAATGTTCACAATATCAACAATTTATGTATAATGAGAAAAGTCCCAAAACCTGGCCTGAATTGGTTGGGGTTTTAGGTGATGAAGCTGCAAAGGTGATTAAAGCTGAGATTCCGAATTTACAAATCATTCAAATCATCCATCCGCCATGGGCGTTGACTCAGGATTTATGTGACTCAAGAGTTCGGATTCTTGTTGATCGTTTCAATAGAGTCAGTATGCCTCCAAGCATCGGTTGATCATCTGCGATTTAATCTCCTTTAAGTCCAAATGAATGCGCGTTGTTGTGATTGTGGATTCTGATGAAATAGATACTCGTTTTCTCTTTGAGTCCTTTGTACTGTGTTAATTTGTGTTTGTAACTTGTAAGGATTGTGTTTCTATGTTGTGGACATGTAATTTTCTTTCTGCGGGTTAGAGTGATGGTTAAACATGACGTTTGTTTGATTAGCTTCATTAAGAAATAAAGTTACGTTTTAACAATGATGATAAGCACTTGATCCTAACAACTGGATCTCCTGGCTCGGTTTTTATTCATCATTTACCCTTCTGCATAACTTGAATTATTGATATCTTTCTCATGAGTTTGTTCATATTTACACAAGAAAAAAAGACTTAGGAAAACTGGAAAAAAGTAAATCAATAAACAGTATTTGTATATAAAAAAAATTGATTTCTTATTCACAATCCAATGAATCCTAGCTAATATGTGACATGTTCTAACTATAATAAGTTTTTCATCAGTTTTCTTTCTTTTTTTTCAAGAACAACAAATCACGATTCGCTCCATTGTCGATTCTCACACTTGCAAATGCAACTCAATCCGACTAAAATATCAGCAATGGCAGCTTCCGTCTTCTCTTTATCCGAATAATGCAATGTTTGCAGCAACAAAACAGAAGGTTTGATATCGAACTTTGTCTTCTCTAAATTCCTTTCAAGCTGCCAATTGATAGTGTTATGAGCCATTGGCGCTAACCATTCCATAATTTGCTTCAATGCATCCCTCCATCCCTCAGCTAACGACTCGTCCTCATCCATACACTTCAAATTCTTGCTCAATTTCGATCTCACTGTTTTCTTTAGATTCCCTGGCAACATTTGGTACAAATTTTCTCGTGAACTTAGGTCTACGGATTCAGATGGATTCGAATACTTCTCTACTAATGTGATCACATTTGCATAACGCAACGCTAGCCCTGCACCTCCTACAGTTAATGGCCCTGCTGCGTGAAACACCCTGTTGTTTTTCGCCAATTTGTCTGCCCAAAACCTTCGTCTTCACATAGGAAAAATATCGATTTTCTGCTGTAAAATCGAACCAGAGTTGGCTTAGACGTCGTGGGGATTGGTCCAGAACGCGAAATGATCTGTTCCCTAATTGGCTCAATCAAACAATTCTCAGGCTGAACTTTGAGAATCTCCTTCTGCTGAGATGAACGCATGTTACGCAATGATAGTGAAGGAAGAATCGGTATGTAAGGTCCAAACACAATGCATATACGAGCATATATTATACAGACGATTCGCGCCATATGACCAACGCTTTTATCAAATGTTTGATTCCATAAAGAATTTTCTCTAAATTGACGAACTTGTTTCCTCTGTTGTTCAAGTTTCTGGTTAAACATATCCATATTCACCTTCTGCAACTGCCCTGAAGCTTTTCGTTCCTTCCATTGCTTCATTCTCCGTTCTGATACCTCCAATTCCGCTAAACTCTCCAATGCTGCGTACAATCCAGACGTAGCATTAATCAATTTCTCCATTTTAAAAACACGTTTCTCAATATCTTTGGATCCGTATTCCAATTTCCCAAAATCAATAATCCCTAATTTCAAATCGGTATACACAAGATCAAATCGATTCAGGCCAAAATCAGTGCATTTATGGCCTAATCTAGCTACAGCTGCTGCGGCTTTATCAAGATCTTCAAGCCTCTCAGCACACGCGAGGCTTAAAAGAAATCCTTCGTCTTTCGAATTCAAATACGATACCCCACGTGATTTCATCTCTGTTTTGAGATTTGAAATCTCAGACTCAGATAGAGATTTGTATAAACAGAGCAATCTTGACATGATTTTCGCCGTCTCAAATGATAAAATCCCCATTTTGTTCATATCATCCCCTGTTTTTGAGCTCTTATTGTTGTCTGAACTACGCCAACCCATTTTCGCAAAACCAACCATTGAAAGATAGATTGATAGAAATAGATAGATAGATAGATAGATAGATAGATAGATAGATAAATAAAGGGTATGTTAATATGCTATAGCAGCATTTTTTTTTTTTTTTTTTTTTTGAGTTTTTTGTGTATTGATAAATAAAAATGGTGGAAGCTGCAAGAATGTTGAGTATGGAAATGGAGGATATATATATATGGAAGAAGATGAAGAGAAGCAACTTCGAATGATCTTCATGGGGTGGGTATTGGATTATGTTGACGCGGTTAGACGATTAGGACATCTATATTTTTTAAATATTTTGTTGTCGTGGCGGAGTCAGAAATTTAAATGGGGTTTAAAAAATCGAGTTGGATTTTGATTTTACAATTGAAAAATAAATAAGTTTGGATATTCAAAATGATGTTTGGATTTTCGGTTATGACTTTTTTGAGTTTTCTTTTTAATAGAAGTAAAATGATTAAAAATCTCAATTCACATGCATTGTGTTTATGTGTTCAATTTTAGAATAATTTAAGTATCTATTTACGCACATCTAAAGTTTGAAGACATATATATGACAATATTTATGAATTATGCTAATGTATAATGAGGATTGAGCTCCATCTATCACCTATGCCGTGTAATTTGATATTAAACTTAATACAATAGGGAAAATCTATAAAAATCTCACTAGTTTAAAAACTAATTACTTACATATACGCTAGTTTATAATATTACGAATCTTATTAGATTTTTTATGCATCCAAATACTTCTAGATAAATGTATCTCGGAATGCATGAGATAAATTTATTCTAGTTGCACTGCATTTGAGTGAATTTACGCGAAATATATATAAATAGATTTCGCTCGCCTCATTCACCGCCTCCTTTGCGTATCTGATATTCCATAGGTCATATACATACAAATTATACCAAATATACAGTGTAATTCGTGTATATCTAAAATACCTAAAATAAAATCTTGCTCATCTAGTATAATACAACAATTTTTTAAATCTTATTTTACCTAGTATGATTTTCAAGAAGAAGGGTTCAATCATTGAAGAGGGAAGATATTTGGATTGACTTTTTTTCTATTATAAGTACTTTTTTTTTCTGCATGTGTTAAGGGATGGATGCCACGTATAAGGAATCTGGTTTTATCAGTTAAGAAACAGTTGGATTTGGTGATTTTTTTTTTACTTGGTCTTAAATTTGGTGCAATATTATACACTTTCTAGGCTCATTCCAACTTGGTAGATATAGTTTAGTTAACTTAGAATTGACTATACAATTATTTATATTGTAGTATTCATTTTTTTATTTGAAACATTATTACAATTAAATTACTTTTACTAAGTTGTTTAGGACAGAGTCAGGGTCACAATAGATTAATATACAAAATTATTGTTGAATCCGTCCCATTTTTTGGTCAACTTTAGCTATTCAATTGGTACAAGCAATTGTTCAAAAAGAATAGTAATTGGAGTTGAAAATTAAGACTTGGTAGTTGGCAAATTGGTAAGATTTGCAAACAATTTTTGACTTTGCTATTTTACCTATGTCATTAGTGACATAGGCATGGTTTTATCCTTCTATAAATAGAGCATTCTTGCTCATTTGTAGAACACACCAAGTTAGAGAGAAAAACCATTTTGAGAGCAAAGTGAGGTATTCCATAGACTATACAAGAAAATAGTCTGTGAAGAAAAATAGAGTGTGAGCGATATTTTAGTAAGACGGAAACCAAAAGAGTGTTGTTTCTTTTGAGTGTGTAGTAGTCACTTTGAGTATTGTATTCGTGACTACACAGTGTAAAATTCCTTACTATAGTGATATCAGTTGCTCCTCTTGGCCGTGGTTTTTTCCCTTATTTAGAAGGGTTTCCACGTAAAATTTGGTGTCATTATTTTCCCATTTTATTTCCATTACTTTTACCATATATATTGTTGTGCTTGTCCGCGTTTTCCCAACAAACTGGTATCAGAGCCAAGGTTTTATCTGAGTATGCTCTGTGGTTGCAGCACAGTCTGAACTTCCACATCAGAAAAGATTTACTTTGATTTGCGATAACTATATTTTTTGGGGAAAACAATGGAAGCCAACACAAGTAGAATGGTTACTTTGAATGGTGTTAATTATGCCATTTGGAAGGGGAAAATGGAAGATCTGCTTTATGTTAAGAATTTTTACAAACCAGTATTTACCACTGTAAAGCCTGATAATAAAACAGATGAAGAATGGAATCTGTTGCATAGACAGGTTTGTGGATTCATTAGGCAATGGGTCGACGATAATGTGTTGAACCATATTTCTGGGGAAACACATGCTCGAACCCTATGGGAGCATCTTGAAAGTTTGTATGCTCGGAAGACTGGCAACAACAAAATGTTCTTAATAAAGCAGATGTTGAGTTTGAAGTATCATGATGGTTCTCCGATGACAGACCATCTGAATAATTTTCAGGGGATCATGAACCAATTATCTGCTATGGGCATCAAATTTGATGAAGAAATTCAAGGCTTGCTTCTACTTGGTTCCCTACCAGACTCTTGGGAAACATTTAGAACGTCATTGTCAAATTCTGCTCCGGATGGTGTGATCTCTATGGATTCCGCCAAGAGTAGTGTCTTGAATGAAGAGATGAGAGAAAAACTCAAGGTTCCTCTTCGTCGGATGTCCTGATAACTGGCCCCAGGGGGAGAAACAAAACTCGTGGTTCTCAGAATAGAGAACAAAATAAGAGCAAATCCAGAGGCAGACTTAAGGATATTGAGTGCTATCATTGTGGTATGAAAGGGCACACAAAGAAGTTCTGCAGGAAGTTGAAGAGGGAAACAAAAACAAAGAGGAAACTAAAGAAGATGGCAATGAAAATTGCCTAGCCACCGTACCACCGAAGATCTTGTTACCGTTCTTGATGCAAACATGATAAATATTGCTTGTGATGAGTCAAGCTGGGTTGTGGACACTGGTGCCGCATCTCATGTGACATCAAGGAAGGATTTTTTCTCTTCCTATACTCCTGGTGATTTTGGAACCTTGAGTATGGGTAATGAGACTGTTTCTAGGGTGGTTGGTATTGGTACAATTTGTTTGAAAACTAGTGTTGGAACTAAACTAGTTTTGAACAATGTGAAACATGCTCCTGCTGTTCGTCTGCACCTAATTTCTGTTGGTGTTTTAGATGATGAAGGATATGTTAGTACCAACGGTGATGGAAAATGGAAGCTCATCAAGGGTTCCTTGGTTGTGGCTCGTGGTAACAAACGTCGTGGTCTATATTGGACTACGGCCTCTGCTTGTGTTGATATGGTGAATGCGGTTGAGAGCGATAGCTCTTCAACATTATGGCACAAGAGGCTTAGCCACATCAGCGAGAAAGGACTTAATGTTCTAGCCAAGAAGAAATTTTTGTCAAATTTCAAAAGTGCTAAATTAGAAAAGTGTGAGCACTGCTTGGCTGGTAAACAAAATAGAGTTTCCTTTAAGTCCTACCCTCCTTCGAGAAAGACAGAGTTGCTTGAGTTGTGCACTCTGATTTATGTGGTCCAATGAAGAC
This sequence comes from Solanum lycopersicoides, assembly GCA_022817965.1. Lineage (NCBI taxonomy): Eukaryota > Viridiplantae > Streptophyta > Magnoliopsida > Solanales > Solanaceae > Solanum > Solanum lycopersicoides. The sequence continues at coordinate 86,055,498 of CM040627.1, forward strand.
AAAGACATTGGTGGTGCACTTTACTTTGTCACTTTCATTGATGATTGCTCGAGAAAACTTTGGGTCTATGTCTTGAAGACTAAAGACCAAGTGTTAGGTGTCTTTAAGCAGTTTCAGGCTTCAGTTGAAAGAGAAACTGGAAAGAAACTGAAATGCATTCGTACTGATAATGGTGGTGAATATTGTGGACCATTTGACGAATACTGCAAGCATCAAGGTATTAGACACCAGAAGACTCCTCCCAAGACTCCTCAGCTTAATGGTTTGGCTGAGAGGATGAACAGGACCTTGATGGAAAGAGTTAGATGTTTGCTTTCTGAAGCAAAGTTGCCGAACTCATTTTGGGGTGAGGCTTTATTGACCGCTGCACATGTTATTAATCTATCTCCTGCTGTTGCTTTGCAAAGTGATGTACCAAATAGTGTTTGGTATGGAAAGGATGTTTCCTATGACCATTTGAGAGTATTTGGTTGCAAAGCTTTTGTACATGTGCCAAAAAATGAGAGGTCAAAGTTAGATGCCAAGACAAGGCAATGCATCTTCATTGGATATGGCCTAGATGAATTTGGTTACAGGCTATATGATCCAATTGAAAAGAAACTTGTGAGAAGCCGTGATATTATTTTCATGGAGAATCAAACAATTGAAGATACTGACAAAGCGGAGAAGGTAGAATCTTCAAGTTTTGATGGTATAATTCATCATGATGACGTTCCTCACACAAGTGTGCATGATGTTGTTGGGTTTGATAATCATGGTGACGCCCAGAATCATGTATCAAATCAACATGTTGATGTTGATAATAACAATGATATTGTTATTGATGATCCTGTTGCTCATGAAGTTGTGGACGAATCAAATATTCCGCTTCGGAGGTCCACAAGACAGCGGTTTCCTTCCTCCCGTTATTCACCAATGAGTATGTGTTACTCACTGACGGGGGAGAACCTGAATGTTATGAGGAGGCCATGGAAGATGAGCACAAGGATCAATGGATTGAAGCCATGCAAGATGAGATGAAGTCTTTGCATGAGAACCAACTTATGAGTTGGTAAAATTGCCCAAGGGCATGAGAGCTTTGAAGAACAAGTGGGTGTTCAAAGTTAAAGTTGAAGAACACAACTTGAAGCCCAGGTACAAAGCTAGATTGGTTGTTAAGGGATTCGGTCAAAGGAAGGGTATTGACTTTGACGAAATATTTTCTCCTGTTGTGAAAATGTCCTCGATTCGCACAGTTCTAGGTTTGGCTGCTAGTCTTAATTTAGAGATTGAGCAAATGGATGTGAAGACGGCTTTCCTTCACGGTGACCTAGAAGAAGAGATTTATATGGAACAACCTGAGGGCTTCAAAGTAGAAGGTAAAGAAAATTTTGTGTGCAAACTCAAAAAGAGTCTTTATGGCCTAAAACAAGCTCCTAGACAGTGGTACAAGAAGTTTGAATCTGTTATGGGGGAGCAAGGCTATAAGAAGACTTCTTCAGATCATTGCGTATTTGTACAAAAATTTTCTGACAATGATTTTATCATCCTCCTGTTGTATGTGGATGATATGTTGATTGTGGGCAAGAATACTTCCAAGATTGACGAGCTGAAGAAAGAGTTGTGTAAGTCTTTTTCTATGAAAGACTTGGGTCATGCCAAGCAAATTTTGGGCATGAGAATTACTCGTCTTAGAGATAAAAGAAAGATTTATTTGTCCCAGAAGAAGTACATTGAACGTGTACTGGAGCGCTTCAATATGAAGAATGCTAAGCCTGTTAGTACACCTCTTGCTGGTCATATGAAGTTGAGCAAGAAGATGTGTCCTACAGCTAGGGAGGAAAAAGAGAACATGGCCAAAGTTCCATATTCCTCCGTCGTCGGAAGTCTAATGTATGCAATGGTGTGCACTAGACCTGATATTGCTCACGCAGTTGGTGTTGTCAGCAGATTTCTCGAAAATCCAGGAAAAGAGCATTGGGAAGCTGTGAAGTGGATACTCAGGTATCTTAGAGGAAGCTCAGATGAATGCTTGTGTTTTGGAGCATCAAATCCAATCTTGAAAGGCTATACAGATTCTGATATGGCAGGTGACCTTGATAACAGAAAATCCACTACTGGATATTTGTTTACTTTTTCAGGGGGAGCTATATCATGGCAGTCAAAGTTGCAGAAGTGTGTTGCACTATCTACAACTGAAGCTGAGTATATTGCGGCTACTGAAGCCGGCAAGGAGATGATATGGCTAAAGCGATTTCTTCAAGAGCTTGGTTTGAATCAGATGGAGTATATTGTCTATTGTGACAGTCAAAGTGCAATAGACTTGAGCAAGAACTCCATGTACCATGCAAGAACAAAACACATCGACGTCAGATATCATTGGATTCGTGAGGAAGTGGAGAGTGAATCATTTCACGTCAAAAAGATCCACACAAGTGAAAATCCTGCAGATATGCTGACCAAGACGATACCGAAAGACAAGTTCGATTTATGCAAAGAACTTGTGGGTATGAGCTCTCTCTAAAGAAGATGAAGATACCTTCTTCCAGTAAATGGGACTGGAGGGGGAGATTTGTTGAATCCATCCCATTTTTTGGTCAACTTTAGCTATTCAATTGGTACAAGCAATTGTTAAAAAGGAATAGTAATTGGAGTTGAAAATTAAGACTTGGTAGTTGGCAAATTGGTAAGATTTGCAAACAATTTTTGACTTTGCTATTTTACCTATGTCATTAGTGACATAGGCATGGTTTTATCCTTCTATAAATAGAGCATTTTTGCTCATTTGTAGAACACACCAAGTTAGAGAGAAAATCATTTTGAGAGCAAAGTGAGGTATTCCATAGACTATACAAGAAAATAGTCTGTGAAGAAAAATAGAGTGTGAGCGATATTTTAGTAAGACGGAAACCAAAAGAGTGTTGTTTCTTTTGAGTGTGTAGTAGTCACTTTGAGTATTGTATTCGTGACTACACAGTGTAAAATTCCTTACTATAGTGATATCAGTTGCTCCTCTTGGCCGTGGTTTTTTCCCTTATTTAGAAGGGTTTCCACGTAAAAAATTTGGTGTCATTACTTTCCCATTTTATTTCCATTACTTTTACCATATATATTGTTGTGCTTGTCCGCGTTTTCCCAACAATTATTGTTTACTTTTTTATATATATTATAAATACTGAATTCAAGTTATTTTAATATAGTTTAATATATATAGTTAACTAATTCATGTATTCACTTTATTAAATCATTGAATCATATGTGAACTTAAATTTCTTCCGTAAATTAACTATTAACACATGATATAAGAAAATGCTCTATCCTTTTTCAATTTATATTGCATGATTTGATTGTACTCAAAATTTCAGTAAGAGATATAGTGTTACTGTATTAGAATTAGTAAGGTAAAATCTAAATTTCCTTACTTATATTTATCGCTAATGAGATTTTTTATTTCTAATAAAAGACCGCTAGATATTTTGTTTAATAATACATTTGCCAGGAAAAAAACGGATCATTTTGTCATAATGTTTGTTTCACTATAGAAATTTTTCATCAAAGGTGCATTTACTTTGGAAGAAAATGTTTTCATGAAAAATATGTTCCAAAAAAATACTTTATTGGAAAATACATCAATATTCTTACTTTTTAAAATATCTAATAACTAAGTAAAAAATAATATTATTTTTAAAAATATTTATAAATAATTAAAAATATATATTATAAGAATGAAGTGCATTAGAAGGGAGTCGAAAATGACAGGATGAGGTGGTTAAGAGGGTGAGGTGGTCTAAACTGACCAGACCAAACCAGCTTAAATTAATTGAATTAATCAAATATAATATACAATTAATTCAGTAATATGAATGGTTCTCTGTTACATTATCCAATTTGATGTCTGCTTACATTTTAGTTAATTTTTTACTCTTTTATGTATCTTGTAAGTTTTAAATAAATATTCCATCGTTTTCGTTAATTAAGTGGCCTTATTTTAGTTTTATTTCTTTTTAAAATTAAAAATAACTTAACTTAATTTCATCATTATCGATACAAGCCTTAAATATGAATAGGCACACAAATGTTACAAGAATCAAAAGCTTCTAAATTGTAATAGTTATAGGGTATAGCTATACATTAAAAAAAACAGTGGCATACGCATGATAACTAAACTAAATGACATAAAGGATTGAGCTGCATATGTCATCTATGCCATGTAATTTGATATTAAACTTAATATTACTGGGCAATTTATAAAAATTTCACTAATTTAGAACCTAATTACCTATATATATATATATATATGTGCTAGTTTACAATATTACGAATTTTATTAGACATTTTATGCATCCAGATACTTCTAGATGCATATATCTCGAAATACATGGAGTAAATTAACTAAAAGTTATTCTAAATACACTGCATTAATCCTCAGGTATATTTTTACCACTATATATAATCACATATATATACGGGCCAAGCGAAGCTAAAGTATCAGCTACGAATTTGATTGAAAATAATAATTTTGACCAAAATTTCTAATTATCAGATTAAAAATATATTTAAAATTAAAAATTTGTATTTTTATAATTCAAAACTTATAAGCTTAAAAATTTCGAAGACACGTACGTAAAGAGTAAAACTTAAAACGGATGATCAATGTGAAAACTTAAAACATACAGATGGACAAATAAGATTGTATAATCAGTGTGAACGTAAGTCCATGTTTTACTATTGAGTAGGCATTTTACAATCTTGTTGGTTATTTAATTATTGTCTAATAAAATAATTACCGACATGCATGTCAACTCTAAAACTAATTGAATTAATTATTAGATTAGTTATACTAACGATCTATACCAATGCTATCGTGTTTTAACATGACATTAATCACCAATTATTATTTTTACGTATTTTACGTTGATCACAGAATTAATTACATAAACGATTATTCAACTTCCGTTTTATTTGTACGAAAGTCATCATACTACTTTTGTGCATTACATTGAAATATACAACACATCAGGAGTACAATTGGTCTTTGTTTTAAACCACCCAAAAAACACTACTAAAAAAATGGATTTAGCGATAGAAATTTTTTATTGCTAAACAATAAATTTCGTTGTTAAATTCACTTAGCGATAAATTAGCAATTGATTTTTGTTAGTAACGAGTAAAATAGCAATAGATTAGCAATGATGTTCGTCGCTAAATGCAGTTTTTTAAATAGTGAAAGTCACTCAACTTTACTTATCAAAAAATTAAGTCACTAATCAATTTTTCTATAGAAAAAAGTAGTTATTAAATTTTGTCTAAATACTCCCTCTTTCCCTAATTACTGTTGACTCTTTGGCCTAATTATTTAGTCCCACATCGGAGCTTTATGTATTGTGAAGGAGAATTTGGGTTATAAAAGAACCCCTCCTCCTTCATTGTAAAATGCACAATTTGTAATCTCTTCTCTCTATCTAATAAAAGTAGGTTGCTTTGAGCGGTACTTGGAGATTAAGCTTTCGCGGCTGAACTCCATTATTAAAATTGTTCGGTCTCTTTTCTCTTCGTTTCAGTTAATATTCGATATTATTGTCGGGTATCTTTGTTAGTGTTCTGTCCGGTTTAGTTCATTTGAACCGGTTCATTTCACTAAAGTTGTTCCGTTTTGTAGGGAAATTACCCGAATTTCCAACAATGGTATCAGAGCCAAGGTTCTGTCTGAGTATGCTCTGTGGTTGCAGCTGAGTCTGATCTTCCACATCAGAAAAGAATTATTTTGGTCCTTTTGCGTCGAAAGTTTTTTCTAAGTCAGAGTTCTGTCTGAGTATGCTCTGTGGTTGCAGTTTCGCCTGATCTTCCACACCAGAAAGGAATTACTTTGTCTCAGTAGAAGCCTTCGATTATTTGAATTCTGTTGTAATATCCAATATTTTTTTTAGTCTGTAATGGCAAATAAAGATCAAGAAATGGAGTCTGTTGCAAATATTCCACCGAAGACATCGGGTGCCTCGTCATCATGGTCAAGATTCCCGATGTCTACTTTGAAGTTGGCGGTTGAAATATTCGATGGTACGGGCCATTTCGGTATGTGGCAAGGGGAGGTTTTGGACTCCCTTTTCCAGCAGGGTCTTGATATTGCTATTGAAGAAGTAAACTAGAAGGAGTTGAAGATAAAGATTGGAAAATCATTAATCGGTTGGCATGCGGAACAATTCGATCGTGTCTATCCAGGGAGCAAAAGTATGCTTTCAAGAATGAGACTTCTGCATACAAATTGTGGAAGGCATTGGAGGACAAGTTTCTGAAAAAGAGTGGTCAGAACAAGCTCCTAATGAAGAAAAGGTTGTTCCGATTTGATTACAAACAAGGTACTACTATGAATGAACATATCACTATGTTTAATCAATTAGTAGCAGACTTGCTTAATTTAGATGTCATATTCGATGATGAAGATCTGGCTTTGATGTTGTTATCATCTCTTCCCGATGAATTTGAACATTTGGAGACAACGTTACTTCACGGGAAGGAGAATGTGTCGTTAGATGCTGTTTGTTCTGCTTTATATAGTCATGAACTGAGAAAGCAGGATAAGATGAAAACAAAGGCAACAACATCAGAAGAAGTATTGGTGGCAAGAGGTCGTCATCAAAACCAGACAAAAGGGAGAAGAGGAAGGTCCAAATCAAAAGGTCGAGCCATTGCCAAAGATGAGTGTGCTTTCTGTCATGAGAAAGGGCACTGGAGGAAAGACTGTCCAAAGTTGAAGAAGAAAGGGAAGGCTCCGCAAGACGCCAATGTTGCAGAATGCAAAAGCGATGCGGAATCAGATATCTCTTTAGTGGTCGCTCCTACAACATCACATGCAGATGAGTGGATATTGGATTCAGGTTGTACCTATCATATGTGTCCCATTCGGGAGTGGTTCTTTGAATTTCAGGATCTCGATGGCGGAGTTGTTTACATGGGTAATGATAATTCATGTAAAACAACCGGAATAGGTTCAATCAAACTGCAGAATCATGATGGATCCACCAGAATCTTGCGAGATGTGCGGTACGTGCCAAAGTTGAAGAAGAATCTCATCTCATTGGGGCTTTAGAATCTAAAGGCCTAGTTATAACGATGCGAGATGGAGTTCTTAAAGCAACTTCTGGAGCGTTGGTGATGTTGAAGGGTGTGAGAAAGAACAATCTGTATTACTATCAAGGTAGTACAGTGGTCGGGACAGTAACAACAGTAACTTCTTGCACCAAGAAAGATACTGAGGCAACGAAGCTGTGGCATATGCGGTTGGGACATGCTGGTGAAAAATCTTTGCAAATTCTTGCCAAGCAAGGATTGTTGAAAGGTACGAAGACTTGCAAACTTGAGTTTTGTGAACATTGTGTTCTTGGAAAACAACGAAGAGTGAAGTTTGGCACTGCAATTCATAATACCAAGGGTATTCTGGATTATGTGCATTCAGATGTATGGGGACCTGCCAAGACTCCGTCTCTTGGAGGAAGGCATTATTTTGTCACTTTTGTTGATGATTTTTCCAGGAGAGTTTGGGTGTTTTCTATGAAGAACAAAGATGATGTACTTGGAATTTTCCTTAAGTGGAAAGTTCAAGTTGAAAACCAGACGGGAAGGAAGATCAAGGTTCTCCGAACAGACAATGGTGGAGAATACAAGAGTGATCCGTTCCTTAAGGTATGCCAAGACTGTGGCATAGTTCGGCACTTCACCGTCAGGAAAACACCGCAACAGAATGGGGTGTCAGAGCGTATGAACAGGACACTTGTGGAGAAAGTTCGTTGTATGCTGTCTAATGCTGGGTTAGGCAGAAAATTTTGGGCTGAGGCGATAACATATGCTCAACATCTCGTCAATCGTTTGCCATCATCTGCTATTGATGGCAAAACTCCATTAGAGGTATGGTCTGGAAAACCTGCAACTGATTATGATACTTTGCACGTTTTTGGTTCTGTTGCATATTATCATGTGATTGAATCAAAGTTGGATCCACGGGCAAAGAAGGCTTTGTTCATGGGATTCAATGCTGGAGTGAAGGGATACCGTCTGTGGTGTCTCGAGGCAAAGAAAACAATTATAAGCAGAGATGTTACCTTGATGAATCTGCCATGTTAAAGAAGGTAAATCCAGAAGATGCTGAGAGTACTCCTGAACAGGTGGCGTGTACTCCGAAGCAGGTGGAGTTTGAGGAGACAGTGGTGATCCCAGCACGGAGCACCACGAGTGACTCTCCTACGGCAGAAGAAGAGTCAGATGAGGAAGAGGTTCCTACCCAAGAACCTCTACAGCAATCGGAGCCAATTGCAGTTAGAAGACAGAGACGAGCGATCCAAAAGCCCGCTCGTTTCACTGACATGGTAGCTTATGCACTTCCAGTTTCAGATGAAGATGTTCCATCCACCTACCCAGAGGCCATACGAAGTTCAGAAAGTGGCAATTGGGCAGGTGCAATGGAAGAGGAAATGCAATCCCTCAAGAAGAACATGACGTGGAAGTTGACACAACTACCGATAGGCAAGAAGGCAATTGGATGCAAATGGGTATTTGCAAAGAAAGAAGGATTTCCCGATAAAGACGATGTTCGCTACAAGGCAAGGTTGGTAGCTAAAGGCTACGCTCAAAGGGAGGGAATTGATTATAATGAGGTATTTTCTCCAGTTGTTAAACATTCCTCCATTAGAATTATGTTGGCCTTGGTAGCGCAGTTGAATTTGGAGCTAGCTCAACTTGATGTGAAGACCGCGTTCCTACACGGTGATTTGAAGGAGGAAATCTATATGACTCAGCCAGAAGGAAATAAGGTTGCTGATAAAGAGAATTGGGTTTGCAAACTTGTCAAATCATTGTACGGACTGAAACAATCTCCGAGACAGTGGTACAAACGATTTGATAGTTTCATGAAGGGTCAGAAGTACAAGAGAAGCAAATACGATCATTGTGTGTATTTGCGCAGGCTTCAAGACGGTTCCTACATCTACTTACTCTTATATGTTGATGATATGCTGATTGCAGCAAAGAGCCAAACTGAGATTGACAAACTGAAGGCTCAGTTGAGTAAAGAGTTCGAGATGAAGGATTTGGGGGAAGCCAAGAAGATTCTCGGCATGGAGATAAACAGGGACAGAGAGAGAGGCAAGCTTTGGCTGTCACAGAAGCAGTATTTGAAGAAGGTACTAAGACGTTTCGGTATGCACGAAGATACAAAACACGTGAGTACCCCACTTGCTCCTCATTTGAAACTGAGTAGCCGGTTATCTCCGACGACTGATGAAGAGCGAGAATACATGGCGAAAGTCCCGTATGCAAATGCAGTTGGAAGCTTGATGTATGCAATGGTGTGTACGAGACCAGATATTTCACAGGCTGTTAGTGTTGTTAGCAGGTACATGCATGATCCAGGCCAGGGTCATTGGCAAGCTGTGAAATGGATTCTACGGTATCTGCAAAATACCGTAGATATTGGATTGGTATTCGAGCAGGATAAATCACTTGGTCAATGCATAGTTGGATACTGTGATTCTGACTATGCAGGTGATTTGGATAAGCGACGATCTACAACTGGCTATTTGTTCACTTTAGCAAAAGCGCCAGTTAGTTGGAAGTCTACTTTACAGTCAACGGTGGCTTTGTCTACGACAGAGGCAGAGTATATGGCGATTACAGAGGCTGTAAAGGAGGCGATTTGGCTTCATGGGTTGCTTAAAGACTTGGGAGTTGGTCAGAAACAACTTGAGGTTTATTCTGACAGTCAGAGTGCTATTCATTTAGCAAAGAATCAAGTCTTTCATGCACGGACGAAGCACATTGATGTTCGCTATCACTTTGTGAGGGAAATTCTCGAAGAAGAGGAGATACTTCTGTTGAAGATTCATACTACGGAGAATCCCGCAGATATGCTGACCAAGGTGGTTACAAAGGCCAAGTTTGAACACTGTTTAGACTTGGTCAATGTCCTGCACATTTGAAGTTGGCGCCTCACGGCGCAAATTTGGAAGCAACGTGAAAACTGCTTTTATTATTTGTTTGTTTGAGAAGATTTGTATTTGGTGGGACTGGATATTAAGCCAAGGTGGAGATTTGTTGACTCTTTGGCTAATTATTTAGTCCCACATCGGAGTTTTATGTATTGTGAAGGAGAATTTGGGTTATAAAAGAACCCCTCCTCCTTCATTGTAAAATGCACCATTTGTAATCTCTTCTCTCTATCTAATAAAAGCAGGCTGCTTTGAGCGGTGCTCGGAGATTAAGCTTTCTCGGCTGAACTCCATTATTAAAATTGTTCGGTCTCTTTTCTCTTCTTTTCAGTTAATATTCGATATTATTTGTCGGGTATCTTTGTTAGTGTTCTGTCCGGTTCAGTTCATTTGAACCGGTTCATTTCACTAAAGTTGTTCCGTTTTGTAGGAAAATTACCCGAATTTCCCAACAATTACTTGTCAACTTTTTCTTTTTTTAGTTGTCCTTGATTATTTGTCAACTTTGACAAATCAAGAAAGGACAAAATATTTTTTACCTATTATACTCTAATTTAATTACTTTGAAAAAGGTATAACTTTTTGAAAATCTTAGATTTTTAATTTATTCATTTCATAATTAATAGGGTAAAATAATAAATTTATTATATTAATAATTATTTCTTTAATAGACGTGTCGATTATGGATAAATAATTAAGAACATTGAGAATATCATTGCAAGTCATGAAACTATTTGAGTAAATTTGGTTACTAAATCCTTTTTCTTTTATTTTTTCTCAAAGTTTACCTATGTATGGCGTTTGGATTTAATAATCTAGTGACCTCAAATGATAATAAGATAAAATTGAGTGACATTTTTGCTATTAAGTAATAGTTTAGTGACGTTTTGTTATACTTAGGAAAAGTTGAATAATTTTCTTAGTGTAACAAATAATTTAATGATTATAGAGCAGGTAAAGTAAAATTGAATAATTATACGTGAAATTAACCCCGAATCGCAACACTCTACTAATTTAATTTCTAAGATAAATTTATTTTTTAATGTTTGACCATAATTTAGTATTCTATTAATTATCACACATTATTTTTTAATGTATTATGGGGCAGGTGACATTAATTGATGTTATGAACTGGTGCAATAATTGAACTATACCGACCTGAATAGAGAAATTTCATATATTTGAATTCCTCTAGAATTATTGTTGATACCTTACAAGAATTTTCCAAGAAAAAAATTCTTGACATATATTATATATGTTGACTAATTTGAAAAATGAAATTTAGTAATGTAGGTCCGTTAAGATAATATACATTTTTTTTTAATATTATTTCAAGTCGTGTGATGTAAATTAATAAAATAACTTTAAATTACGAAAAAGATGTGATAATTAAGTAAATACTTGCTCAAAAGTAGGTTGAAACATGAATTCTTATTGTTAATAAGTGTTTGTCATTTTTAACAAAATATTTAACGAAAGTTAATATCTTGGTTTTGGTTATACAAAATATTTTCACCATCAAAAAGGGAAAAAAAAGAGTTCAATTATTTGGATAGAAGAGTAATAATATTTTTTTTTTTTAAAAAAAAAGCTTTAACTTTTAATTTCATATTATAAGTTCTTAGACATTAATGGTAATCTATAATACTAAAAATTTCATCAAAACACTCTCCAACCCCCCCCCCCCCACACACACACACACCAAAATTGTGAAAAGTATAATATATATCAACATAAGCTATTTTGTAATAAAGAAGTGGAAATTGGCATTGTGATTTCAAGTTGGTTTTACACGAAAAAAACGTATCCGTACCCAGTATTTATATCATATTAATGCATAAAATATTTTATTACTATTTTGACAAAACAAAATAATAAATCATTATTATGTGACGGTTAAATTTATTTTTGAAAACAAATATTATGTTATCGTATTATAAATTTTGTGTAATAACATTTTGTTATAACGAATAAAATAATATTGTTATAAAAAGATTTGATCATTATCCTATTACTGGATATATTTATTTATTTTATATAAAAATGGGGATCGGGGGAAGGGGAAATAGGGGAATGATTTACAAGATGAAAAATCGAATATTCTCTATTTTACCAATTAATTAAATAAAAGTTAAGAAAACTAACTAATTGAGCCAATATTTTTTGTACCGGTCCTATACTTTTACCAGCTCGAAATGTCTTTATTGAAAGAGAAAGCAATAGAATATTGAATGAGTCAGTGGAAAATATATATACATACTGGATATGGACTATGATAGTGAAATGGGAATTTTGGGCAACCATAGACACGTAAACAAACACTTTATTAATATTTCACACTTGTTTTGGCTTTAAAAAATGATGGATTTCATTAAGAAACGTAATTAGGAAAATCCTTGTTGGTTCCTTGAATCTTTGGGATACATATATCCGAAATTTCGTTAAAAATATTTAAATATATTATTTGGATAAGAAGTAAATTTCTTCATGTGTATAATATATATAATTTTCCGATAAAACATATTTAACTCACCAGCCACCAAAAGTCTTAACATGCTCGTCCTGGGACGACTCAAGCATATAGCAAAATCAAATGACGCTTTAAACTTAAATTGCTAATAATTTTTTATATAATTGATTCCTTCTTGTTTTTAATTAATAATATGATCATTCTTATTTTAAAATATTTTTCATGAGATATAGTACTCTAAATATGTCAAATTTTTTCTAATAATTTCTTCATTTTTCATGAAAACTTTACTTTTTCTACAAATAGTATTCAATATTTCTAAATAAATAAAACTTATAGCCTATTCTTATTAAAAAATAAGGCTCCTTAAATTTGAGAACCTAATAAGACACATGTCTTCTTTTTTTTTTTTAATACGGTCATCAACTCATTATATTTGATAGATACTAGTTTAGTACTCCCTCCATTTCACAAAGAATGACCTAGTTTGACTTGACACGGAGTTTAAGAGTATAAAGAAGACTTTTGAATCTTGTGGTCCTAAATTAAAGTTAGGTCAAATGTATAAAATTGACCTTTGATCTTGTGGCCTTAAACATGCCACGTGGAAAGTTGTTACAAAAAAAAGAAAGAGGTCATTCTTTTTTAAACATACTAAAAAGGAAAGGAGGTCATTTTTTTTGAAACGGAGGGAGTATTTATTATTATATAAGTAAATGATTGTGAAATAAAAATAATTATATTTTGTTTTGAAATTGTGAATTGATTTTTACTAGAATTAATTAACAAACCGTGTCTGATGATAAACTACTATACCGTTAATATTATTTTTGTTTTTTTTGTTGGTTTTACTTTCACATACTCATTGATTGCTTTCTTTCAGAGTCAATAAGTATGTTGAATTTATAGTCATTTTCACACCAAAGTAATATTCCATTTTTATTAATCAATTGTTACGTCTACGACCAAAAGCTACACGTTATACTTGTATCAAATTGTACTCCTTTCTCATCAACTTGTCTACTATTTTATGAAAAATAAATCAATGTCGATAGTGACAGAATCAAAATTTCGATTATAAATTAAAAATATAAAAAAGAGTAAAGACGCGAAGAAGCAAATGAAGGAGATTCAATTAGTTGTGACTATATATGATTATCAAATGGCCATGTTATTTTTTTCATTACTATAGTATAGAATCTACCATACTATATAATCTACCATTCATTTTAATATTTTTTTGTCTCAATTTATGTGATATTTTTCATTTTTTAAGAGTCATAAGTTTGACCAAAATTTATGCATGAAATCTTTAATTTTGTTTAAAATGAAATTTATATATCTGTAAACTACATAATAAATACGACTAGTCACATAATTGACAATTCAAAATACTTAAAATATATATAAAAACTTTACGATTGAAAATAAACTAGAAACTCGAAAAGTGCCAGATAAATTGAGACGAAAAGAAAAAGAGTATTATATAATCTACTTTATGTTGGTCAGAAATAAAAATTGTAGGATTCTTTGATTAATTGTCAAATTTCACAAGTCATTTAAGTACATGTCAGGGTTGATAAGGTAAAAGACCTATCCTCATTGCTTGTATTTGTCCGTAAGTTTTTTTTTTTTAATTTTTTATTAAAAGGCAGTTAGACAATTTGTCTAGTGATATAATTCGAGTAAATAAAAAGATTTGAATCGCCTAAATATGTTAATTTAAATTGTTTGAGAAATTCAAATTCATCTTAAAGGTCTAAATTCAAATCCTAGGACTACATTTTAATTTTCTAATTCTCAATAAAAATTCACCTTATTGTGTGAAGGTTCAATTTCCCTCATCAACTTAATTACGATTAATTAGAATAAAATTTTAAACAAATATTCTTTGATCATCATAACTTCTTTGCATGGAGTATTATCATTATTTATTTATTTATTTTGGGTAGAAGCATAAAGTATTATTTAATCATAACCAATGAATATAATATGGTGCAAACAAAAAAATCAACACATTTTTTAAAATAGTATCTATTGAATTATGTCGGTCAAAAATAAAATAGTAGTAGGATTATATTCTCTGATTAATTATCATATTTCACAACTCATTAACGTACATGTTTGGATTTGTGAATAAGAATCTGATTTTTGACTTAGTCTTTAGTTGAATTCCCATCAATTCATGAGTATTTTGTCATCTAATTCCACTACATACGTTTATGATCATAATTATTTGGAAAATGACAAGAGAAATTTCATCTTAACTTGTCAATAATAATCATTAATGACTTCTTAGTGTTTCCATTGCTTATTCAATTTTGTTATATTGTCGATATAAATTTAAGTTGTGCATATGTGTCACTGATTAGAGGCCTCATCTTTAAAGCTATCTAAGAGTGGTTGAATATTTGCCTTAAGGCTTAGAAATCGTCGACCTTATAATACATTCGGTGCATAACTTCTTGAAGGATTTTTCATATAATCGACTTTTTTTATCGAATTTTACTCCATCATAGAGGGATCAACGTGTAAACTTGAAAGGCTAGGGAACTCCTTTAGCTCAATAAAGAAAGTTAGGGTCGATCGAAGGAGGTGAATTCAGAGTTTTAATGATTAATTCAATTGATACTTTAGAAAGCAATCATAAATTAGAGGTTGATATTT
Source organism: Solanum lycopersicoides (assembly GCA_022817965.1). NCBI lineage: Eukaryota > Viridiplantae > Streptophyta > Magnoliopsida > Solanales > Solanaceae > Solanum > Solanum lycopersicoides. The sequence goes on from CM040627.1 coordinate 86,070,591, forward strand.
GACCAATTTAAAAGATCTTTGAAATAACTTAATTTGTAACTGCTCGATCAAGTAAAAGAAAACTAAATGAAATTTAAAATTGTCTCAATCTTATTTTTTATGTTTTCTTTATTTTCTAAATATCCGGGAGCTAAGATTCTTCCAATGCCACTTTATTACCATGCATATTGAATCTAATGGTTCATATAATACTATTTAAGTTATATATAGATCTATATTTTGCGTTAAAATTACTGAATTAAATGCTATTAACTACAATTACCTAAAATTGTTTTTATGTAAATAACTTTTATGTAAATAACTACAATTACCTAAAATTTATGTAGGTGCATAAATTTAGTGACGAAACTGTTGTGATAATTGCGAATTTGACAAAACTCGATAACATAACTTTTTGCTTAAATTTACTTTTAACATTTTTACCATTTTAACTTCAATATCTTTTAACTAAAAAAGGGAAAAAAGATTAGTTTATTTTAAAATTAAAAAAATATTATAGATTTTTGGTCAGAAAATATGGCCAGAATTGACCAGAATAACATTTTACTTATATTATTTTATCTTTTTGAATATTTTTACTATTTTAACTTCAATATCTTTTAACTAAAAAAAGGAAAAAAGATTAGTTTATTTTAAAATTGAAAAAATATTATAGATTTTTTAATTTTTCTGGCCATTTAGCATTACCTTTTATAAAATATGTAAACTATTCAAAACAATTAGATATTGTGATGGAAAATTTATATATTTAAAAATTCTAACTCTAACTTTAAACGGATAAAACTTAAACTCTAGTGTTGCGTAATTATTCAATTCCTTCTTAAATATCATGCAAGAAAATTCCCAAAGCTCTTATTACAGTAGTTGACTAACATTTTTTTTTTAATAAATAGGATCATGCTCAATATTCATAGGTGAAGCACGTGAATAATTTCACCAATGGGTGACAATTTGTAGCACTCTAAACGTAGGATTAGTTATGATAATTGTGACATTATGCTATTTAAAATAACACACCTCTATTGTGTATTTTGCACTCGAATGAATGGGAATTAAAGACTCGGGCAATTCTTAAACACAAATAGAAAGAAATTCAACAAACGAAAGTAATTAAGAAAATAGTAGTTGAAAAGGCAAGTAACAGGGATGCTAATGACGAGAGAGAGTTGCTCGGATGGTAAGCACCCCTCACTTTCAACCCAAAAATTGCGAGTTCGAGAGCAAAAGGGGTGGGAGCTCCTCCTGGGAGGGTTAAGAAAAAAAAACATGCTGCTAATTAAATTGCTTCAACAATATTGAGCCCTATATGGCCTTCAAACAACTCTCGGAAATCTTACGAAAAAATACTTGTATCAAACATGAAAGGAAATTCTTCAAAGCTTGAGGCATATTAAAGATACATGTCCTTAATTACGTCTCACCTGATACAAGTGTATCCCCATTATACACACAGTGATACACATAATTATATCTCAATTATGTGTCACATACATCAATAATGTATTAATTACGTTTCACCTGATACAAGTCTATCCCCAATATGCACACTGATACACATAATTATATCTCAATTATGTGTCACATACATCTCGCCAGTGGTGTTTGCTTTTACTTTTTGATTTGTCGATGTTTCTCATTGCTCGCTGCGCTTAGATCCGCTATGCATTGATACATTTAATTTAAGGAGGGTAAGAAGCAAGAAACAATGTATCATAAATGTAGTAAAAGGTAATATTACTCAGTTATATATAACAACTAGGAAACAATATGTCAAAGTTTCCAAACTTATTAAACCAAAATCAATAAACTAAGATGAGAAACTAGCATTGGCCCAATGGCCTTGACATATTAAGAAAAGTTTATTTCTAGTCTTATTCTTCCTTCGTGATTAAAGGACTTGTTGTCTTGCCAAGCTAGCAGGCAACAAAAATATGTAATTCTTCTAACTTCAGGACTCTCTGATACACTTGCTTGATGTATTGATTGCCCCAACAACAGGCGTTGGCGGAGGGAGCCGTGATGGCAAGGCAGAAATGAAGTCTACCAAATTATTTAGATTCTTATGTGAAGTACCATCAATGTGCATAGTAGCAACTATGTTTTGTTTCATGTCTACTACTCTTTTCTTCACATCTTTGCCTTCTTCACTTAACATGAGTTTTCGTATTGTTTTCTCTATGACCGTTCTCTCCATAACCTCCAATTCAAATCCAACCTTATATATTTGGCTCAGATATCTCGCGTTCACCAGTTGGTCTGCTATAAATGGCCTGCATATCATAGGGACTTGTTCACAAATACTTTCAAGCGTAGAATTCCAACCACAATGTGTGTAAAAGCCTCCTACCGCGGGATGTGCAAGCACCTGTTTTTGTGGCGCCCATTTCACAATCCGTCCTCTTTCTCCTACCATTTCTTCATAACCATCAGGAAGTGCCTCAGCACATTGAAATCCAGATATAGATCCAGGTCGAATAACCCACAAGAACGGTTGTTCACTATTAGCTAATCCCCAAGCAGTCTCGATTAGCTCTTTCTCATTAATCATCGCTAGGCTACCAAAGCTGACATAGAGAACAGAGTTAGGGGCTTGCCTATCGAGCCACTCGAGGCAACTGTTGTCTTCTTCTAATATGCTAGTCAATGATTCCAAAGGCGCCATTTTGTGAAAAGGTCCTATTGGAAAAAAGGGCACCTTATAATGTTCTTGAAGGCGTAACAATGTTGAATCCTCCAAGTCTTGCATCGTGTTCCAAATAGTCGCTACAGAGGATCCTATATCACACATTGCTCTACGAAACTCTAGATCCCATTCTGGAGTTGTATTATTGATGACATAAAATGGTACATCCTTATACCTGAGGGGATGAAGCTTCGGTAACGGATCCATCAACTGAGAATCTGGAATTGTAGTGAGTAATCAATACACACTTAGCTAAAAAACAGAACGTAATGGAAGAAAATATTTTTCTTTTAAACTTTGAAACAGAGGATGTGTAAATTGTAACTGTTCGCATACCTTCAAAAGGAAAATATATTTCTGGTTGCTGTAAAATGATGATCATAGAGTGCAAAAATGCAGCACTGAAAGTGTGCAGGACAATGGTAGGAACCCTTAGCTGAGTAGCTACATCATCGACGAAGAACATGACACTGTCATAAACGATACAAGCGAGCTCATTACCTTCCTCTTCCATCATCGTAACGAGGTAATTTCTCAAGTGTACCTTGCAGTTCTCGTTCATACTATATAAAGTTTCCACACTCGGGAATGACATGTCGATTCCCTGTAATCCTTCATCCATAGAATGGAAGACGAATTGAGGATGATTGGAGTAATTAGGAGCATTGTATCGGGTATGTGCAACTATAACAGAAAAGCCTTGTGAATAAAGGATACTTCCAAGTTGTAGCATTGGTGTTAAATGCCCTTGGTATGGGCATGGCACCAGTATTACACTTTGTTTTCTTTCTACTTTCATCTTTACGATATTGGAATTTCTCTTCTATTCAACAGGTTATTTGTTGTAGTAGTAGTGTGGTTGAAGGAAGTTTATTTATAACTCCGGAGGCGGATCTAGTAGTTTTTGCTCAAATTCTATATTTGTACCAAAATATTTATTAACTTAAATCTCAATTCACATTTATGTCCTCCAACTTTTCTTGTGCATAAGTAAATACTTAAAACTCGAATAAAATCGAATAAATAGACACACATATTTTATATGTCATTTGTGTTTGTATAAAATAAGAGAGAGAGATTGATAGAAGAGAATCGATAAAGAGACTGGACAGGGAGATGAGAGAGGTGCAGGAGATGACTGAAAAAGAGGAGAGTGGCGAGCGAGACTCCAGAGAGAGGCGAGAGAGACTGAAATTGTAGCTAGAAGTAAGTTCCAAATTGTAATTAATGCAAACGGCAGCTATGTTAGCTAATTAACTAGTATATGTTTGCTTTACCACGTAATTTTTCTATTAGCATGAAAGGTCATATAAAAGTGTGTTATCTCTAGTATAATATTGAAGTGTGTGACTATCTTATCTAAAAGTTTAAGCTATTAGAGGAGATCTCACTATTAGAGAGAACACCCTTTTATTAGTTAATGATATTCTTAACAATAGTGGAAAATATGCTCTCTTTTTTTAAAAAAAATATGGTCAATATTATGTCCTTGTATTTTGTTTAATAGGTGTTCATTGCTTCACAAATTCACTAGTATGCAATTGAAGGAGTATATAATAAAAATAAATAATATGTACGTTTTTTCAGTTCAATAATTCTATATTTACTCACTATAAAAAAGTGTAAAGTACATGAAAATTTTTCTGGAGATTAGTATGAAAATCTGCAGAAAACTTATTTTGATACGAATTTTAATTTTACTAATACCTAGAAAATCTCCATGTAATTCACACTTTTCTTATACAGTAGAAAAATAATATCAAGAATAATTGATCTCTTAAATGGGGAAGGTTTGTTTTTCCTTCGAATATTTACTCTTTTTTTTAGGCCAGCCTCCCTTTTGATATGTAATAGTACTTTTCCAGTCCAATAATTCTATATTTACTGTCGAGAAAATAATATCAAGAATAATTGATCTCTTTAAATGTGCATGTTTTTTAGCCCCCATTTGACATGTATTTTATATTAATTATGATTTCAAATTAGGTTAGATATATGTAATTGAACTAATAATTTTAAGTAATGATTTTATATTCCAAATTATCCAAAAACATTATATTATTATGATATCATATGAATTCGATATGATTTCATAGTTTAAAATTCAATTTCAATATCATATGAATTCGATATGATTTCATAGTTTAAATTTCAATTTCAACTTAATATACTCATATTCTGTCTTGTTCTTTTTTTTATTCTACTTCTTGCAATCTCAGTCTTATATATCATTTATGCACATGATTATGTATAATTAAGGTCTTACTAGGTTGGATGGCCGGGTTAGCACTCCTTAGGTGACTAGAAAATATTTTCTGAAAACGTTTTTTTAAAAAAAATTAGATTGGGAGGCTTAGATTATTTGGCAGCATTTTGACTATATGTTTCCCTTAATTAAGTAATTTGTTGTTGCGTACACATAAGCGTGCCAACGATAATTTTGTTATTTTAATCTTTATATCATCAAATAAATACATTACTATATATTCAATCCCACATAAAAATGATACATGATATATATAAGTATAATCTATACAAACATTTATTAAATCCATTACTTTCATAATATTTTTGGCTAAGTAATATTTTTGCATCATTATTGAAAGGGACAATCAAAATAAAAAACTCCATTAATTCATTTAGCCTTGATTCAAGGATTCTTCACAATTGTGTCAAGAGCCATATACTTATCCTTTCTGGTAAAAGTAGTGCACTCATAAGAAAGAGTTTCACCAATAACCTTTTGTACATAACTAGCAACTTCATGGCTTGATTTACCTGACTTGCAAGTGAAATCATACGACAACTTATTCAAGAATGTAATTTCATAAGTAGGACGTGGATTCATCAGAAAGAAAAATGGATCCATCCATTTCCATCCTCGCGTTGTTGTGCCATGAAACATGCTCATCTTATTCTCTATTGCCACAGGCATGATCTCATCGGTAATTTCAGCAAATAATGAAGAAAACTTAAGAAGAAATTGTCCACGACTCGTAGTCCCCTCAGGGAAAATTGTGAGATCGCGTTGTTTTAACAATTTTTTGATCATGGAAGCATCAAATGATCGATCTCCAGTGAGTGTTATAGTTTTAATGGGTGAAAAAATGTTGAAAAATTGTGAAGTAGAGTATGTAACGACTGGAACAGGACGATCCAATGCAATAGAGAGAAAAATGTTGTCAAGAATCGTCTTGTGACAACAAACAAAGAGTACACCTGATTGATCTTTGGATTTCTTGATATGTAATGGTGGGATTCCATTAATAATGAGACGAATGCCAGTGGCCCAAAACGCGTAGTATTGAAGAGGTATAGGGAGGAGTATCCCTATACTGATTCGCAAACAAGCAAGGAGGAACCCGAAGGGGATCCATATGATGATGAAAAGAGATGTAAGTGGTGTTAGCTTTTTGATAAAACGACCATCATGGAATATAATAGGCTTGGGAAGTTTGTTTGTACTTACCGCGTTTACTTTTAGGTTTGAAGGTACAAAGTATCCTTCCTTACATAATGTCATAAAAGGAATGTCAGTATCGCGATCACCCAAGCCAATCTCAGGTTGAGTATCTCCAAAAGTGCTTTTAAGAGTATCAACTTTGTTCTTCCCAACAAGAACTCCGGGTGATTTGACAAAGCCAGTTGCTCTACCTTTATATGTTTCAATCTCAGTACCTAAAACGATATCCGTCCCTAAGTAGTCCTTCAAAAAGGGCTCCACCATTATCCTAGGGGTTGCAGTCAAAACACAACGTTTCCCACACGCTGAGAATACTCTCCAAGACTCGGGATGAAGGTCTTCTGAATAGAATTTTGGTAGCACGTGTTGTGCTGCTGATTCTATATCGAAAACCTTCATCCCTACAAAAGTAGCAAAGACAATAACTTGTATTCCAGCAGACTCCGAGATGAAATAATAAAGAATCCCCGCGATAGGTGAAGCTAAGAGAAGGAATAGTAACCGTAAGACCCCATCAACATCGAAAGCTACCAACGCGAAATAAGCAAAAGAGTTTCTAGCACGTAGTAATGTTCCATCCAAGTCCGTTACAACTATGTCATTCTCTCGATCGATCGATGTACATTTTTCGACCATCGAAAATGACGTTGTTATCGCCATCTTTTCGTAGCTTAATTTAAAGGGTAATTTGAGTAAGTTGTTCAAAGAGAAAAGCATAGAAGAATCTCCGAATTTGTAACTTCTATATATGTACAATCTCTATATATAAATGAATAGAGTAATTGACAAAATTAATATGCTTCTTGTGAGAGCTAGGAAGTTTGGCACCTACCTATTTATTTTTAGGAATTTTTTACAAAATAGCAAACTATTTAATTGTAACCCTTAGCAATAGTTTTTATTCGCCTCTCTCCCAGCGAATCTCGCTCGTCACTCTCCCAGATATCGCTTGTCACTCTCCCAGAGCTCACTCTCCACTCTCCTTTAATTACCTCTCTCACTTTATAAAACGCAAATGTATAACTTGTGTTTGTGTTTGTATAAAGCGAGACTGTACATACAAATACAAATACATATATTTTCATCGTATATACTTATAATTATACAAATACAAATCTTCTCCTACCAGTTCTCTTTTCTCTTTCTCTCTTTCACACTTTATTATTCAAACACAAATTATAGAAATTACAATGTATAATTTGTGGTGTGTAAAGTATATATATATATATATATATATATATATATATATATATATATATATATATATATATATATATATATATATATATATATTTGATATACAAATGTTTCATTTTGATTCAATTGTATATAAATTTAATGCAGATATACAAACACAATCATTGATACATATTTATAGTAGTTGCATATATACGATTATCTAACCGATATAATATACAATCGATATGCTTTATACAAACGAAATACTACCAACGATTATACAAATCTGATGCTCTATAGCAAACTTAAAATTTATTATGGTGCTCAATTATACAAACTATAGCTATAACATACAAATATAATTTTTATATTTGCTAGACTTAAAATTTACTCATTATTTTTTCAATAGAAGAAAAAGGGACTATCCATATTTCCCTCAAATTTATTGGAATATTATTTTATGTGCATCAACTTTGTACATGTTTAGCAATTAACACGTAGTAAAATATTCACATTCAACATATATATGTAGAATATTTAAGAAGTGGCACAATTTATTCATCATAGAGGATTAGGCAGACATATAATAGGTCGGCTTAAGCTTTTTTGAGGGTGTTAGAATTTAAATCTCTACTTTAATTAGAATTTAATCATTTCAAAAATGGTTCCACCATTGTGCATAATGTGTACAAGTTTAACAAAACCTCTCTAAGCATTAATAAGTTTCGATATATATTTTGATCGGTGGAATAAGGAATAATAATCTATAAGATGTGAAATACTTTATTTTGTATTTGATTATAAATGTTACTTTATCTCAAAATGTGTTATGCACTAATGTTAGGAATCTAACTTTCCTATAAAAGATATAAAATAGCTAAATGAATTATTTCAATTTATAAAATATTTCAATTCATAAAATATCCTTATTTTTCTTATTCTTATAACTAAATGACCAAACTAAAGTAGTTGTTTTTTTTTCCTCCAAAACTTTGGAGAAATCGGCAGCGGTAGACTAAAGTAGCGCGGCTTAGATTGTTTGGCAACATATTGACTACATATTTGTCATAATCAAAACTCTGTGTACCCACGAGTTTAATACAATTATATAAATTTTATCGATTTGATTTTTAGATCTTATTATTGAATGGTTAATTTTTTAAAATATAGATAACCTATTCAAAAAGTTATTTATATATATATAGAGAGAGAGAAAGAGGTTCATATTCTGTGTCATTATTATTGAGATTAATTGAACCTATTGATTATATGTTATATCATTCAATATTACTAGTTTTAATATACACATTTAATTACATTATATAAAATTTCATGGTGCCAACAAAATAAAGGATTTCTAAAGTGGCAGATTTGAGAATTTTGAAAGATTAAATCCAATTTTCTTTTATCAAAACGACAAAAGTGCTACAAATAACTACTTAAACAGATATTATCCAAATTTAGAAAGAAAAGAAATTCAAATTACATATAGAATAATTAAAGTTTCTAACCTCACTTTTTTATTACAAACCCAATATAAATGATTTAAATAATAAAAAATTCTCATTATACAGCTTGATTCAAGTATTTTTCACAATTGAGCCATCATTTCTTGCAAGAGCCATATACTTATCCTTTCTGGTAAATGTAGTGCACTCATAAGAAAGAGTTTCACCAATAACCTTTTGTACATAATTAGCAACTTCATGGCTTGATTTACCTGATTTGCAAGTGAACTCATACGACAACTTATTCAAGAATGTAATTTCATAAGTGGGACGTGGATTCATCATAAAGAAAAACGCATCCATCCATTTCCATCCTCGCGTTGTTGTGCCATGAAACATGCTCATCTTATTCTCCATTGCCACGGGGACGATCTCATTGGTTAAATCAGCAAATAATGAAGAAAACCTAAGAAGAAATGATTCACGACTTGTAGTCCCCTCCGGGAAAATTATGAGATCACCTTTTTTTAAGAGTTGTTTTATAAGGGATGCATCTGAAGCTCGTTCTCTAGTGAGTCTAACTGTTTTAATAGGTGAAATGATCTCAGAAAATCGCGAAAGGGAGTATGTAACAGCTGGGATAGAGCGGCTCAACAACACTGAAAGGAAAATAGGGTCGCAAAGAGTCTTATGACAACTAACAAAGAGTACGCCTGATTGGTCTTTAGATTTCTTGATAAGGGGTGGTGGGGTGCCTTTAATGGTAAGGCGAATGCCGATGGCTAGAAGTACATAGTACTGAAGAGGTATAGGGAGGAATGACATGACACTGAGACGCACACATGCAAGAAGAAACCCTAATGGGATCCAAAGAATAATGAGGAGAGAGATTAGTGGTGTTGGCTTTTTGATAAGACGACCATCATGGAATATAATAGGCTTGTGAAGCTTGTTTATATCTAAAGCCTTTATTCTTGGGTTTCGCAGTACAAAGTATCCTTCCTTACACAATGTCATAAAAGGAATGTCAGTATCGCGATCACCCAAGCCAATCTCAGGTTGAGTATCTCCAAAAGTGCTTTTAAGAGTATCAACTTTGTTCTTCCCAACAAGAACTCCGGATGATTTGACAAAGCCAGTTGCTCTACCTTTATATGTTTCAATCTCAGTCCCTAAAACAATATCTACCCCTAAGTAGTCTTTCAAAAATGGTTCCACCATAATCCTAGGGGTGGAAGTCAAAACACAACGTTTACCACATGATGACAACACTCTCCAAGACTCGGGATGAAGGTCTTCAGAATAGAACTTTGGAAGCACAGCACGTGCTGCTGATTCTATATCGGAGACCTTCATCCCTACAAAAGTTACAAAGATAATAACTTGGAGTCCAACAGACTCTGAGATGAAATAGTAAAGGATACTGAAAAAAGGTGAAACTAAAAGAAGAAAGAGTAACCTTAAGACCCCTCCAACATCGAATGCTACCAACGCGAAATAAGAGAAAAAAGTTTTACTTCGTAGTAAAGTTCCATCCAAGTTAGTAACTAGTGTATCTCTTGCTCGACCTTCCGAAGTGCATTTCTCAATAGTAGGAAATATTGAAATCCCCATTTTAATATGCTTGAAATTTACTCTTTGTGTAATCTTTAGTTTTCTATTTTATGCCATTACATAGCTTATACATTTATGCACTTCTATTGCTACGTTGTTTGAGATCTCTAGCATTTAATAATTAGCACAACTTGTTAAATTAAGTTACCCTTTTCTTATTAATGCTTCTTCGGAATAATGTAGGTTAGTTAAGCCTACGAAAAGATAGAAATTAACAAATGTGAGCTCTTAGTCCAATTCAGTTAATTAAACTACTATAGTTAATTATCGTATCGAAAGAGACAATTAACAAAAAATCTCATTATTTTATTTAGAGAGAAGTATTGAAAACACGCCTAAACTCTGTGTGAATTATTAGTTTTATCCTCAAACTATTGACAGTCTTAAAAACATTAGGCGATCTAACAAAGCCAATTGTTGTACCTTCTAAGAGCATTTGATTTTTGGACACATTCAAATTGACTAATTACATTTCACTAGAGAAATAAAAACAAGGAAAAAATTACGGCTGATTTGCAATTTACGATAAGAATAAGAAATCAAATGGTATAATGAACAAAAGAAAGTCCAAATTAACCCTTAAATATTACTATATAAAGTATTTGATTTTACCACAAATTATACTTTAGCAATATCATTCATACCCTTGTCGTTGACAAATTTTAGTCCAGATTTACTCCAATAAATTTTAGTCTTGTATAAACTTACCTTATGTTATACTTTGGTTAAATTCACGTTGGATCTCTATTATATGAAAGGATTTTCTAACAAGAATATATATAAATGATCGATCTCAAAATATAACGGAGAATCAATGGAGATATTAAATTACAAATGAATAAAATTAGATAGACCATAAAAGCATTAACTATATATGAGGTATATATCGCACGCAACATTAAATTAATGTAGTAAGACCTCTTTGTTCATAGCCAATTTAATTTCCTCATTAGATTGTTTAGCAGCATATTGACTATATGTTTAATTTCCCATAATCTACTAGGTGTAGGTGGTAGATTATGCACCTACACCTTAATTTAAATGCACTTGCCATTTTTTTACCAGCTAATCAAAGCGAGGACCAACCTTTTGTGTCCCCACCCCACCCCACCCCCACACCCTACTCTCTCTTAAAAAAAGTTTGTGAGAAGCGTGATGAGCTAAGATATTAATGTCGTGGCAAAGGTTAGACCTCGTAATATATTTTTAAAAAAAAATATTTTATAAGTGTTAAATAAAATCAAGTTAAAAAATACGTTAATATATTATGCTTAAGAGATCAAGTTACATAAATGGAGAATTGAAAAAGCAAGGTAAAATAGTTGTACACTCTCGAATTTTATTGATAAATTCTTATTATTTTTTGGATTAATTCATAACACTACAAAAAAATGTGAATTACATGGGATTTTCCTGAGAATTAGTATGGAAATTCACTGGAAACTTATTTTCCGACAAATTTTCATACTAATTCCCAGGAAAATCCTCATGTAATTCATTGTTTTCTTGTAGTAAATTCATGATATATTGATCAAAACAAATTGCATGATAAAGTCAAATTAATATTTAGGGAGTTTTACACAAATTCATAGTGTTAAGAGTTAATTACATTATATCTCTACTCTTTTAAATCATGAAAATCCCTTAAATTTGGTGGAATTAGGATACATCTGATCAAAAATACCTGTTACATCATGTTCTGATTTCAGATTCATCCCTCAGCGTCGCAATACATCATGTCTCAGTATTGGATACATCACTCAACGTCTCAATACATTGCGTACGTCCTGATATATCGCATAAAGTGATGTATCCAATCGATATATCGAGTATGTGATGTATCCCAAAAAATGAGAGAGTAGGGATTTTTGTAATTTTTCAAATGGTAGAGATTTTAGTGAATAATATGGTAACATAAGTTGTGTATTTAGGTAATTTTTTTCGATTTTAAGTCAATATTATATGACTTAAATAAAGTCCAAATTACATTTTGATCATTCCATTAAATTGACAAGACGAACCCAACTCATGATCTTCAAGCTCAAGGTCCACTAAAATTACTTAAAACCGAATTACCCTCAAACTCTAGCTCACAACTATATAAAGAGATCTTCATATTTTCATTTCTTGATTGCTATATTTCAAGAACGAAACTTTAGTCCCATACAAAGACGAGAAAAGTCTTATTTTTGAACCAGAATTGAAGGAGTAAATGATTTTCACCCATTTATAATTGATACTCCAAAATTACTTTCCAAAAACTTGTAAGAGTATTTTTTTTTTTAGCTTCTACAAAACAACTTTTTATTACTACAAGCACTTATTTTTGTCCTAGAAAGCTTGACGTTTCCTTTACTTTCCAAATAAACACTTCCTTTTATTAGAATTTTATTTTATTTTAGTTTAAAAAATATTAGCTAAAGATATTAATCAATAACAGTAACTCATCTAGGACGTGGATTACATATACCTAGGGCTGATTAGTTCCTCAAACTTGTCAATCAAGCTTGAGATTAGTATTAAGTTTGGGTTTTTATATGATAAAGCCTTTAGTGTTAAACATACACTTTTTCCTTTGCAATCGTTACATGATAAAAAAGATTTTCATATGTATCACCATCTTCATATTCGATTTGTGAAATTATACTGGATATATTATTGTTCTTATTATAAGCTACTAGAGAAATATTTAAGTCATTTTTTTTCACGAGAATTTCATTAACTGAAAAGTGTTCTTTCACCCAAAACTTAGAACAATATTATCATTGATTTAGACTATGTTTTACTCTCTTATCTTCAAAATAATAGTAAAATTAATTGGAAGTGTTGTTCCTCTCAAAACAAAGAAAAGTAAAATTAACAAAACAAAACAGAAAGGAACAAAGAAATATATATATATCATATATAGACATCACACTTAATTTTCTTTTTATAAAGAGCATTAGAGTTAGTACACCTAAACTTCAAGTAAACTATTTGTGATCCAAAATATATAACATGAATTAAACATCTTTTTTAGTATGGGAGTACAAGTATGCTTACTTAGCAAAAGTTTAAGGTTTAGGAAAAGAGAGAAAAATAACAAAATAACAATATCCTTTTGTTGATTTTGATTGTTTAACTTAAATAAATATTACATATTTTTAAAAAATTAAAGTAAAAAGAGGGAAGTTATAAGGATGAGTAAAGAAAAGTACCTCTTTGATGGATTCTAGAAAGTATACTTGATCAACATCTTATAACAAACTATATCTCTGGATTCGGTAAAACTTAATAACTTTGACCTGAAGTCTAAGTTGTGTATATTTGTTGAGAAATTCGTTTAATATGTATATATGGTGAACTTAGATCACATGAACTTCAAATTCAAAACTAATGAAGTTCAAATCGTGGATTTGTCTCTGTCGAGGACTCAAGTGGTTCTATCCCTAACCGAAGCTCAAGATCCAATATTGAAACATGATTTTGCTCCATGCCCTTGTTTTCTAATTTCCCATTCTCCATACATGAATTGCTTGCTTTTTTAACTAATGGAGTCTCCTTAAATAAAGGTAATTGCAAAATATCTCCAATAATCACTTCTTGATTATGATCATAATCATTATCCTTGGATGTAATTAGATGATCATTTTCTTCATCATATGTAACACATGGCCTTTTCGAGGAGCTACTAATTATTGTCTCATCGTATGATGATACCTCTCGTTGGATCGAATCATCATTTACAAGAGAAAGATTATGATCATAATGATCCTTTTCTTGATCATATGTAAAACATGGCCTTTTCGAGGAGCTACTTATAATTGTTTCACCATAAAATGATTCTTCTCGTTGCAACAAGACATCATGTAGAGGAGGACGAGGAGGATTATGATCACAACTCACCTTAACACATGACCTTTTCGAGGGGCTACTAATAGTTTTTTCACCATATGATGATTCTTCTTGTTTCAACAAGACATCATGTGGAGGAGGACGAGGAGGAGGAGGATTATGATCACAACTCACCTTAACACAAGGCCTTTTCGCGGGGCTACAAATGATTCCCTCATCTTCTAGTTGCAACAAGTCATCATTTCCAGGAGGAGGACGAGGAGGAGGAGGATAAACGGAGTTGTTAATATCCAAAGAAAGCAAATTTTGATCACTTGAAAATTCTCTAAGCCTTGCTCTATCTCTTCTATGAATATTCATATGTCCACCTAATGCTTGTGCATTTGAAAAACCTCTTTTACAAAAACTACACTTATAAAACTTATTAACATGACCTAAACCTAGTAGTTCCTCAGAGCTCCATGTTATAATTTGGTTGGATTTCTCCATTGGATTAATTAATGATGTGAAGAAGATGAATTAAGATGAGATTAACATGAATTAAGAGAAGAGGTCATGGTCGGCAAAGAATGAGAGTTTTATAATTGACAAGCATGCTTGATTTCGTATTAATTAAGATGATTTATAGACTATATATAATTAATTAATAATATGAAATTATCTTTCAATACCAGCAAGTTGACACTAATGTCCTATCGAAATATTTTATTCGTTGTTAAGTTTCTTTGGTTTCTAAGTAAAAACATTTTCAATGTGAGGTGGTCCACGCCTCTAGGGTTTTGTGAATTGATCGAACCGTGTTATATATTAACTAAATTATATTATGGGTTCATCTAAAAGTTTAAATTGATATTAAAGAGGAGGCTTATTTATTACTCGAAGAATAGCTCAAGTCTATAATTTTGACGTGTCAACTGATATTCTACTGGCAGAATTAAAATTAAAGTTGAAGCAGAAAGCACAGAATATGATTATTCTGGACTTATTGCGGATACACATTGAGTTTTATCGTCAATTTTTTTTATAACAGTGTCATTTATCTAAATTTAGTTTGGGACATTTTAATTATAAAGAATACATAATATAACATAATTTGAAAGTTGGTAATAAAGAAAACTTCATCGTTCTAATAAATATAGAATAATTGTTATAAAGAGGTCTGTTAAATAATGACAAAAGTCTCAGATCGCTGGTTAATGAGATGGGTGGACTCCTTATAAGGCTTGGGCAATCCTACTCCCTTTGAGCTAGCTTTTGGGGTGTGAGTTAGGCCTAAGATCTAATTTCACATGGTATCAGAGCATGGCCCGTCTCACCCGATGTTGGGCCCCCAAAATCAAAATAGCCCACGCACCAGATGCTAAGCACTGGGCGTGAGGTGGAGTGTTAAAGAATGACAAAAGTCCCACATCGATGGTTAATGAGATGGGTGGACTCCTTATAAGGCTTGGGCAATCCTCCTCCCTTTGAGCTACCTTTTGGGGTTGAGTTAGGCCTAAGACCTAATTTCACATGGTATCAGAGCAGGACCCGTCTCACCCGATGTTGGGGTGGAGTGTTAAATAATGACAAAAGTCCCAGATCGGTGGTTAATGAGATGGTGGACTCCTTATAAGGCTTGGGCAATCCTCCTCCCTTTGAGCTAGCTTTTGGGGTGTGAGTTAGGCGTAAGACCTAATTTCACATGGTATCAGAGCAGGGCCCGTCTCACCCGATGTTGGGGACAAAAGTCCCACATCGATGGTTAATGAGATGGGTGAACTCCTTATAAGGCTTGGACAATCCTCCTCAGCTCATTTTTTTAAAAAAAGGAAGATTTGTAATTTGCTTTAGCTAGACTCTAAACATTCTTGTTTAATTTGATACACCTTTATATTTATGATTTTAAATTATCGTCACAAACTGATTCGAGTCATCAAAGATGCAAGAAGATAGCAGTTTCAACCAAAAAAAAGGTAAATAATAAATAAATACATGAACGTACAATAAGAGGGCTGACTATATATGAATTATTTGAGGTTTTGGTTAAATTAAACTTATAATAGCATAGAAACTTAAACACGACTAATATTCTTGCACGCTTTAATTAGAGAACAAAAAAATGCAAAGTCAACAAAATATTTTATGTATGACTTTAATATGTCAACGGCTTCCTCACTTGTACTTTTGTCCATTAATTCATTAAGAAAACAGTGAAGATTAATTGTTTTATAAAGAATTTAAGGTCACCAAACGAATTAATTTTGAGTGGTAGGATTCATTGTATTCACAATTATTTTCAATGCTCTAATTTTTGTTGCCGCCCCATGTTTTTATTTCTTGTTAATTGGACATTTCAACCTACTCATGAGTATTACAATGAAACAAAACTATATTAGTATTATTATTATCCACCTTTGATCTTTTTTCTATGGTATACATATTTTGCTTTATATGATGTTTATGATGATAATCACTACATAAAATAGAATTCTAATAAACTTGTGAAAGAGATAATAAGAAATAGAGAAATACAGGGAACTAATGTTGGTGACAATAATAGATTTTTCTTTAACAGCAATAATTAGTCTTAAAAACATTTATAGTAATTGAGTTAATGACATTGTTTTCAGAGTCACTAACACCTTTAATGACATTTATATAGAATGTTGATTATAAATACACGAGTATGATATAAAATAGCTATATCATAAAGTTTTAAATTTTAATATACAATTTCAAGACATATTTCTAATGAGAAATCAAATATATTCATGAATTATTCCAAATCCGTTAGTTTTATCCACCATTATATTTTTGCGGCACAAAAATGCTTTTAACATTTTTTTTAATTAAAAAATATCCTACTTATTAACCGTTGCTTCCCCCACCCCACCCCAAAAAAAAAATTAATCCATATTTTTTTTAGTGGTGTGGGGATCAATTTATATGTGTGAAACATATAATAAGTAGTATAAACACTTGCCATTTTTACAGATAAAAACAAATGACATATACTTCCCTTAACAAGCATTCACTATTTAGTATAATTGAATTTTTTTCAAAAAAAAAAAGTGAACATACTGAGTTGATGTTTGTTAGGTAATAATAAAAATCGTCAAAAATGATTAGCCTAATCTTTCAAGAAGAAATTTATGGATTTGAGAAACGTGTGTGGTGACATTTGAGGTTTGAGAACTATATATGCCCTTCCAACTTGTTTTTTATAGTCAAAACATTATCATATAAAACTCAATAAGCAAGTCGCATGATATTATTCATGTCATCTTTGATATTGACACTTCTCCTTAATCCCAAAGTCTGATGATTAGGGGTGTTCGTGGTTTGGTTTGGGTTGGTTATTGATTAAAACCAAAACCAAATCAATTTAGTCGGTTTTTTAAATTTCTAAAATCAAACCAAATCAAACGAAAAAATAACCAACGGTTTGGTTATTGTCGGTTTGGTTTGTTTTGGTTCAATTTTTATAGTTTATTCGGTTTGAAAGTAATAATTTTCTTGAGTACGTACGTATCTCGACAGACACAAACACCAATTACATGAGCAATCTATAGAAAAGCTAATGTCGGTTCAGTCAAGCAATTAAGCAATATTATAGTGTATGACTATTTTATGTGAAGTACAGATAAAGACTAAAATGGATTTTGATGGACTTGAATTTGAAATTGTTATACTTGGGCTGAAATGTTGGGCTTGAGAAAATGATAAAGTTAAAAATTTAAGTTAATTAAAATTTAACAAAATATTTCTAATTTATTTATGAATAATATATAAATAATTATAAAATCTATATATCTAATTTATCGGTTCGGTTTGGTTATTTTTGCGGTTGTTTTTTAGTAAAACCAAAACCAAATCAAATAATATCGGTTTTCAAAATTTAAAAACCAAACCTAATCAAACTAAACCAAATATCGATTTTTTTTAAACGGTTTGGTTTGGAATGTGGTTTGATTTGGTTGTTAACCATAACCATGAACAGCCCTACTGGTGATAATATTAGAGGCAAATTCAAAATTTAAATTATAATTTTTTTAATCATAATTTTTAATTAATATATTATAGTAATTGAGTAATTTACAGTTAAATATTTATAGATATTTTTTTTTAAAAACAGAGAAGAAAAATCACTATCATCAATTATATATATATATGAGTTACCAAATGCCAACGATTGTGGCCAGTACAGTGGCGAGACAGTTTCATCCTTAATCAGAGGTTTATAATAAATTCAAGTCTTGAGTATCAAGAAAAATCTGTTAAGAGTGGCATGTTGCCACTCCAGATATCTAAATTTACCCGGATTCTGATATTAACGAGAAAAAAAAAGGAACAAAACGCTATAACTAAAATAACTTTTAGCAGCAACAAATACACACATTAATAAAAAGGGTAAAAGTCTTTACCGACATTAGTTAAGTACCATTAGATTCAAAGTGCTAAAATTTTAGGGATATATACAAAGAGTGTTAATTACCGCTAAAAATATATATTTAACGATAATTGAGCTATTGCCGCTTTAAAGTGAAATTGAGTTGGTCACTTTTTTAATTATTATTACAGCTAATTTGTACTGACCTGATAGTAACGCTAATTATGTACAAAGACTAACAAAATGCATGTTTTTTCTGCTTACGCAAGATGCCGTGAAATTTTTTTCTTTTTTTTTTTCTAAAAAAATAATTTTATATAAAAGTTATTGTTTGGTTATGTAAATTTTAAATAAAATTTGGAAGTTATTTGTAATTCAGATAATTTAACATTCAAATATTTGTTTTCAATTTGTTAATTCATTTTTCTTACTTTCATTATATTTTCTGTTCATATTTACCCTAAAATTTTAATTTGATAAAAAATTACTTCATTTAAATTATGTTTCACATTCACATATTTCATGTATTTTTATGATCCAAATATTATTTACTATAATCATTACCAAACACAATTTCATCTTCAACTTTAATTTCAAAAAAGTGAAAAAATAATATTAGCAATGAGCAGCTTGTACTTATAGAATCTATAATCTATGACATTTTGTGAATATCTATTTTGAGATATTACTCATTCAGAGAATTTAATTGGATGTTTGAGGTAAATTAGCTTAGTTGGTGATTTTGCTAGTTCATAAAAATTGGAGGTATAATACATTTTTTTTTAAAAAAAAACTATGATTAAACACAACTCAAGCTCTTATTCCAACTGAAAATTTATAAATAAAGAAAATATTTTCATGATCAAACGTCCGCTAAACAATTCTTCATCATATTTTTATATTTGGGAAGTATGAGATACTGAATTATTACTGATAGAATATTGTTAGACCTAAGCGTAAATGAACACACTTGGAAGCCCAAAAAAAAGGTATTTTTATACTTGTGATACAAGTGTTCCATATACATGAGTAGTGACCTCATCAATCTAAAAGCTAATTTAAAGAAATATTTATTTTTTTATGAGTAAGAATTTTATTATCAAAAGAGAAATTTACAAAAATATTTGTCACCTCTGATTTTCTAAATGTTTATCGCCATCTTTAGCTTAGATAGTAATTCAAGTTTGTTAGACATCTAATTAAATTTCTCTTTTGAGACTAATGGTGAAGATATGATTTTTATCGAGTGGATTGCGTAAATTCTTTAATTTTTCGTGTATATTAGCCTATGAATTTGACGTTCAAAGCACCCAAAATTATTTTTCTCAAAAAAACTTTATGAGGACCTTTGTATTGAGTTGGAGAACTTTATGAGGACCTTTGTATTGAGTTGGAGTACTATCACATACTTACACCATTTTTTTCATGTCCATTTCCGCGTCTGTAGGCCTTTTTTTAGGAATCACAAAAAAAAACATTTTTTTGCGTATAACCATGAATCTCGCACCCGGAGCACTCAAAAAGAATTTTTCAAAAAACTTTTTGAGGACCTCTATATTGAGTTGGGAACAATCACGTATACTCAAACGATTTTCTTCACGTCCATTTTCGCATTTATAGACCCTGTTTTAGGAATCACGCAAATTCCTCAAATTTTTTGTGTGTATTAGCCCATGGATCTGGCGCCCGAAGCACCGAAAAACTTTCTGTCAAAGAACTTGTAAAGATCTCCATATTGAGTTGGGCAACTTTAACAAATGGTAATACAAAATTATCGGTTTGACTTTGAAATTCAAAGTTGTATACCACTCGTACAACTATATTCAAAGTTGTATATCACTTTCAAGATGCATAGTTTTCAATTTGGATATGGAAAGTATGTAGTGGAAGGAGAAGCATAACAAGTTTGCAAGTGATATAAACTAAACAAAAGCAATCTGATAAAGCTAATGTGCAAACGACAGAATCTTTGCGTACTAGATAACACAAAGCCTTTAATATGTATATAAATTGCAGAATTTAGTAACCGCAGAGGTAAGAATTTGACAAAGGAAACTAATACATTGCACAGCCAACTCCTATACAAATATCCCAGACACCAGTAGAAAAGTCTAAATAGCAGCCATTTTTTAAAAAAAATATCTGAAATGTGGAGCTTTGATATACACAGTTTTTGAGCTAATAAGATGTCAAACTGCCATCTAAAGCAGTCTTGTCAAAGAAATGCTGGAGGGCATACTATTTTAGGCTGAGCAAAATTTGAGATGCAGCTTAACCAAATTAGTTGCATTTCTATAATAGAAGTGGTACACCGGGGGAAAGAGGTATATGTGGACACAACTTTCTTTAAATAACAGCTCCTACTGACCCTAGATCCAAGTCTTCTCTGGATTTATACAAGCTAAGTGTTTTATAATGCTCAAATTGAGTCAATAAAACCTCGAGGTTTCATAAAGAGAGAAACAGGCACACCATCTCTATTTCAAAAAAAATATTCAAACAAGTATAAGAAAATGCATGAGTGAATAGAAAGGAATGCACCAGCGAATTAAAACTAAAAAGAATGTAGAAATGTACCAGCTACTTAAGGCTTCACTAGAACAGTAAAAAACAATGCCTTGTAGTTCATATGATCTTAGCTTATAGTATCTAAACTTCCACTAAATAGATCAATCCATTTGGTTATCACGTCAACATTTCACTAGTAATTACTTAATCAAGTAGGTAAGCATTTCACTATTTTCATATCGAACTGGAGAGAGATTTCAGGAGTAAAGGATCGACAAGTATTTTCCTTTTCTTTTAAGAAAGGAAAATAGACTTAATCCCACAAGCATGTAAACTGCTGAACCACATACTTGTTACTATTTCAAGACTGATTAGACCATGCTAATTTACAGATAAGCCAACAAAAAATATAACGAGTGAATCAGTACATCTAATTGCAGATTGGTAGAGCAACCAGAACTCAACTGAAGCTACAGCTCACTATAGTTGCGCCAGACAGCTCGGAATTCTTCACGAAATGTATTGAGGCGAGCCTTCAAATTAGGACTCCTAAAGCTTGCATGAGCAAGAGTGGCTAAAAGAGAGAGAGAGAACAGAGTTTTATTCAATCATAACATAGAATTTGAACAAAAAAACAAAATTACAATAAGAGAGAACTCACCAAGAAGACCTATACCAAAAGCCCAAAGGACGGTTAAGAGGCCACAGGAAACAAACCAGAGGAAGAAACTCACTGCGTAATTGCACAACAGTATCAAACAGAATTTCATATTACAACTCCCAAAGATTCAACATGAAAGTAAAGAAGAGAAAGGAAGATAGAAAACATAAACTAGAACAAACACTTCCAGTACCTATAGAGAATACAAAGACAAACACCCAACGAGGCCTTCCACAAATGAATATTGCTCTTTTAGTGGATGGACGCCCTCGGATAACCGGCCTGAACATTATCAAATATATGTCACCAGAGATACAGCCTTAGTGTGCTTAAAAATTTGAATGTACATGCATACTTACGTGAGTGCAGGCCTCATTTTTGCAGCTAAATGAGGTGAAAACTGTCTGACAGTTCTCGTCACCTTTTCACTAAAAGTACCTGCAAAACTGCAGGAACAATCCTTAGCAACATTAAAAGATACAGGAATAAAGTCTGAATGCTGTTATCAAACCTTATTTCTTCGGTGGAAATTTTATTTTTTTATTATTAAAGATAATATATTCAAATATCCAGTATCAAGAAAAAATGCCAATAAAATTACGTAATGAACTCAAAAAGTCTATCATGGCATTTGTGTCGCAATAGCCATGTTATACCGGGAAAAAAACAGTTAGGAGATACATCTGTACTTTAATATTAGGTGGCAAAATCTGTTTGACATGCATCTCTAACAAACAGATTAGTATATCCAACAGACAGTTGGAATCGGTTATTCTTCTAGCTATTGATGCATAACCAGAAAACCTGAAGCAACAAGCTAACATAAGTGTTTTTCCTTCTAATATGAAAGAATTATTATTGACCAGGGGAAAAACATAGAAAAAATTCAAGTAGTCCAAATGACTTGCGTCATTTTCTCTCCATATGGAGGGCAGGGTATGCTAATGTGTCACGAATAAAAAAATCATTTAGTTCACTATTACATCCCTGCATCAGAAGGGTATTATTTACTCGTAGACCAAACCAAAAGACTATCCTATTCAACCTACTACAATTTTAAAGACCCAAAGAAAATAACTCACAGCTATGAAGGCTAACTTTTAACCCTATGATAGATAGGAGAATTTGAAATTTTATGAATAAGAACAGTTTGAAATGCATCAAGTTTAATTCAAATAAATGAGAATATAAATAACCTTCACAAAAGCATATCGAAAAAGACGAGCGGATCAAGAAGGACATAGATGTCAAAAGGTGTTAACCCCATAGGCGAACCCACATGCAAAGGTGGGGGCATATGCACCTGTTAACTTCAGAAAAAATCATGTGTATATATGTATAACTATCTTGGGAAACTGGTAGAACCTAAGATATAATTAACAGTGCACTTATGAGTAGCATAGGAGTGTCTTATGCCGCTGGTACAAGCCAAAGGTACCACTTGTGAGACCAAGGTTCAAATCCAGCTAAAGCCATATTTTGTTGTTTTTATTTTGAGTTTAGATTTGTGCACACAAAGTCTTCAAATCCTGGGTTCGCCTCTGGTTAACCAATCACTCAAGATGATCCACCTCCCATGTCTTAACAAAAAAGTTGAAAATATTTCATTTGTTGCACGACTAAGCCAAGGTATTACTCTATCTGGAAAAGGTTCAATTTTTCCACTTGCTATTGAGTATTGACATCCCTTAACTTTGCTTGCCGATAGAAGTTAGTCAGAGAACACCCTTGTCGTTACCCATTCAAATCATATTTGCCTTCCTTTGATAATGAAGTTCCACCTTGTGCATTTGATCCAAGCTGGCTTTTTAAACTTGCCATGTTTGCGGACTTATGGAAAGAACCAACCCCTTTACCCATATCACCCCTCGCTCCCCTCCTTCACATTGTTTATTCTAACCATTTACCCTCTTTCCCCCACATTCCACCTTAGAAAAGCGAAGGCAACAATACAAAATGTAAGCAAATGGTATGTAAACTAAAACTCTAATGGCAAAAAAAACCCACCAACAGATCAGAATAGAATACCTGTCATTTAGAAAAGCAATGCTAAGCGCTGTCAAAAGCGCAGCAACAATTGCAAGTGGCTTCCTTATAAACCCCAATGCTGCAATACAAAATGCAAGTGAATGTACCTATGAGCTCCAAAATAAACACTGTAAAGCCAAAGTTCATATACATAACTCAATATTCCTTCCTTACCAAGAATAGCCACAATCGTAATAAAGTAATTCGTCCTGTAACTGCAAAAGATTAAAAAAAAAAATTTAAATGCAATTCAGAAAAAAAAACTAATTAGTGCATTGAATTGCCAATGAAGAGAACGTACTAGTAGAGATTACACTTGAGTCGACTGTTCCATTTGGAATAAGATCGGGGGAGAGTGAAGCGAGAGAAGAATTCAGAGAAGGGACGTGGTGGAGATGACCACTCGACTTCGCGTAAAGCCTCAATTAGATCCTCTGTGGTTACAGTTCCCCAATCCATTGTTGAAGAATAGGCGAAACCCTAGAATTCACCCGACACAAAGCAAGGGGAAAAAAACTGAAGTCTTTGGGCTTGTGAAAATTCAGCTCTGCGGAGAGTAGTAAAATGGTTTGAATTTTTTTGGAATGGTGCACGAATGATGAGGATGGAAGTTATAAAACCAACCTAACCTGGGTTGTTGTAAAGTGTAATGGGATTGATCCACATTTTCGAGTTTAAGCCGTGAGTATAAAAAAATCCGATTAAAAGTGTCACTTTCAAATGTGGCGTAGTGCGTGATTTGGATTTAGACAAAGCTTTACTGTGGGCGGGCTCTGATTCTCCCAATACCAAGTGGGAAATAGAAAAAAATGTCAATCCGAATTTAATTGAAGCATTAGTGTAGACTCCGAACATCGAGTGTGAAACAAAAAAAGAAAGTTAAAAAGCACAGTATGATTTTTTAGGGAGCCGAATGGTCCCTATATTACGCGATCAAGATTTAATCGGAGCTCCATACACTGAGTGGAAAATTACAAAAATGGCACTAAATGAGTTTTTGGAGTGAGCCCTGTAGTGCGTGATCTAGATTTAATTGGAACTCTAAACACCGAGTGAAAACACACACAAAAAAAAATCATTGTATTAGTTTTTTGGGGGAAGAAATTTAATTGAAGCACTAGTGTGGACTCCGAACATCGTGTGTGAAACAAAAAAAAGCTAAAAAGCACAGTATGATTTTTCAGGGAGACGAATGGTCCCTATATTATGCGATCAAGATTTAATCGGAGCTTCAAACACCGAGTGGAAAATCACAAAAATGGCACTAAATGAGTTTTTGGAGTGACCCTTATAGTGTGTGATCTAGATTTAATCGGAACTTCAAACACCGAGTGAAAAACCACAAAAAAGCATTGTATGAATTTTTGGGGAACAAATTTAATTGAAGCACTAATGTGGATTCCGAACATCGAGTGTGAAACAAAAAAAAAGTTAAAAAGCACAGTATGAATTTTCAGGAAGCTGAATGGTCTCTATATTACGCGATCAAGATTTAATCGAAGCTCCATACACCGAGTAGAAAACCACAAAAAAGGCGCTAAATGAGTTTTTGGAGTGAGCCCTATAGTGCGTGATCTAGATTTAATCGGAACTTCAAACACCGAGTGAAAAACCACAAAAAAAGCATTATATGAGTTTTTTGGGGGGGGAAATTTAATTGAAGCACTAATGTGGACTCCGAACATCGAGTGTGAAACAAAAAAAGAAAGTTAAAAAGCACAGTATGATTTTTCAGAGAGCCGAATAGTCACTATATTACGCGATCAAGATTTAATTGGAGCTCCATACACCGAGTGGAAAACCACAAAAATGGCACTAAATAAGTTTTTGGAGTGAGCTCTATAGTGCGTCATCTAGATTTAATCGGAGCTCCAAACACCGAGTGAAAAACCACACACAAAAAAAAGCATTGTATGATTTTTTTGGGGAAAGAAATTTAATTGAAGCACTAGCGTGGACTCCGAACATCGACTGTGAAACAAAAAAAGAAAGTTAAAAAGCACAGTATGATTTTTCAAGGACCGAATGGTCCCTATATTATGCGATCAAAATTTTACCGAGTGAAAAACCACAAAAATGGCACTAAATGAGTTTTTAGAATGAGCCCTATATTGCGTGATCTTGATTTAATCAGAGCTCGTGGAAAACCACATAAAAGATAAAAATGTCTGAGCCCGGGTTCGAACCGGGGACCTCTAGTGTGTGAGACTAGCGTGATAACCGACTACACCACCCAGACACATGTATACGAGATTGTTGGTTTATCACTTTGATCAAATTTGAACTTGCTATAGTGATATTTATTTATTCAAAAAGTTTGTGCTTGAATTATTATTAGAATTTGCAAAATATGATTAAAATGTTCATCAATCGAGTATTTAATATGAATAAACTATTTAAGTAAAATAAATTCGAATTATTGTGATGAGTAGAGACATATCCCATGCATACACTAACTTAGTTTTGTATATTTTGTTATGTTGTAATGTTGTGTTGATTACGTACCTTCTTCTTAGAAAAGATGATTCCAAAGTTTTACTTTCACTATGATAGCTAGGTAGATGTGAAATTTTATATTAGATTATTTAGTTGTATAATTTCAATTTCATCAAAAACTTTCTAATCTTTGATTTTAATTCCTTAGCTATGAGCCTATGAGGCATCACACGGCTAGAATTTAGTATTTCTTTTATTGATTAGTATGTATATTCTATTTTTAATTGGTGAATTTTCATATATAGCCGCTCAAAAGTAGCTTAAATATGCTTCATAGTTATAGTTTGCTAATTACGATTCGTAGTTACATGTTATAAAAAAAGAGCGACGAGCGAGATTGAGAGAGGGAGAAGAGAGGCAAGCGAGAGAGGGCAAAGAGCGAAGAGAGATGAATTGTATGTAAATTGTTGTATACATATGTATTTGTATACCTGGCGAGCGAGATTGGGAGAGGGAGGAGAAAGGCGAGTGAGAGAGGGCACAGAGTAAAGAGAGACGAATTGTATCTAAATAGTATACATATGTATTTGTATATCTGGAGAGTGAGATTGGGAGAGGGAGGAGAAAGGCGAGCGAGATTGGGAGAGGGAGGAGAGAGGTGAACGAGAGAGGGCAATAATTTATGAGAAACTTACACATATAGCCACTTAAAATAATTAATTACTCTCCATAGCTATATTTTGATAATTACAATTTGTAGCTACATGTTATCAGGCGAGACTGGGAGAGAGAGGAGAGAGGCAAGAGAGGGGAAAAAGAATGGGCAAAAGGTGAATTGTAAATGTATATTGGTTAGATAATTATATATTATACATATGTATTTCTATTTATGGCAAGAGAGATTGGGAGAGGGAGGAGAGAGGTGAGCAAGACTGGGAGAGAGAGGAAAGAGGCGAGCGAGATCGAGATAGGGAGGCGAGAGGCGAGTGAGAGAGGGTAGAGAGTGGGAGAGAGGTGAATTGTATATGTATATAATTGTATATTATACATATACATTTGTATAAATGGCAAGCGAGACTGGGAGAGGGAGGAAAGAGGCGAGCGAGAGAGGAAAGAGAGTGGGAGAGAGGTTAATTGTATATGTATATAAGTTAAAATATTGTATATTATACATATGTATTTGTATATACTGGCAAATTATACATATACAAACATGACTAATTATACAAACTCGAAGTCAACTCACGTAATTAATGTATAATGTTAGTTGCGAGTGGTAATTATAGCAAACTATAGCTATGATGAGTAATTAAATAGTATAAATTTGCTTAGCTGCGTAATTTTTCCATAATTTATATATTTCACATCTTTTTTGTACAATTTGTAAGTACGTTTATATAATTCATAATTGAGTGTACAAAGTCTGGAATTATTCAAATATGATAAGCTCGAATTAACAAATTGATACAAACATAAACATATGAACTTTAAACAGTTATATAAAATATATTATACAAATTACATTATATAAATTATATCGTACAAAATTCAAAAGCTACACGTTTATACAAACTTTTAAAAGTTATACAAAAAAAGATTGAATGTACAAAACTGAAAAACCAAATGAAATCATCGTCATATACAGATACAAATCATCGTACACAAATAAAAATCAAACAAAAAATTGTTAGGTGTGAATCATACAAATGTGACGAATTATACAAACTCGAAGCCAACTCACCTACTTAATAGTTAATGTTAGTCGCGAATGATAGTTATAACAAACTATAGCTATTAATAATATAAATTTGTTTAACCACATAATATTTTCCGTTTTATTAAGCCTGCCTATTAAATAAAAAATGTGGCAACATTGTATCTTCAAATTGTTCTCTTTACTCCTATTTATGAGTTAATTAGATAAATATTGAACTCCAAATTATTATTATTTTTCCATAAATAAAGCATTCATATAAGATTAATGAAGTTGGTTATTATTAATTATGAGGCATGATATATTAATAAAATTATTATTTATAAATGAATTTAGGTGCGCGTAAACTAATCCGGATTAATAAGGTAAATTAAGTGCAAATATGTATGTTGACCCGCTGCACCCTGACACGGCACACTAACATCAAACTTCCAAGTCCTACACAAACACTGATAAAAGAAGATGAAGAATTCCATTGATATCTCTCTTCAAGCTTTTCATTATCTTTAATCACAAATCACCAGAATTCGTCGCTGATTATCTGAATTATCACCAATTCATCTACGCCTCTCTACGAAAAGTTCGATACGAAAAACTTTGAATTTGATTTATTCTGCAATTGGCATAATCTGAATATCAATTTGACTTCTTTGGATTGTTAGGGTTTGGGGACTTTTGCAGGTGTGATGGATCAATCGACGAGCAGAGATGGGAAATTTGTGATTAGGGACTATGTTGTTGAGAAGCAAATCGGGGCTGGGTCTTTTTCGACGGTGTGGCTAGCGCGCCACCGTGTCAATGGCACAGAAGTGGCGATCAAGGAGATTGTTACTGCTCGGCTCAACAGTAAACTCAAAGAGAGCCTCAAATCTGAAATTGTTATTCTACAGAGGATTAGTCATCCTAATATTATTCACTTGCACGACATGATCGAGGTCCTCCTCTACTTAATTCAATTTCATTGTGTGTACTCCATATTTAGTTGAACAAATTTGTTTATGCTACTACTTGAAAAAGCTTAGGGATAGTTTGGTAGCTAGTTAGAGTTATGCATGTATTAGTAATATAGAGATTAGTTACGAGTGAATATATATATTAGTTTTGGTATTAGTTAGGCAAGATTTAATTATTGCATTTTCTAGCCTACATAAATAATACACAGATTCCCTCCTAACTTATATTAGTATAGTTATTTGAGTTTCTAAATTGCAAATCAAACACTGTATTAATTTCAAACATGAACAACTTATCCCTAACCAGCCACCAAACGTGATATTACTTATGCCAGCTACCAAATGTGATAGTACTTATGCAAGATATAGTACCTACGTTACTCACCTCCAAAGCAGCTACCAAACAACCCCTTACGTTTTCCCTAGAAGTTTGGCTAATCTCTAATATTAACATTTAAAAAAAAAAAAAAAAACTTTTGGCTTCTTAGTATAGAGTAGCTTTCTCTTCTTGAAGTGTAACGGTAACTTGCTGTGCTCTTTCTCTTTTTAAACTCTAGATGATGATTAATAATTCAGCACTTATGTGTAGCTATGGATGGATAGTATATCCTTTTTTGATGTTAGTGTAAATTTGGAACTGTATATTTACTATTTGGAGTTGCATTGGTTACTAGCTTTATAATTGCTTAAAAGAGAAACAAAATGTTTTTCTGACCTTCGTATATGTTCTTTTGCTTCTTATCTAAATGAACCCTCACGTGCATGGGTTATAGGAGCCAGGGAAAATATATATTGTTTTAGAGTACTGCAGAGGGGGTGATCTATCAATGTACATACAACGACGCCAAGGGAGAATCGCCGAAGCAACTGCCAAACATTTCATGCAACAACTAGGTTTGTGTAAACTGTAAAGCTTCTATTTTCTTTTGCCTATTATCCTGTATTCACTTTAGACTGAATATCCTTTTCTAGATAAATTCCGCTTGGTAATATTCATTTTCATATCATGCCACAGCATCTGGTCTAAAAGTCCTTCGCGAAAACAATCTAATCCACAGGGACCTAAAGCCTCAGGTTTGCTTTCCTTCGTGTGTTATGCTCAAAATTTAGTTTGCTTTGGTGGTTGCCTTGACAGCCCAAGCTACAAATTTGAACCTATAAATTTAGTTGTTTTTTGTTTAAGGAGGAGCATTAGGTGCTGGTATGTTCCTTTCCAGAAATTCCATTTTAAGGTCATGATCATGTCATGTCTACCATTGTAGTTTTTGTTCTGTGTATAAATATTAGAAAAATGACAGCAACAAAGAGACTATCATTCGTGTACTAATAATTTGACATTACCAAGTAGCAGCGGCCTTGTTCTGTCCGAAGCCATCTACTATATTGATAACCAGATCCTAGTAGCTAATGATTTGAAGAAACTAAAACTAACGATTGAATTATTGGAAATACTTGCGTGACTTACGGGTGACCAAGGTGTGCAATTGCCTTATTCTTGAATAGCTAATTACATTTTTATCTTCAATTTGGTACATCTTAGTTGAGGGAGTGTAACCAAATGTGTGGTTTTCTAGGAGTAAATAGTCTTTTTTTGGTAGTAATTCTTTCTTTCTTCCGGAGATAAGTTATTCTGGAAACTTCTAAGAATTTGAATTGTCGTTCGGTGGAACTGTCAACTCATTGACTTGTGTCCTTTGCCTTGATCCTACAGAATCTTCTATTGTCTGCAACTGATGACAACTCCACCTTGAAGATTGCTGATTTTGGGTTTGCAAGGTAAAGTTGTAGTACACTGTCAGAAACGTCACTCTCCTAATGTTCCCCTTCCCAGGAGAAGCTGAGAAGGTCTTTTATTTAACATTTTTCATCTCTTTCAGAAACCACATTTGCTAGATTCTCTTTCATCCTTCCCTTCTGTTTTAAGATTTGCAGCCTTAGAGTTAAAGGTTCTCCTAAGCTGTCTGCTCAAAATTACCATTTCTCTTGTCAGATCTTTGCAGCCTAGGGTGCTTGCAGAAACTCTATGTGGGTCGCCATTGTACATGGCTCCCGAAATAATGCAACTTCAAAAATATGATGCAAAGGTGTTATTCTCTTTCTACACACACCACTCCATATGCTATTCTCTTTTAAATTCATATTAACTTTTGGCTCAAAACACAGGCAGATCTCTGGAGTGTTGGTGCCATTCTGTTCCAGCTAGTAACTGGCAAAACCCCATTTACTGGAAACAATCAAATACAGGTTTAATTTCTTTTCAGCTGTACATAGTAACTTACCTTATTGGTTGTTTCAATTTCAGTTTGACTGGTGACATTCAAATGCCTTGTAGCCAGCCATGTGTTTTACTTTTTTCCATTTTTCCTGTAGTTGCTCCAAAACATAGTGAGGTCCACTAAATTGCAATTTCCTCTAGATGCAAAGAATCTAAGTCCTCATTGCATAGATTTGTGTCAAAAGTTATTGCGCCGTAATCCAGGTACTTCTTTTATGGTGACTAGATTTCAACAATGTAAAAATCCACTCATTGATTGTTTCCAAAACCTCAGTACTTATATCATAGTTTTTTTACATGCTTTTCCATCGAAAAGGCCATAAGATTGAAAGCCAGAGTTAACCGTTACATGGCATTCTCTTATGTAAAGTTCAAAATTTCTATTTCTGCATATCTGAACGCACAGTGGAGCGGTTGACATTTGAAGAGTTTTTTAACCACCTATTTCTTGCACAGAAGCAGCCTGATGAGTTGTCTAGGTAAGCTAGTTGATGAATTAATATACTTAATATGACATACATGTTTCATGGCACTGACTTTATGTTTTGGACATGCTACACAGGAATCAGAGACCTCAGAGGGTAATAGATGGGTTTTCTCTGACAGAACGCAATCCTGCAAGACCCACCGAGGGAACTTTTCAAGAAGATGGCTTACCATTTAGTTTAGATGATGATTCCAGCAATCCTGATGGTGGTCCTTCTTTTGCTGGGATATCACTGAGATCTTCCTGTGGATTTTCTCATGATGCAAAAGATTATAGGAAAGAAGTTACAAGTGCTTCAAACAAAACCGGTCCTCCTTTGAATTGTAGCAACATCAACCATAAATCAAATGTTATTGGTTCTAGTCCTGGCCCACACCGACATTCAGAAGGCAAGCTGAAGGAATCCAGTTCCATGGACTATAGATTATGTCCAAGAGGTGCTGCTCTGTTCAATAATGTTCCAAATTTTCTTTTTGCCTACGTATTTGAAATGAAAATTTTCCTTTTGTTTATCCTATATCTAGTTTGGTCAGTTTAAAATTTGCTGATTTGGCATTCACCTGGTTGACTGATCCAACAGTGGCGGATTCATTCGAATTGATTGAGCGGGAATATGTCCTTGTTTCTGGGTCCCTCATGGACTCATCTTCTTCAGCAGGTGCTTCTAGGCTTAGCAATACACCATTTAGATCAAGTTGTTCCCTGCAAGCCTCTGGGAACATAGACTCTAGATTAAGTGAGCCGGTGGTTGTTGCTGGTCCTGCAACTAATAGCATAGTGCTAAGGTTGGGAAGTCCCTCTTCTGCTCCAGGAACTTCACAAGGATCCACAGATATAGTAGACCCTCTGGAGAAGCCAACTGATGGCATAGCCAGAATTGAGTCGCTGCAACATTCTGCTTCTGCTATCACAGAGTTGGTCAATGAGAAGGTAACTCACGTTAAGGCATTTTCCCTTCAGAAGTGTTAGAAGTCTATATCTGAATATGTTAGGTGGTTCTTAGCATGCAGGGGTGGAGGGAGAACACTCTTGTTTATCATTGATTTATTGCATGCATAGTAGGGGTCTAACGTCTTTGCTCAAGCTTGTGTCATCTAATTTTATCAAGCTTTTCATCCCTGTGTACTTCAAAAAAACATTTTTCAAGTTACCTAGGTATGATGAAGATGTATTTTCCCAGTTATTTATCAATAGTAAAAAGTAGAAGGATGAACATCTTCGTCTAGGTGCAGATTGACTGATCTTTTTTTTTTTTAGCTGTTTATTACTGGAATTTGTGTTGAAACATATTTATTGCTTTGCATTGTGTTCAATATCTTAAGTTTGAAATCATTTTCTGTATCTGAGTTGAAAATATTTCTATTGTGATATATGTGAATAGAAGGTGTTTAAGTACAAACATGAGCTGTTTCCTGAAGATTACATCTTTACATACATAAAGTCAACATTTTAATTCCTGAAAAACCTTTTAAAAGAATTTGATAGAGCAAACGAAGTGTTTTCCCTGGTGGACCAGGTCATTTAAATGGTATCACGTTCTATTTTGATTTGTAATTTATGATCTAAGCTTCATTTATCTTTCTAGGTTAATATAAATTTCTAACTATATATTGGAGATATCTAGTTTTGCAAGTTAGATTTAACCAAACATCCCATACATGATCAACAACCAACTGCTCTCAATCCCAAACTAATAGGGTCAGGTAATGTGTCTTAGTATCCATTGTGCTCTATTCGTTCCTATTTTATTCTAACTGTAGATAATTCGTATTTTAAAAGCAGGGTTTCTCCAAAGCTAGATGTTCATATCTTGCATTTATCCCAAGATACAAATTTTTTTATAACACTGGACTTGGTGCAAGTTTAATGATATGATCTAAAGCCTAATCACATCTAGTTGATCTCTCCTATTGTGTTTTGTTCTTTAAGTCCGTATTGATTCAAGAGATTATAGGTTTTTTTATTTGCCTATAGTTGCTATATCTTGAAGAATATGCACCAACCTTTTTAATTTTAGGTGCTGCTAAATGTTTGAATGCTGGTGATATCTTTGTATCTGCATCTGCCTTCTCTTTAGAAACTTTTCTTTGGTGCTACTGTATGCATTCTTCTGTTCAGTGTTCACTAGTAATATCGATAGCTTGGTAGACGATTCTGCCTCCTCGTGATTCCTTTTGGCTTGACAGATTAAGCTATTATTTGATCATTACTGATGTTCTCTCACTAATACTTCTCTGTTCTGTTTATAGATTGCCGCAGGCAAGCATCTGGAAGCATTTTCAATTGAGCTTGTCATGCTTGCAATATGGAAGCAAGCCTTGCATGTTTGTCATACACAAGCGGCATCGGCAATTGAAGGAAGTCCAAACCAAAAAACTGCCAAACTGATGGAGATTTTAAGGGACAGTAGAGTTAGACCTGACATTAAAAAGGACACTTGTAACACTTTGGGGCCAGATAATGTGTTATCTCATATTCAAAGAGCATTTCTGAGTGAAGTTGGGAAGGCAGAGGAACTTGCCAAACATATAGAGCCTGGTAAATATTTGAACTTACTGAAAGAAAAAAGTGCAGGGTATGAATAAGTACTGAAACTTGTGATGCGTGCCTTCCTGTCCTATTTGACCTTTTTGTGCTTTATATGTGACCCTTTTCCCGGTTACTGTGCTTTTGGTTTGCCCTTTGTTTTGTTTCCTCCCCTCTTTCTAGTAGGATGATAACTAGTTTTTAGTATGCCCGGCTTAGCTTTAATCCATTGTTAATCAAGAAAAAATATGCTTGCAATCTTGATGGTTTCTCAAGAGGATCTAGAGATGTGGAATTACCAACTCTTCTGTAGATGACAAGTATAGCTGCATTCATCAAATGTTTTCTTTAGCTATTGTCTTACATCTGGCCTTCCTAGTTGTGGTAATGTTTTAAGTTTTCTGCTTGAAAATGACATAGACCCACTTTTTTATGGCCTTAGCAAATAAAGATGAAGACATTTATGTCTGTTTGTTGCTTGTTTCTAGGAAATGCCGAAGTACCAGATGCCATGGAGATGATATTTCAATCTGCACTAGACCTCGGCAGAAAGGGAGCTGTAAGTATTTCATTTTATCTTGGTAGTGTTTGGTAAAAGTGGAACTAATTTCTTCTAGCAACAATATATAATTGTCGCCATGTAACATTAGGAAGGATAAAAAACTTGAAATCTCTAAGATTCAATTTAAAGGATTTACTGTATATTGAAATATGTGGCAGGTTGATGAGTACATGGGTCGGACTGAAAATGCGGTGGTGTTTTATTCAAAAGCAGTACACTTGTTAGCATTCCTTCAAGTAGAAGCACCATCACTCATTCTAAATCCTCCATTCTCACTGACAAACTCGGATCGTTATAGGCTTAGGAGTTATATTGATGTTCTCAACAATAGGCAAAGTGTTTCAAGGTCTCAAATCATGACTGTGCTCAAGTGTGAGGATCAGCACTGATCCCCGTGAAGGCGATAGACTGAGTGAAGAGAAAACTGTTAATATATAATGAATGATTTAACATATCACAACTTATTCTGTATAGTTCTTTATCTGTACAGTTATTCTTTCACTAATTTTAAAGAAAGTGAAAAGTCCTTTTATATGGTTTGAAAGCTATTATTTCTGTGTTATTAAAGTTCCTTTCTGAAAATTTCAGAAATGACTAACTTTTGGACATAATTAAGCTTCAGTAGCTATAGTTTAGATATTTACCATTCATAGCAATTGTTTGAGATATTAGGCTAAATAAATAATCTCTCACGCCTTTCTTGCTCTTCTCTTTTTTCTGTATTTTGTATTTTTTTATCTTTCTCTATATTTTATATATTTTTTGAGAAGTTGGCAGTCATATTTATTTGTGTTCATACTTGCATTTAAGTTGTATCGACGAATACAACTTGCATGTATATAAAGATACAAACAACAAAACAGAATGGAGGATTATATTTATTTGCTCTAATTGTAATTGTATTATCACTTGTATGCATATGCGCTGTTAGAAATACAATCTGTACTTGTATGCATATTCGCTCTTGTATTCCTTGTATTCATTCATTCTAAGATCACTTACATATTTTTTGGCCGTTTATTCATTTACTCTTAAGTAAATTCTTATTTGGCCCACTCACTTCAACTCACTTCATTCAAACACAATGAACTAACGGACTTACTCATGTCAAACTAAAAGTCATGTTCTTAAATCATAGTCCAATCTTATCGACATTACATGAATACTTTTTTATATTGAAATAATTACAGGAAGTTCCTCATCTCACGTTTCACTCTATTACACTAACATTCCTAGTGATTTACGATATTACTCATACTCATATCTTATGAAGGTAATAAGAAGTTTATTTCTTTGGAAAAAGACTACTACACCAACATTTGGTTTAATTTTGAATTTTTACTGTTTCACATTTCTATTTCATATATATTTCTCATTTCCTCGTTTATTTCAAGTTTAACTGATTTATTCCATGTATAATTTTTGCAGGTCCCTTTGACATTGAACGTATCGCCTCCAGAATTAGGATAATAGTTCAGTTCAATACTAAACAGCTTTCTTCATTAGGAGAATCCGACTTATATACGATATCGAAAGTAAAAATTCCGCACAACTTATTTCAGTACCATCTTAATTGCAATAGTCTTTTTGTGCAAATGAGCAATTCTAATCATTTTTGTAAAGGGAAAAGGGCTCAAATATGACATTAAACTTTGAGAAAAGACAAGTCTGATTCATCAATGACATTTCAGTTAACAAAAAACGGTATGGGTGAGTTTTTTTTCTCAAACAGGAACTGCATAAATAAACCGAACTTTTAATCAAGGATATAGGTGAGCCTTTTTTTCAAAGTTCGATGACATAGTTGAGCATTTTCCCTTTTGTAAAAATATTTATATAGGTACTTGTATTTTCTTGTCTTTGCCATTGATGATAGAACTCATACATGTCTTAAAGTGGAAAGCAATTGAAGTGACTGATATTGAACAAGGAAATGAAGGAATTTTATCTCCTTTTAGCTTATCAGAATACATTGTAATTATTACTATTTCAGTGAACTTATTAAATAAAGTTTGAAGAATATTTACATAAACTAAGCGATTGCTTCATGATTATCCCTATCATCACAATCAGACACAGATATAGTTGCTTTACAATGCACATTCTTGTAGGAATAATTCCTCGCAACAATGACATTGACAGATAGATTCACTGCTGTCATGATAGCTAACAACCAGTAGAAATAGTCGAGCCGGCTGCTGTTTGGATCCTTTCCAAACTAACTCTTGCCACTTTTCTCTGTGATATGATCCACATTGGTTATCAACAGGCTGCTAATGAAATTTTGCAGCACCATTTACACTAACAGTTCATTAGTGTTACTACTCTAGTAGGGTCCAACAGCTTTTGCACATGTTTTTCTTTATCTTAAGGAAGTGCTCTAAACTTCCATTTCATGTTGAAAATTGCAATGAGAGGAAATTCTGTTTACCAGGAAGTAGACCGTGGAAGAGAGAACAACGGTGGAGAATCGTCCCAAGTATGCATCAGCTAGAAAGCCTCCAAGCAATGGCATCAAGGTAGTGACTCCTGTCCAGTAATTCACACTTTGTGCTGCTGTTTTGAGGTCTTGATGGATGACTTTTGTTAAGTATGAAATCAAACTCGTAGCTATTCCAAAGAAACTCAGCCTCTCACTGTTAAGGTAACGGTTCATCAGTATCTCCATTTTCAACAAAATGTAGAATATATATATCTTGATCTTCGAGTAAGCATAAATCACGAAAGCAACAAAAACTAGACATATAAGTGAAGCTATTTGGTTGTTGTATAGATGCTTACCGATAATAAAGAGGGAGGCCTTCCATACACCAGTTGAACTCCTCAGAGGAACTCGTCCTTTATGATCAACCGAAGAATCATAAACCAGTTTTTGATCATCAATTTCTGCTCTCGTTATCGTCTCCATTTCCACATTTATCTTATCCATTTTTTTGGCTCTTAAGATACCAAATAAGATATATTAGTACTCAAGTGGTTAATATGAGAAGTTGGTGGGTTAGTTTGTTCACATTATATAGGAAGAAATTCCTCTTCATTGCTATTGTCAAAGTTCCTAAGAATATGAGTAATGAGCACAAAGTATATGGAATTTATGCCAATGATTGTGACTTTAGGTTGACAAACAACTCTTTCCACTAAACTAAAGCAGTCCTTGGCCTTTAACTCAGCAAATGGCATTTTATGCTGAAATCAGATTGTTCTATATTGGATCGCTCTCCTGCCACAAAAGTGGCGATGATAGATATTATATTGGCCTAGCTAATTTGACTATACTTACAAGAGGAAATATATTGAAGTGACTGAGATTGAACAAGGAATTTTATTTCCATTTAGCTTATCAGAATACATTGATATTACTACTATTTCAGTGAACTTAAATGAAGCTTGATGAATATTTACATAAACTATACCATTGCTTCGCGATTATCCCTATCATCACAATCAGCCACAGACATAGTTGCCTTACAGCGAACATTCTTGTACGAATAATTCCTAGCAACAATGACATAAACACACAAATTTACAGCTGTAATGATAGCTAACAACCAGTAGAAATAGTCGAGCCGGCTGCTGTTTGGATCCTTTCCAAACCAACTCTTGCCACTTTTCTCTGTGATATGATCCACAATGGTTATCAACAGGCTGCTAATGAAATTTGCAGCTCCGATAACACTAAGGTAAAGTGCAATGCCCAAACTTCTCATGGAATCGGGTACTTGATCGTAGAAGTATTCTTGCAATCCCACTAAGGCAAATCCATCTGCTATTCCAAGGATAAGGAATTGTGGGGCTAGCCAAAATACACTCATTGAATAACTTGACCCTTGGAGTGGATTTTTGTTAACAAGATTTAGTCTTTTTCTTTCGATTAAAGCTGCAACGATCATAGTAGAGATCGAGAAAATCATTCCAATACCGATCCTTTGGAGAATATTTATGCCTCTCTCATTTCCTGTTGTCCTTCTCAGGAAAGGTACGAGTACTTTGTCATAGAAAGCAACTGATATTATCATGCCAACAGCTGTCAGGGCATAAATTGAGGCTGTGGGAATCTCGAAATTGTGAATGATCTTCCGGTTCATTGTCACACCTTGTTTTAAGAAAAATGTTGCAGCTTGTGCTACGCATATACCAAACGGTAAAGTGGTTAGCCAAATAGGTATCATGTTGATAATTAGCTTAAGTTCTTCCACATTGGTGACAGTTGCAAGTTTCCACGGATTCCGTTGCTGTTCTGTCAAATCTTGAGTTTGATCTAGGATTGCTGCTTTATCAAGGAACCTGTAAAGTATGATAAAAAAACTGTTTTCAATCTTCATGAGTAATTGCATAACCTAATCACGACTAAGTTCGAATCTTACTTTAGCCTTTTGGTGTGGCCTAAAAGCCTCCTTTGGTTAGTTTCTGACTTGGGAACTTCATGTAGATGAGAAGGATCAGAAGGAAGTTGAAGGCTTCTTTTCCTAATTGCAGCTACGAGCACGTTTAGCATAGGTGTTAATGGACTTCCAGTCGTCTTCCTGTAACGATACACTGGCTTCCCTGCATAAAAGATGACAATACTAGAAGCCATAACTAGTGTGAGTATTACATCTGCCATGGCCCAGCTAACACGTTCTTGTACGTAAACGATAAGAGTAACACCAAGTAATAGTCCACAGCATAGTCCAAAGTTCCACCAATTGAAAAATGACATCTTTTTCCTTCTTTCTTCAGGATTTTCATCATCAAACTGATCAGCTCCAAAGCTCTCAAGAGAAGGCTTGTGTCCTCCGGTTCCAACAGAGATTAAGTAGATTGCTAGGAAGAAGATTGCCTCATGGACGTTCCTCCGTTTATCACAGAGGTCACTCTCACAAGGTTGTAAGCCCGGGACCACTCTCGACATTGTCAATAGAAGCAAGCCCTGATCCACATTAAAGCCAGAACAAGTAAGAGAGAAAATTCATCGATTCGTTACAATGTCTTAAAGTTCAATGATTCTAGAACCAATTTTCTGATCCGATTATCTGTTATTCAAATAGGACTTTCAAAAAGTTTTCATTAGTGTTACATGTTTTTCTTTATCTTAAGGAAGTGCTCTAAACTACCATTTCATGTTGAAAATTGCAATGAGCGGAAATTGTGTTTACCAGGAAGTAGACCGCGGAAGAGAGAAGAACGGTGGAGAATCGTCCCAAGTATGCATCAGCTAGAAAGCCTCCAAGCAATGGCATCAAGGTAGTGACTCCTGTCCAGTAATTCACACTTTTTGCTGCTGTTTTGAGGTCTTGATGGATGACTTTTGTTAAGTACATAATCAAACTCGTAGCTATTCCAAAGAAACTCAGCCTCTCACTGAATTCAATCACTGTTAAGGTAACGGTTCATCAGTATCTCCATTTTCAACAAAATGTAGAATCTATACATCTTGATCTTCGAGTAAGCATAAATCACGAGAGCAACAAAAACTAGACATATGAGTGAACCTATTTGGTCGTTGTATAGATGCTTACCGATAATAAAGAGGGAGGCCTTCCATACACCAGTTGAACTCCTAAGAGGAACCCTTCCTTTATGATCAACCGAAGAATCATAAACCAGTTTTTGATCATCAATTTCTCCTCTCGTTATCGTCTCCATTTCCACATTTATCTTATCCATTTCTTTTTGGCTCTTAAGATATATTAGTACTCAAGTAATTGATATGAGAAGTTGTTTGTTCACTTTATATAGGAAAAAAATTCCTCTTCATTATTATTTTGTCAAAGTTTCTAAGAATATGAGTAATGAGCATCAAGAAATGTGAAAAAGGAAATGGAATTTATTGCCAATGATTGTGACTTGAGGTTGACAAACAACTACTTCCACTAAACTAAAGCAGCCCTTGGCCCTTAACTATGTGTGTGGCATCAATGCTGCAATTAGATTCTTCTGTATGGATCGATCTCCTGTTATACAAGTGGCGATGATAGATATTGTAGCGGACTAAATTGACTATACTTACAAAGAGGCATCAGATAAGTGTTTTCACAGTTGTAGTACTTCATTTTATACTTCAGAATATATTAACACGCATTTTATTCGCGTTGTACCTTGTTCTTATCTTTTATTCTGTTGAAGTCTCAACATGAGTTGTAGCTTACACATATTATAGTACTCGAAATGTTGGATTTGGTAGTACAAGCATAGGAGTAAGCATCACGAGGTCTCAGGTTCTAATCCCAGTTATATAGGTAGTGTGTATTCATCTTGTCCTTTTAGGAAAACTTTACCCAACATATGTTCGTCTGGGCTGCAATATGCAGCCAGATGGATTAGTCGAGGTACAGGCTAGCTAGTCCCGAACATCAATGTAACAAACAAAGTACATTTGACTTAGAATTTTAGTTTATGGTCGAAATGTCAGGAATTTTGTTGTGATTTCTAATAACTATGGCTAAATTCTTGTCTCTCTTGGAAAAACTATATACTCATGAATCACATTTTTGTGTAAGTTGTTTATCTGTTGCAAAACACCATGTATGATATAATGATAATAAAGGGCATTAATATATCTTAATTACCCCCACAATCTTGATTAGTGCTTTTTTTTTCATTTTACATGATAGAATTATTACTTGTAGATGTTGTCTTTCAGAAATAACCTCTCTACCTTGTCAAGTAGAGGTAAGATCTGCGTACACTCCATATTCCTCCTAAACTTCACTTGTGGGACTACACTGGGTATATCGTTGTAGTTATTGTCGTTGCTTGTTCGTGATCGATTTATTATTGCATAAAGTTACTCTATATTTGTGCCAGTAGGATAGCAAGTTATTCGAAAAATTAGTTAAGGTGCTTGTTTGATTTAGACATCACGATTATCAATTTTATTTTTACAAATAGAAATAATTGGGGAACTTCTCTTTTTTCTTAGATGAGTAAAGAGCTTGAAGTTTTCAACAACTAAAATAATTACTTCTCTGTCCCATTAACACATATACATGTGAAATTGTACTATTGTTTACACTAAAAGAAAATAATAATGGTTGTGTAACAAAAAAGAAATAAATCTAACACGTTTTAAAATATAAATCAACGTGTTATATTTTTTAAAAGTAAAAGTATGGAAAGAGCTAGGAAGAATTTTGTCCGATATAAATAGAAGTTGAACTCAACTTTGTGTACTAATAAAAGAAAAAGGAAATCTTTAATTTATTATTTCTCGTTTCAATATATATGATGTAATTTTCTTATAACATATACAAACATAGGATTGTTATTGAGTTTATAAGGTGATTTATCCGTATTAAAATGAATTAAAACATACAAATATCTATAGCTTATTTTAGATTATAATTTTTGAATATCTTTTTTTTTTCTCTTTGTTAAATTCGTGTGGTGGCTGGCCCTTTATAAAGGCTACAAGGCTAGGTTAAGATAACATTCTCCTTTTCTGTGTGGGTCTGAGACGGCGTTTTATTTCAGGGGCAAATAAATCTTTTTCATACTTAGGATTCATTTCGAGATTTCTGATTAAGAAAAGAGCAGTCTCATCTACGGTATCCGATAGAAAGGAGGACCTTAAGCTAAAAATACTCATCCATAAGGTTGACCAATGTGAATATGGTAGAAATTATTAAGATTGGTAATATTAATCTTTGTCAAGTATAGCAAATGTCAAAGCTGTGGGCAAATTGCTTTTGTGGATGCAATTATAATGACTACAAGAATTTGATTCTCATGAAAAAGTGATTAAAAAAGAAAAACTCTAAATTGCATCTATCACTATCGATAACATGATAATTCACATCTAATGTTGCTGTTATTAAATTTTGTTCTTGAATGCTAGTTACAACCCACTGAATAATAACACCAAATATTCGAAAATGACATCCAATAAAAAACAATTTAACCAACTTTTCTGTTACAAAATTGTGACTTTTCCTGATTTTTAGGTTAGTTGGTTATCGTTCACCCAAATGTATGATCTAGTGACAGTTAATAGAATGGGTTGAGAATCATGAAGTCTCAAGTTCGTATTTCAATCAAGACAAGAACACTTCTTTTTATTTATTCTGTCCTTAATAAATTGGATTATTTGTTACGGGTAAAAGTAAATTTATGAAATTAATTAAAGTGCATATAAATTAATCCGAACATTATGAACTCACCGTCATACTAGAATTTTTTTAATTCTATTTATATTGTGTTCAATCACATGTAGAACGTGATTCAATTAAATTGTCAAAACTCTCATAAATTGTAGGCGTTTGGGATTCTACATAACACCTATCGAATTTGAATTTAAGAATTCAAAGAAAATATTATGAAAACAACATATTGGAAACAATATAAAAACACGTTGCTAAATGCTACGTACATTGCGGCGTGTGAAAAGTTAATACTAATTGTAAAATTAATAAACCTTAATAGTGTTTTTTTTTTAATTTGAAACTTAAAAAGCAATTTTCAAAAAAATAGAAAGAACATGATCTTTTTATCAAATACTACAAGATAAATTTGACTAAAACAGTTCTAGAATACTTTAAATGTAGTCTGAATTGTCTGATATGAGTCAAGTTTGTATAATTTTCCTCAAAACGTCTCAAATTATTTTGAAATATCCAATCTTAATTTCTTTCCATCTTTTCAACTAATAAATATAAGACTTTATTTTACACGCCCAATAAAATGTCCTGGATGCATCTTCAAA
Source organism: Solanum lycopersicoides (assembly GCA_022817965.1). NCBI lineage: Eukaryota > Viridiplantae > Streptophyta > Magnoliopsida > Solanales > Solanaceae > Solanum > Solanum lycopersicoides. The sequence continues at coordinate 86,114,014 of CM040627.1, forward strand.
ACTATAGGTGAAAATCGTAAATCAACCCATCGACGAAAAAAGGCACTAAGCTAGCTAGGCTCCACACTACACCCCACAAGTTGTTGGACTAAAATGGTCCAAGAATACACTTAATAGGATATTGATTCCATTTTGGACCAATTCCACATAATTTTTCACAATATAACTTTATTTTTATCGATAAAATTTTGTTCACACGTCTAATATTTTTTTTTGTTAGTCGTGGAATGGATGGTTAGTATAGGGGTTAGAAAGCAAATAATTCTACTAGTTATGAAGATTAGTGGTAATATAATTATTAAAATCCACTTATGTTGATTAAAAATAGTATTCCACTTAATATTAATCAACTTTTATTGATACTCATAAAATATGGCCATGGTCTTGATTCTTTGAAACTAGTGGAAGTGGTATATAAGACCATTTCCAAATATGGAAAAAAAAATCATTACAAAGGTGTACATATTTAGCACAATAAACACTTAGTGAACTCCCAAGTTTGTGTAGTGGAGTATTGCTATATTAGCTGACCAATAAAAATAATGTTACATATTTAATTTTTAAAAGTTATATAGTCCATGTCATTTGTTTATTAAAGGAGGGACAACTTAAAATTTACGTTTAATATTAAGGACATTTTTAAATTCAAAATTCAAACAGGTAAAAGAAATAGTAAATTTGACTCAACTTGTGGAGTGGATATCTTAAAAGATCATTCAAGTATGTGAAATTGTTTCAAAAGGTCACTCAACTTTGTTTTATATCAATAAAATCACTCAACTTAGAAATTTCTTTTTATAAAATCACTCAACTTCAACTATTTTTCTAGGAAATCATTATAACCAAAAAATAAAAATAATAATTATACAAACCACCCTTCAAGTTTAGTTTTATAATGCTTATTTTTATTGTAGTTTATAATACTATGCTTTAACTTTCTTAATTTATTTTCTTTAACAAATATTTTCTTAAACTAATTATTATTAGCATAAAAATTATGATTTAATTAATTTTCATTTGTCATACATTTATTAAGTTTGGTCAACATATGCAGTTTTTTAGGGGAAAAAAAGTTAAAGAAATACTTATAAGGGATGTGTAGGTTATGGAAAGAGTGTACAGATCTACTTAATGAAGCCAAAATCAGTATAGATTTGCCTTTGGCCTAAATTCATGGATTTTATGCTCTATATATTTATGATTAGTTTAAGAAAATATTTGTTAAAGAAAATAAATTAAGAGAGTTAAGCATAGTATTATAAACAACAATGAAAATAATCATTATAAAACTTGAAGGGGTAGTTTGTGTAGTTATTTTTTTTATTTTTTGGTTATAATAATTTCCTAGAAAAATAGTTAAAATTGAGTGATTTTATAAAAGGAAATTCCTAAGTTGAGTGATTTTATTGATACAAAACGAAGTTGAATGACTTTTTGAAATAATTTCACATACTTGAATCATCTTTTAGGATATTTACTCCAACTTGTGAAAGGAGGTCTTGTTTTTATCCCCTTTTTTTTTTATAAATGATAAGTTTATGGTATTATCATTTGTATATAACAAATTTAATATTTTTTAAAAAAATGTATTGAAAACGATTATAGTTTATAATAAAAGTAAATTAAAAATTAAATGATAAATTATTTTTAATTTTTCAAAATAAACGACATTTGATGGCGATCAAAAAAATAATAATTACATTTAATTTGTTAATTATCTTGTGAGTGTGTAAATGATACAAAAATCCCTTTTTTCTTGTTAAATCAACACATGTGTAAATAACTCACTTTCTACATTATTTTATTCTATAAAGATGCTAAAGCACTAAGGGTAAATATATGATTCATGTCGTTGATCACTTTTCATTGGCTATACTGATGAATCAAATCTTTTAGATGATCAAATATTGCACTACTTGAGATTATACTTTACCCCTAATTTTTTTTGGTGGGGGTGGGGTGAAAAAAGTGAGTGGGTGATTGGGATATATTCATCATAATTAATTTGACTAGTATATTTTTTTATAATCGAATGAAATACGTGAGACTATAAATTATGTTTATATTGATTTAAGTTTGAAATATTTTCACTTTGCTCTATTGATGACTCGTATTTACACTTTCGGATTGTAAGTAAAGAATGCTTAATTATCATTTGAGCAACTCTCTTTTGTCAAAAAATTTGAACCATTCTCGTTTTGTGTGTTATCCTTGCACATAGATCATGTTAATATTCTCTGTATCGTTTTAATTTTATCAGATAATAATAATTGCTTGATTAATTAAGTGGAGAATTTCATTATTAGGGTGAACAAAGAAAAATGATAATTATACCTTTGGAATTTAGGGTGGAGACAAACTGTGCTCCCCAACTAAGGTATTAGGTATCAATAAAACTTATGATAAGACACCATGAAATGAAATGACCTTAGATGAAAATCTGAGATGTCCAAAAATGCAATTTTGTTTATTTTTGCAATTTTGAAACCTTAGTGCATGGATAGAACCTTAATTAGAATCTTACTATGAATGTCCTACCCCCACCCCACATTTTTAGAGGATCTTACTTTGATTAACATGGATCACTCTAAAAAATCACTATTTTTTCATGAATATTTAGTGGTTATTTTTTATAAATATTTCAATTGAATCAGTGAGAAGAAAATTAGAGAGTGATATTTTCACAAAAAAAGTAGAAAGTTACCTTCAGCAAGAATTTATTTTTCATCATGCGTTTTTCTAGTGAGTTGGTTTTGTTGGAATGGAGGTGGAAAAATCATATTTTATAACACAATTTTTTCACAAAGTCGTAATATAAATAGCATTTGTTTAATTGTTTCTAGTAGGGCCGTTTATCGTTCGGTTCGGTTTTGAAGTATATTGGTTTGAGTTATTGGTTATCGCTTCGTAGAGATGCTAAACCGTTATAGAGCCATTAAGATATTGACATATCAGTTATTGATTTATCGGTTATTGATCATTATCGGTTCGGTTATCGGTTTAACTGTTAAGATTTAATACAAAAATAAATTTATGAAAATCACTTAGAAACAAGGTGACAAATCGAATGAATCATGCACATGAGTTCACAAGTTGCATCTTGCTCAAAAGCAAACACTTTTACATTGTAGAATAACCAAGATTTTGAGATAGCCAGAACTAAAAGTAGGAAACTAAACTCTAAATCAAAGTCTGTATATACGAAATGGTATAAATTCAATTATTTAATTTACTATCCGATTATCGATTAACTCATTACGAAAAAACATCAAACCATTAAGAATCAATAACCCGATAACAAAGAAAATAATCAAAACAGTTATCTGAACTGCTAAACCAATAACCCATTACTGATAAATTAATAAAAAAAAAATTGATTGAGATTATCGGTTCCGATATGATATTGAACGGCCATAGTTTCTAGTAGTGGATATTCTCTTTGAGAGGTTAATAGTAAAAAGGAAAGTTACACATTTGGCTAGTTGGCCCAAAACAATCACATTTGCTAGTTAAATATACAAAATATATACATTATTTTGTGTATATATATATATATATATATATATATATATATATATATATATTAACGGATTATTATTTTGGTGGATGGTTATTAATATTTTCCTACATAATTTCTTGTCATTTGGTACTATAGTTGAAATGGTGTTATAGTTATGATGCATCCCCTTGTATATTCGTGTGTGATATACATATGATATACAATGTAGCAATGACACATTGCACTCAAAAGTTTTGAACAAGGAAAAATGCAGAGGAATTTTCTTATTTCCTTTCAACTCGTCAGAATACACTGATATTACTACTATTTCAGCAGCATACTACCATATAGAACAACAAATATACATGTACTAAGCCATTGCTTCGCGATCATCTGTATCTTTGCAATCAGCCACAGACATAGTTGCCTTACAGTGAACATTCTTGTACGAATAATTCCTCGCTACAATGACATAAACACACAAATTCACTGCTGTGATGATACCTAACAACCAGAAGAAATAGTCGAGACGACTACTATTCAAATCCTTCCCAAACCAACTCTTGCCATTTTTTTCTGTTATATGATCCACAATTGTTATCAATAGGCTGCTAACAAAATTTGCAGCACCAATTACACTTAGGTAAAATGCAATGCCTAAACTTCTCATCGAATCAGGCACTTGATCGTAGAAATATTCTTGTAATCCGACTAAGGTAAATCCATCTCCTATTCCGATTATAAGGAATTGTGGTGCTAGCCAAAACACACTCATTCTACTCGAGCCTTCGAGTGGATTCTTTTGTACAAGATTCAATCTTTTTCTTTCGACTAAAGCTGCAACGATCATAGTAGAAACAGAGAAGATCATTCCAATACCAATCCTTTGGAGGATACTAATCCCTCTGTCATTACCTGTTGCCCGTCTTAAGACAGGCACGAGGATTTTGTCGTAGATAGTCAGGGATATTATCATGCCAATAGCAGCTAACGCGAATATTGATGCAGGGGGGATTTCAAAATCGTGAACTATCTTCCTGTCTAGAGTCACGCCTTGTTTGATGAAAAATGTCGCGGTTTGTGCTACACATATACCAAATGGTATAGTTGTTAGCCAAATAGGAATCATATTGATAACTAATTTCAATTCTTCCACTTTCGTTACAGTTGCAAGTCTCCATGGATTCTGTTGCTGTACTATTGAATCTTGTGTTCCATCAACAATTGCGGCTTTATCAAGGAACCTATAAAAAGAAGAATCGCAAATTAAATTTGTTACATTATTACTTTACTCTGTCTGTTTCAATTTGTTTGTCAACTTTGCACGAACATTTTGTTACATGTCACGTATCACCAGACAAACAGATTGAAACAGAGAGAGAGAGTATGATGTTCGAAACTTACTTGAGCTTTTCAGTGTGACATAAAAGCCTCCTTTGGCTAGTGTCGGATTTGGGAATTTCATATAAATGAGAAGGATTTGCAGGAAAAAGAAGATTTCTTTTTCTTATTGCAGCTACAAACACTTGTAGCATTGGTGTTAAGGGACTTCCAGTTGCTTTTCTATAACGATAGAACGGTCTACCAGCAACGAAGATGATTATACTAGACACCATTACTAGTGTAAGGATCAAATCCGCCATAGCCCAGCTAACGCGGTCTTGTACATAAACAATCAGAGTAACACCAAGTAATAGTCCACAACAGAGTCCAAAATTCCACCAGTTGAAAAATGACATTTTCTTCTTTCTTTCTTCAGCATAGTCATCATCAAACTGATCAGCTCCAAAGCTCTCAAGAGACGGCTTGTGACCTCCGGTACCAATTGAGATTAAGTAGATCGCGAGGAAGAAAATCACCTCGTGCACATTTCTAGGTTCGTGACATAGGTCAATGTCGCAAGGTTTCAAACTCGGGATCACTCTAGACATTGTCAAGAGAATCAAGCCCTGAAAGAAGATCATTTGGTTATTTATTAGTTATGAACTTTATCAATAATTTGGTTGCTAAATAGCACATAACATAACAACAATTTTACTGTTTAGCTATAAAATTTGTCTGTCGATAATATTGTTACCATCAAATAGACAATGGAAGAGGCAAAAACTGTGGAGAATCTTCCCAAGAATGCATCAGCAAGAAATCCTCCAAGCAATGGCATCAAAGTGGTGACACCAGACCAGTAATTGACACTTTTTGCAGCTGTTTTGAGGTCTTGATGGATGACTTTTGTTAAGTAAATAATCAAACTTGTGGCTAATCCAAAGTAACTTAGCCTCTCACTGAATTCAATTACTGTTACAAAGGTGAAAATTCATCACTGTCTCTGATTTGCATAACAAAGAACGAAACTCGTTAACAACAACAACATATTCAGTGTAATCTCACCACTAGTGAGGTCAAGGGAGAGTTCAATGTACGCTAACTTCGCTGCAGTAAAAATAACTTTTAGCGGCAATATATATAGACACTAATAAAGAGTGCTTAAGTCTTTACCGACATTATTAAATTTCATCAGAATTGATGTCACTAAAGGCTTAAGAGACATATACAAAGAGGGTTAATTGCCGCTAAAAATACATAGCGGTTAATTGCTGATAATGATCATTTTTTATGTAGTGCTTTACCCTACTTTTGTGGGAGTAGAGAGGTGATTTCTGATAGACTCTTGCTTATTAAAAAAAAAATAACGACAACAAAATAGCAAAGGAAAGGAATTTGTTAATAAAATGAGAAGCTAATCTCTTCTAAAAGAAAAAATCTTGTGTCTAGTTACTAAAAAAAGTGATATACAATGTCAAAATTATTTTATATGTGCATATAGTACATGTTGAGATTTGTTGACTTCTTCATATGTTTATTTTTTAATATTCTGAATACAGTTAGTTGAAATTCTGATTCCGCTATTTTACAACAAAGTGTAGTCTAGTAGTGGAACTTATAACTACTTTGCAATACAGTTCTTATATATGATTCATATACTGACCAAAAAAGTTTATATTCATTAATCTATTTTTAGAAAAAACAGAAAAGATTGTTGCTGACAGCACTGAGTTATCCACTAGACATGACATTTACTATTTTTGTCAAATTAGTGTTTAAAAGGCAAACCAAAAACTGTTTAGTGGTATGTTTATTATTAACAATTTTGTTCAAATGGTTTTGAAAAGGCAATTAAGCGCTCCGTTCTATTTTAACCATCGTTTTAACTCATTTTCCTACTTTCATTAAGAAAACAATAAATATAAAGTATAATTTACTAACCTTTATTTAATTACAATATGCATTCTTCATAAATATAAAAAGTATAATCAGAAACAATAGCACTAGCTCAACCTTATATTATCGGATAATTATTCTAACTTAAAAGTGACGGTTAAAATGAGACAAATGGAGTATTCTTTTGCTGAAAGATGAATTATTTGATCATATAAATGCTACTTTACTAAGTAATGTTTGTAGTATATGCTCAATAACTTAAAAGAGGTGTAACGTAGGCAATTTATCAACCCACGTGAGTTGGGTCCATAAAAAATCAAAGAAAATGAGATAAAAGATACATATAATACACTTTCGATAACATTATTATACAAATAATGCTTTTGAGGACCCTCAACGATATTGTCGTTTATGTGATACTTTTTTTTTTCTATTTTTCCACTTCAAATGTTTGTTTTAGACTAAAGTTTTCAAATTAATTGATCATGGATGGCAAGAGCACCACAGAGATGAAACAATTGACAAAAAATAGACACTACTGTTAATTCAATCTCAAAAATTTAAACAGACAATAACATATTGTATCAACAAATGTGGAAAATCGATACGTTCACTACTGACCATAATATAGAAACCTAATTACATTAGTAAATAAACAAAAATATGAATGAATTTTATTTTGATGTTATATGGAAAAAACAAATCTTGAACTTAACTGAACCTTAAAATTATCTCACGAACGAAGATTTTCCAAGACCATATCAAGAAACAACAAACTAAAATACTCTTATTGAGTAGATAACATAAGCTAAAAAGTCATATTGATATCAGTAACGAAGACAGAATTTTTATCAAGATTCAATATGACATGTATAGTGTGTGTGATTTACGAAAGAACGTTCCCTTCTGTCCCTCTAACTCCGCCCCGGACTAAAAGTATGCATGGTTATAAATTACTTACCAATAATGAAGAGAGAGGCTTTCCATACACCAGTTGAACCCCTCAGAGGAACCCTTCCTTTATGATCCAAAGAAGAATCATTAACCCATTTTTGCTCATCAATTTCTACTAATTCTTCTCTTCTCTTTATTTTATCATCCATATTTATTTATCTTTTCCTATAAAAAACAACAATATAACAATCAGTACTAAAGTGTGTGAGATAACAAATTGGTGTGTTGTCAGCTTTGGTTTGCTCACCTTATATAGGAAGAGGGATATTATCTCTGTTGACTGATATTGACTAATTAAAGTTTACTCCGATCGTCCGGTATTGTTTGTCATAATTTCTATTTTAAGAGTCAAACTATAAAAACTTTGACCAACTTTTTAAGATGTATTTTTTCATCATATTAATATACAAAAAATTGCAATTTATAGTACTTTTCATATAGTTTTAGAATATCTAATTTTTTTATTAAAATATCGAGATTAATGTGAATTCAATCTTAATT
>CM040627.1:86123140-86171817 GCA_022817965.1 Solanum lycopersicoides
GGTTAGCCAAATAGGAATCATGTTGATAATTAGCTTAAGTTCTTCCACATTGGTGACAGTTGCAAGTTTCCACGGATTCCGTTGCTGTTCTGTCAAATCTTGAGTTTGATCTAGGATTGCTGCTTTATCAAGGAACCTGTAAAGTATGATAAAAAAAACTGTTTTCAATCTTCATGAGTAATTGCATAACCTAATCACGACTAAGTTCGAATCTTACTTTAGCCTTTTGGTGTGGCCTAAAAGCCTCCTTTGGTTAGTTTCTAACTTGGGAACTTCATGTAGATGAGAAGGATCAGAAGGAAGTTGAAGGCTTCTTTTCCTAATTGCAGCTACGAGCACGTTTAGCATAGGTGTTAATGGACTTCCAGTCGTCTTCCTGTAACGATACACTGGCTTCCCTGCATAAAAGATGACAATACTAGAAGCCATAACTAGTGTGAGTATTACATCTGCCATGGCCCAGCTAACACGTTCTTGTACGTAAACGATAAGAGTAACACCAAGTAATAGTCCACAGCATAGTCCAAAGTTCCACCAATTGAAAAATGACATCTTTTCCTTCTTTCTTCAGGATTTGTATCATCAAACTGATCAGCTCCAAAGCTCTCAAGAGAAGGCTTGTGTCCTCCGGTTCCAACAGAGATTAAGTAGATTGCTAGGAAGAAGATTGCCTCATGGACGTTCCTCCGTTTATCACAGAGGTCACTCTCACAAGGTTTTAAGCTCGGGACCACTCTAGACATTGTCAATAGAAGCAAGCCCTGATCCACATTAAAGCCAGAACAAGTAAGAGAGAAAATTCATCGATTCGTTACAATGTCTTAAAGTTCAATGATTCTAGAACCAATTTTCTGATCCGATTATCTGTTATTCAAATAGGACTTTCAAAAAGTTTTCATTAGTGTTACATGTTTTTCTTTATCTTAAGGAAGTGCTCTAAACTACCATTTCATGTTGAAAATTGCAATGAGCGGAAATTCTGTTTACCAGGAAGTAGACCGCGGAAGAGAGAAGAACGGTGGAGAATCGTCCCAAGTATGCATCAGCTAGAAAGCCTCCAAGCAATGGCATCAAGGTAGTGACTCCTGTCCAGTAATTCACACTTTTTGCTGCTGTTTTGAGGTCTTGATGGATGACTTTTGTTAAGTACATAATCAAACTCGTAGCTATTCCAAAGAAACTCAGCCTCTCACTGAATTCAATCACTGTTAAGGTAACGGTTCATCAGTATCTCCATTTTCAACAAAATGTAGAATCTATACATCTTGATCTTCGAGTAAGCATAAATCACGAGAGCAACAAAAACTAGACATATGAGTGAACCTATTGGTCGTTGTATAGATGCTTACCGATAATAAAGAGGGAGGCCTTCCATACACCAGTTGAACTCCTAAGAGGAACTCGTCCTTTATGATCAACCGAAGAATCATAAACCAGTTTTTGATCATCAATGTCTCCTCTCGTTATCGTCTCCATTTCCACATTTATCTTATCCATTTCTTTTTGGCTCTTAAGATATAAGATATATTAGTACTCAAGTAATTGATAAGAGAAGTTGTTTGTTCACTTTATATAGGGAAAAAATTCCTCTTCATTATTATTTTGTCAAAGTTTCTAAGAATATGAGTAATGAGCATCAAGAAATGTGAAAAGAAATGGAATTTATTGCCAATGATTGTGACTTGAGGTTGACAAACAACTACTTCCACTAAACTAAAGCAGCCCTTGGCCCTTAACTCTGTGTGTGGCATCAATGCTGCAATTAGATTCTTCTGTATGGATCGATCTCCTGTTATACAAGTGGCGATGATAGATATTGTAGCGGCCTAAATTGACTATACTTACAAAGAGGCATCAGATAAGTGTTTTCACAGTTGTAGTACTTCATTTTATACTTCAGAATATATTAACACGCATTTTATTCGCGTTGTACCTTGTTCTTATCTTTTATTCTGTTGAAGTCTCAACATGAGTTGTAGCTTACACATATTATAGTACTCGAAATGTTGGATTTGGTAGTACAAGCATAGGAGTAAGCATCACGAGGTCTCAGGTTCTAATCCAGTTATATAGGTAGTGTGTATTCATCTTGTCCTTTTAGGAAAACTTTACCCAACATATGTTCGTCTGGGCTGCAATATGCAGCCAGATGGATTAGTCGAGGTACAGGCTAGCTAGTCCCGAACATCAATGTAACAAACAAAGTACATTTGACTTAGAATTTTAGTTTATGGTCGAAATGTCAGGAATTTTGTTGTGATTTCTAATAACTATGGCTAAATTCTTGTCTCTCTTGGAAAAACTATATACTCATGAATCACATTTTTGTGTAAGTTGTTTATCTGTTGCAAAACACCATGTATGATATAATGATAATAAAGGGCATTAATATATCTTAATTACCCCCACAATCTTGATTAGTGCTTTTTTTTCATTTTACATGATAGAATTATTACTTGTAGATGTTGTCTTTCAGAAATAACCTCTCTACCTTGTCAAGTAGAGGTAAGATCTGCGTACACTCCATATTCCTCCTAAACTTCACTTGTGGGACTACACTGGGTATATCGTTGTAGTTATTGTCGTTGCTTGTTCGTGATCGATTTATTATTGCATAAAGTTACTCTATATTTGTGCCAGTAGGATAGCAAGTTATTCGAGAAATTAGTTAAGGTGCTTGTTTGATTTAGACATCACGATTATCAATTTTATTTTTACAAATAGAAATAATTGGGGAACTTCTCTTTTTTCTTAGATGAGTAAAGTGCTTGAAGTTTTCAACAACTAAAATAATTATTCTCTGTCCCATTAACACATATGCATGTGAAAGTGTACTATTGTTTATACTAAAAGAAAATAATGGTTGTGTACCAAAAAAGAAATAAATCTAACACGTTTTGAAATATACTCAATAATTGAAGGCCTATTTACGGGCCGAATATAATTAATTATCTTTACAGTTTTATTTTTTTACCTAAATTCATATATTACTTATTAGAATTTCTAAAATTTTCTAGCATTTAAAAAAGTTACAAAACTTCTCTATCAGATACATCTCTCTTTTCTGTCACATACATCACTATCTCCTCTCGAATATATACATATCCTCTCTCCAATACATCTTCATCCCCTCTTGAATAGATATCTATCGTTTCTTGGATACATCTCTCTCCTCTCGGGTACACCATATTTCCTCTCAAATATAGCTCTCCTCTCGAAATCAACCGTGAGCTATGTATCTGCAAGTATTCTGAATAGCAATGTATCATGACCGATGCATCCGCATGTCTGCTGATCAATCTATTTTTTTTTAATTCTAAGAATTTTTTTGTAATTTGAAAAAGAGTAGAGATATAGAGGGTGTTTGGTATGAAGGAAAACATTTTTCCAATTTTCTCATGTTTGGTTGGGACAAAAGTTTTGGAAAATGTTTTCCAAATCAACTCATTTTTCTCAAAATTAAGGAAAATGACTTCCGTTAAAAATTTAAGGAAAACATTTTCCAAAACTCTCCTCCAATTTCAAATTATATTTTTTTGGGAAAAAACGTCAATTTTTTTTTAAAAAAAAAGTTCAATTTCAAAATTTTATTTTTTCACCCGATCCCTGACACCCCTCACCCACCACCGGCCAGCCGCCCCCCCCCTAATCCAACCCCCCCCCTCCCCAAAAAATTGATTTTGGCTTTTAAAAATATTTTCAACTTTAAATTTTTATTTTTAAACTCCTATCCCCCGCGGCCAACTCCCCTATCCACCCACCCCCAACCTCCAAAAAATTAATTTTGTTTTTTAAAAATACTATCAACTTCAAAATTTTATTTTTCCACTCCTAACCCCCTCCCCCTGCCCCCACCCATTACCCCACCAACCATCACCCCAAAAAATAATAATTTTATTTTTTAAAAAATATTTTCAATTTCATAAATTATTTTTTACGCTAGTAAAAATAAAAATGTCTCTCAAAAACATTTTTCATTCATAAATCAAACACTAAAAATCATTTCCGGAAAATATTTTTTACGCACCAACCAAACATGAGAAAATAAGTCCAAAATCCACTTATTTTCCAGGAAAACATTTCCTCCATACCAAACACACCCATAATGTAATTAACTCTTAAAACTATGAAAACTTATGTCATTTTAACTTTACTTTATGTAATATATTTTTCTCTGTAGTCAATTTCAAAAGAATGATGTATTAATATATTTAATAATATTTTGACTTTAAAATATACATGTTATTCTTAGTAAGAAGATTTATAGTTATATGAACATCTATGGTTTGTTTTAGACCACGAATTTTAAAAACATTTTAAAAAAAAAAAAAAAACTTCATTCTAAGTTAAATAAACAGTACATAAATCGAAATGGAGTGAGTACAAACTTTAGTTATTTTTTTTTTTCTTTTTTAACTATTTTGCTGTTTAACAAAATTTAAAATGAAAATGCTAAACCTTTTTCACAATTATATTTTATAGTTTTTTTAATCAAGATCTAGTCGATGATAACCAAAATTTTAATATAAATAAGGTAATAAAGTAACTTAATTCTAAAATTCAAGTGTTGATATTAATTGAGAAAATATTTATTTATAAATTGTAAAATATTCACAATCTAATATTTAATATGCTTCTTACTATCGACGAATGACACTAATTTATCATTGATTCAGGATTGTAAGAAGTAGAAATCAAGACTAAAAAGTGCAACTCACTATTATATGAAGGCCAATCCGTAGTTTATCTATTGTGGAAGTTTCCTAAGTATATGATATATAATCCTACGAAAATGGGCTTAAAATATCCTTGAAGTATCAGAAATGGTACAAAACTACCCTTGATCCACCTATTGACTTCAAAAATACCCTTTCATCCACCTTTGGGCTCAAAATTGACTACTTATTTAACGATTTTAAATTTAAACTATTTAAATATTTTTTAATACATGACGCTCAACTATTTGTTATAATTTAACTTATTAATATAATTTTAAATCAATCTAGTACCCACCCATTACTAAGTAAGCCACACTCTATTAATAAACCCGCCCTATTACTAATGCAACAACATAAAAGCTATTGCCAATAAGTGTTTCTAAAAATTTGAGGTCAAAATCTCTACAAAAGTAGATTATCATACATTCAAGTCCTCAATCAAAACATATTATAATTCAAGTATCTAATTAAAAATTATTGATAAACTTAAATGTCTGACTAGGTTCATCTTAATTATTCATTAGTCTCAATTATGTAGTGTTACTTAATAGATAACTTTTTAAAAAAAAAATAATAATTAAAGTTTTAATATTTAAGTAAATAATAAATATTTATAAAATTATATTAAAAAGAAGTGCATGAATTAATTCGGAATATACTACTTTTTTACCTTTAATCATAAAATTCGAATTCAAGCTTGAAAGAGAATCCTATTGAAAGTGTCCTCCTAAATAAGCGGCTCAACCTAAATTTAATTGGGGTTTCAATTCGGACTCGAATAGTTTTGAATGTCATTTTGAGAAATCTGTAATTTCGTTGTGTTTCAGTAGTGTTTAAGGCGATTTGATATTAGAGTTGGTTTATTAATTGGGTGGGGTTTAATTAGTAATGGGTGGATAGTGAGTTGGTTTATAAATGATATTAAAATTAAATTATATCCAGTAGTTGAGCGCCAAGTATCTAAAAAAATATTGAAATAGTTTAAATTTGAAACCGTTAAATAAGTGGTCAATTTTGAACTCAAAGGTGGATGACAAGGATATTTTGGAGACAAATAGGTTGATGAAAAGGGCATTTTTGAGCCAATAGGTGGATGGAAGGTAGTTTTGTACCATTTCCAATACTTTGAGGGTATTTTAGGCCCTTTACCCATAATTCTATGACAAATTATTTTTTGATCCCATATATTTATACTATTTCAAAATGTATCCCATTAATTGATTATATATATTCTTAAACTACAATTATGCGGTCATTATTTATCAATTCTTACATTATCAATTCGATATTCTTTTTTTTTTAAAATCTCTTTAAAATTGTGTTATTTTTATTTTCTTATTTAAGTCACAATTTCTAAAGATAAAATAAATATTATTTTGGAGATAAAATAAGTTAAATAAAACTCTATGAATACTTATGTTTAAAACACATTATATATAATTAAAAAGGAAATTACATACTTGGAAGATTGTATGATTGTACTGAATATGTTGTAGTAGTACTAAACATAGATGAATGATTAATTGTCAAGAGTATATAAGTAAAAATATTTTTCATATTATTATTATAATCAAACAAATACAAATGAATTTTTAAAAATAAAATAAAATGAGTTTGTGGGCCACACATGAAACAAAATTTTTTGTGACTCTTGAAAAGAAAAATTGGATTCTTCTAAAAAACTATTTTGACAATTAATTATACAATAATAAATTTAAAACTTTGCCCATAATAATATTTAAGATTACAAATTTGTCATTGATTGTCCTCATCATGGCTCTTCTATATAATAGAAAAATCAACGTGTTATATTTTTTAAAAGTAAAAGTATGGAAAGACCTAGGAAGAATTTAGTCCGATATAAAAAGAAGTTCAACTCAACTTTGTGTACTAATAAAAGAAAAAGGCATCTTTTATGTATTTCTTATTTCTCCGTTCAATTTATATGATGTAATTTTCTTGTAACACATACAAACAGAGGATTGTTATTGAGTTCATAAGGTGATTTATCCATATTGAAATGAATTAAAACATACAAATATCTATAATGTATTTTAGATTATAAATTGAGATAAGTGTCAAAAACACATCTAAACTATACCTTTTTTTTAGTTTCATACTTAAACTATTGAAAGTTTGAGTTTCATACCTAAACTATCACTTTTTAATATCAGAAACACACCTTTCTCTTTTGTACCACTCTCATCATGGTATGTGTAATACACTCTCTCTCTCTTTTATTTTTAAGAATTTTCACATCACACTCCACATGGACAAAATATCCAACCTTGACAAAAAATAAATAAATTATTAGTATTAGCTAAAATTAAAAATTAAAACTATTATAAAAAAATAATATTTTCTTTATAAAATAAAACGTAAAATATTTTTCTTACCCCACACCATTTTTTAAAGTTTTTTATTTTGCTTAGATTTCTTTTATAAATTTATTTCATTTTTTATTTCATCTCCTCCCCCTCATCAAATACTAATTTAGATATTATTTTATTTTCTTAAAAATATAATTCTGTCCATCCCATTTAACCCTCTGCTTTCAAAAAAAAATCTTACTGTTTAGATATGCATATCGAAAATATTTTTTAATTGCCGCCACAAGACTATTTATATTTTTTAGTTGTTTATGTCATATTCGGTACACTAGTAGAATTTTTTTCTAAAAATATATGTAGGTGCATATCTAACACAAAATAAGAAAAACGTAAAAAAATAAAAATTAGGAGCGGAAAATTAAATAGGATGGGGTAGATTTTTTAAATAAAATAATATTAATTTTTATCGAGGGAGGGGGAGGGGGAGGGGGAGGGGAGGATGAAATATGAATTTTTACAAATATTTATAAATGATTTTTTTTTAAAGGATGGTGTTATTGTGGGGGAGGGGGGTACATGGAGGAGGTGGTGGAGTGAGATAAGAAAAATAATTTAATTTTCATATGGATAATAATCTATAATTTTTAATTAATATCAATTTTTTATTATTTAATTTTTATCTAGATAAAATATTTTATCTATCTGGAATGTCATGTGTCAGTTTTTTCATATAAAAGAGAGAGTGCACTACACACACCACTCAGGTGTGTTTCTCAAACTAAAAAGTGAGAGTTTAGGCATGAAACTCACACTTCCAATAGTTTAGGTATAAAACTCAAAAAAAGTGAATAGTTTAGATGTGTTTTTGACACTTATCTCTTATAAATCTGAATATCTTTTTTTTTTCTCTTTGTTAAATTCGTGTGGTGGCCGGCCCTTTATAAAGGCTACAAAGCTAGGTTAAAATAACATTCTCCTTTTCTGTGTGTGGGGGGATGAAGCTTTATTTCAGGGGCAAGTAAATTTTTTTCATACTTAGGCTTCATTTCGAGATTTCTGATTAAGAAAAGAACAGTCTCATCTACTGCATCCAATAGAAAGGAGGATCTTAAGCTAAAAATTAAATACTCATCCATAAGGTTGACCAATGTGAATATGGTAGAAATTATTAAGATTGGTAATATTAATCTTTGTCAAATATAACAAATGTCAAAGCTATTGATGTGGGCAAATTGCTTTTGTGGATGCAATTATAATGACTACAAGAATTTGATTCTCATGAAAAAGTGATTAAAAAAGAAAAACTCTAAATTGCATCTATCACTATCGATAACATGATAATTCACATCTAATGTTGCTGTTATTAAATTTTGTTCTTGAATGCTAGTTACAACCCACTGAATAATAACACCAAATATTCGAAAATGACATCCAATAAAAATTAATTTAACCAACTTTTCTGTTACAAAATTGTGACTTTTTCTGATTTTTAGGTTGGTCGGTTATCGTTCACCCAAATGTGTGATCTAGTGACAGTTAATAAAGTGGGTTGAGAATCATGAAGTCTCAAGTTCGTATTTCAACTGAGACAAGAACACTTTTTTTCATTTGTTATGTCCTTAATAAATTGATCAGTTATTTGTTACGGATAAAAGCAAACTCATTAAATTAATTGAAGTGCATACAAATTAATCCGAACATTATGAACTCACCGTCATACTAGAATTTTTTTAATTCTATTTATATTGTGTTCAATCACATGTAGAACGTGATTCAATTAAATTGTCAAAACTCTCATAAATTGTAGGCGTTTGGGATTCTACATAACACCTATCGAATTTGAATTTAAGAATTCAAAGAAAATATTATGAAAACAACATATTGGAAACAATACAAAAACACGTTGCTAAATGCTACGTACATTGCGGCGTGTGAAAAGTTAATACTAATTGTAAAATTAATAAACCTTAATAGTGTTTTTTTTTTTTTAATTTGACACTTAAAAAGCAATTTTCAAAAAAATAGAAAGAACATGATCTTTTTATCAAATACTACAAGATAAATTAGACTAAAACAGTTCTAGAATACTTTAAATATAGTCTGAATTGTCTGATATGAGTCAAGTTTGTATAATTTTCCTCAAAACGTCTCAAATTATTTTGAAATATCCAATCTTAATTTCTTTCTATCTTTTCAACTAATAAATATAAGACTTTATTTTACACGCCCAATAAAATGTCTTGGATGAATCTTAAAAACTATAGGTGAAAATCGTAAACCAACCCATCGACGAAACGAGGCACTAAGCTAGCTAGGCTCCACACTACACCCCACAAAGTTGTTGGACTAAAATGGTCCAAGAATACGCTTAATATGATGTGATTCCATTTTGGACCAATTCCACAAAAATTTTCACAATATAACTTTATTTTTATCGATAAAATTTTGTTCGCACGTCCAATATTTTTTTTTGTTAGTTGTGGAATGGATGGTTAGTATAGGGGTTAGAAAGCAAATAATTCTACTAGTTATGAAGATTAGTGGTAATATAATTATTAAAATCCACTTATGTTGATTAAAAATAGTACTCCACTTAATATTAATCAACTTTTATTGATACTCATAAAATATGGCCATGGTCTTGATTCTTTGAAACTAGTGGAAGTGGTATATAAGACCATTTCCAAATATGGAAAAAAAAATCATTACAAAGGTGTACATATTTAGCACGATAAACACTAAATTAGCAAAATCCCAAGTTTGTGTAGTGGAGTATTGCTATATTAGATTTTTAAAATTCATATAGTCCATGTCATTTGTTATTAAAAGGAAGGTCAATTTTAGACTTAAGTTTAACATGAAAAACATTTTAAATTCAAATAGGTGAAAGAAATAGTAAATTTGACTCAACGTGTAGAAGGAGGACTTGTTT
The DNA here is from genome assembly GCA_022817965.1 of Solanum lycopersicoides. NCBI lineage: Eukaryota > Viridiplantae > Streptophyta > Magnoliopsida > Solanales > Solanaceae > Solanum > Solanum lycopersicoides. The sequence continues at coordinate 86,133,121 of CM040627.1, forward strand.
TTATCCCTTTTTGTTGATAAAATGATAAGTTTATGGTATTATCATTTGTATATAACAAATTCAATATTTTATTTTATATTAAAAAAATGTATTGAAAACGATTATAGTTTATAATAAAGATAAATTAGAAATTAAATAATAAATTATTTTTTAATTTTTTAAAATAAACGACATTTGATGGCGATCAAAAAAAAAAATTACATTTAATTTGTTAATTATTTTGTGAGTGTGTAAATGATACAAAAATCCCTTTTTTCTTGTTAAATCAACACATGTGTAAATAACTCATTTTCTGCATTATTTTATTCCACAAAGATGCTAAAGCACTAAGGGTAAATATATGATTCATGTCGTTGATCACTTTTCATTGGCTATACTGATGAATCAAATCTTTTAGATAATCAAATATTGCACTACTTGAGATTATACTTTACCGCCTTTTTTTTGGGTGGGGTCGGGAGAAAAAAGTAAGTGGGTGATTGGGATATATTCATTATAATTAATTTGACTAGTACATTTTTTTATAATCGAATGAAATACGTGAGACTATAAATTATATTCATACTGATTTAAATTTGAAATATTTTCTCTTTGCTCCATTGATGACTCGTATTTATAACTTTCTGATTGTAAGTAAAGAATGGTTAATTACGATTTGAGCAACTCTCTCTTATCAAAAAATTTGAACCATTCTTGTTTTGTGTGTTATCCTTGCACATAAATCATGCTAATATTCTCTATATCATTTCAATTTTATCAGATAATAATAATTGCTTGATTAATTAAGTGGAGAATTTCATTATTAGGGTGAACAAAGAAAAATGATAATTATACCTTTGGAATTTAGGGTGGAGACAAACTGTGCTCCCCAACTAAGGTATTAGGTATCAATGAAACTTATGATAAGACACCATGAAATGAAATGACCTTAGATGAAAATCTGAGATGTCCAAAAATGCAATTTTGGTTATTTTTGCAATTTGAAACCTTAGTGCATGGATAGAACCTTAATTAGAATCTTACTATGAATGTCCTACCTCCACCCCACATTTTTAGAGGATCTTACTTTGATTATCATGGATCATTCTAAAAAATCACTAATTTTTTCATGAATATTTAGTGGTTATTTTTCATAAATGTTTTAATTAAATCAGTGAGAAGAAAATTAGATAGTGATATTTTCACATAAAAAGTAGAAAGTTACCTTCAGCAAGAATTTATTTTTCATCATACGTTTTTCTAGTGAGTTGGTTTTGTTGGAATGGAGGTGGAAAAATCATATTTTATAACACAATTTTTTTCACAAAGTCGTAATATAAAGGGAAAATTATACGGTTAGGCAAATTTATACTATTTAATCACTCATCATAGCTATAGTTTGCTATAATTACCACTCGCGACTAACATTATACATTAATTACGTGGGCTGACTTCGAGTTTTATAATAGTCATGTTTGTATATGTATAATTCACCAAGATATACAAATACATATGTATAATATACAATTTTTTAACCTATATACATATACAATTCACCTCTCTCCCACTCTCTACCCTCTCTCGCTCGCCTCTCTCCTCCCTCTCTCAATCTCGCTCGCCTCTCTCTTCCCTCTCCCAATCTCACTTGCCATTTATACAAATGTATATGTATAATATACAATTATATACATTTACAATTCACCTCTCTCCCACTCTCTGCCCTCTCTCTCTCGCCTCTCTTGATCTCGCTCGCCTCTCTCCTCTCTCTCTCAGTCTCGCTCGCCTCTCTCCTCCCTCTCCCAATCTCTCTTGTCATATATACAAATATATATGTATAATATACAATTATCTAACCAATATACATATACAATTCACCTTTCTCCACTCTTTTCCCCCTCTCTCTCTCCTCTCTCCTCTCTCTTCCAGTCTCGCTCGCCTCTCTCCTCCATATAGCATGTAGCTACAAATTGTAATTATCAAACTATAGCTATAGAGAATAATTAATTATTTTTAAATGGCTATATGTGAAAGTTTCCCTAATATAAATAGCATTTGTTTAATTGTTTCTAGTAGGGCCGTTTCTCGTTCGGTTCGGTTTTGAAGTATATTGGTTTGAGTTATTAGTTATCGCTTCGTAGAGATGCTAAACCGTTATAGAACCATTAAGATATTGACATATCAGTTATTGGTTTATCGGTTATTGATCATTATCAGTTCGGTTATCGGTTTAACTGTTAATATTTAACACAAAAATAAATTAATGAAAATCACTAGAAACAAGGTGACAAATCGAATGAATCATGCACATGAGTTCACAAGTTGCATCTTGTTCAAAAGCAAACACTTTTACATTGTAGAATAATCAAGATTTTGAGATAGCCAGAACTAAAAGTAGGAAACTAAACTCTAAATCAAAGACTTTATATACAAAATGGTATAAATACAATTATTTAATTTACTATCCGGTTATCGATTAACTCATTAAGAAAAAACATCAAACCATTAAGAATCAATAACCCGATAACAAATAAAATAATCAAAACAGTTATCTGAAATGCTAAACCAATAACCCATTACTGATAAATCAATAAAAAAAAATCAATTGAGATTATCGGTTCCGATTTGATATTGAACGGCCATAGTTTCTAGTAGTGGATATTCTCTTTGAGAGGTTAATAGTAAAAAGGCAAGTTACACATTTGGCTAGTTGGCCCAAAACAATCACATTTGCTAGTTAAATATACAAAATATATACATTATTTTGTGTATATATATATATATATATATATATATATTAACGGATTATTATTTTGGTGGATGGTTATTAATATTTTCCTACATAATTTCTTGTCATTTGGTACTATAGTTGAAATGGTGTTATAGTTATGATGCATCCCCTTGTATATTCGTGTGTGATATACATATGATATACAATGTAGCAATGACACATTGCACTCAAAAGCTTTGAACAAGGAAAAATGCAGAGGAATTTTCTTATTTCCTTTCAACTCGTCAGAATACACTGATATTACTACTATTTCAGTAGCATACTACCATATAGAACAACAAATATACATGTACTAAGCCATTGCTTCGCGATCATCTGTATCTTTGCAATCAGCCACAGACATAGTTGCCTTACAGTGAACATTCTTGTACGAATAATTCCTCGCTACAATGACATAAACACACAAATTCACTGCTGTGATGATACCTAACAACCAGAAGAAGTAGTCGAGACGACTACTATTCAAATCCTTCCCAAACCAACTCTTGCCATTTTTTTCTGTTATATGATCCACAATTGTTATCAATAGGCTGCTAACAAAATTTGCAGCACCAATTACACTTAGGTAAAATGCAATGCCTAAACTTCTCATCGAATCAGGCACTTGATCGTAGAAATATTCTTGTAATCCGACTAAGGTAAATCCATCTCCTATTCCGATTATAAGGAATTGTGGTGCTAGCCAAAACACACTCATTCTACTCGAGCCTTCGAGTGGATTCTTTTGTACAAGATTCAATCTTTTTCTTTCGACTAAAGCTGCAACGATCATAGTAGAAACAGAGAAGATCATTCCAATACCAATCCTTTGGAGGATACTAATCCCTCTGTCATTACCTGTTGCCCGTCTTAAGACAGGCACGAGGATTTTGTCGTAGATAGTCAGGGATATTATCATGCCAATAGCAGCTAACGCGAATATTGATGCAGGGGGGATTTCAAAATCGTGAACTATCTTCCTGTCTAGAGTCACGCCTTGTTTGATGAAAAATGTCGCGGTTTGTGCTACACATATACCAAATGGTATAGTTGTTAGCCAAATTGGAATCATATTGATAACTAATTTCAATTCTTCCACTTTCGTTACAGTTGCAAGTCTCCATGGATTCTGTTGCTGTACTATTGAATCTTGTGTGCCATCAACAATTGCGGCTTTATCAAGGAACCTATAAAAAGAAGAATCGCAAATTAAATTTGTTACATTATTACTTTACTATGTCTGTTTCAATTTGTTTGTCTTAACTTTGCACGAACATTTTGTTACATGTCACGTATCACCAGACAAACAGATTGAAACAGAGAGAGAGAGAGAGTATGATGTTCGAAACTTACTTGAGCTTTTCAGTGTGACATAAAAGCCTCCTTTGGCTAGTGTCGGATTTGGGAATTTCATATAAATGAGAAGGATTGGCAGGAAAAAGAAGATTTCTTTTTCTTATTGCAGCTACAAATACTTGTAGCATTGGTGTTAAGGGACTTCCAGTTGCTTTCCTATAACGATAGAACGGTCTACCAGCAACGAAGATGATTATACTAGACACCATTACTAGTGTAAGGATCAAATCCGCCATAGCCCAGCTAACGCGGTCTTGTACATAAACAATCAGAGTAACACCAAGTAATAGTCCACAACAGAGTCCAAAATTCCACCAGTTGAAAAATGACATTTTCTTCTTTCTTTCATCAGCATAGTCATCATCAAACTGATCAGCTCCGAAGCTCTCAAGAGACGGCTTGTGACCTCCGGTACCAATTGAGATTAAGTAGATCGCGAGGAAGAAAATCACCTCGTGCACATTTCTAGGTTCGTGACATAGGTCAATGTCGCAAGGTTTCAAACTCGGGATCACTCTAGACATTGTCAAGAGAATCAAGCCCTGAAAGAAGATCATTTGGTTATTTATTAGTTATGAACTTTATCGCTAATTTGGTTGCTAAATAGCACATAACATAACAACAATTTTACTGTTTAGCTATAAAATTTGTCTGTCGATAATATTGTTACCATCAAATAGACAATGGAAGAGGCAAAAACTGTGGAGAATCTTCCCAAGAATGCATCAGCAAGAAATCCTCCAAGCAATGGCATCAAGGTGGTGACACCAGACCAGTAATTGACACTTTTTGCAGCTGTTTTGAGGTCTTGATGGATGACTTTTGTTAAGTAAATAATCAAACTTGTGGCTAATCCAAAGTAACTTAGCCTCTCACTGAATTCAATTACTGTTACAAAGGTGAAAATTCATCACTGTCTCTGATTTGCATAACAAAGAACGAAACTCGTTAACAACAACAACATATTCAGTGTAATCCCACCACTAGTGAGGTCAAGGGAGAGTTCAATGTACGCTAACTTCGCTGCAGTAAAAATAACTTTTAGCGGCAATATATATAGACACTAATAAAGAGTGCTTAAGTCTTTACCGACATTATTAAATTTCATCAGAATTGATGTCGCTAAAGGCTTAAGGGACATATACAAAGAGTGTTAATTGCCGCTAAAAATATATATTTAGCGGTTAATTGCTGATAATGATCATTTTTTATGTAGTGCTTTACCCTACTTTTGTGAGAGTAGAGAGGTGGTTTCTGATAGACTCTTGCTTATTAAAAAAAAAATAACGACAACAAAATAGCAAAGGAAAGGAATTTGTTAATAAAATGAGAAGCTAATCTCTTCTAAAAGAAAAAATCTTGTGTCTAGTTACTAAAAAAAGTGATATACAATGTCAAAATTATTTTATATGTGCATATAGTACATGTTGAGTTTTGTTGACTTCTTCATATGTTTATTTTTTAATATTCTGAATACAGTTAGTTGAAATTCTGATTCCGCTATTTTACAACAAAGTGTAGTCTAGTAGTGGAACTTATAACTACTTTGGAATACAGTTCTTATATATGATTCATATACTGACCAAAAAAAGTTTATATTCATTAATCTATTTTTAGAAAAAACAGAAAAGATTGTTGCTGACAGCACTGAGTTATCCACTAGACATGACATTTACTATTTTTGTCAAATTAGTGTTTAAAAGGCAAACCAAAAACTGTTTAGTGGTATGTTTATTATTAACAATTTTGTTCAAATGGTTTTGAAAAGGAAATTAAGCGCTCCGTTCTATTTTAACCATCGTTTTAACTCATTTTCCTACTTTCATTAAGAAAACAATAAATATAAAGTATAATTTACTAACCTTTATTTAATTACAATATGCATTCTTCATAAATATAAAAAGTATAATCAGAAACAATAGCACTAGCTCAACCTTATATTATCGGATAATTATTCTAACTTAAAAGTGACGGTTAAAATGAGACAAATGGAGTATTCTTTTGCTGAAAGATGAATTATTTGATCATATAAATGCTACTTTACTAAGTAATGTTTGTAGTATATGCTCAATAACTTAAAAGAGGTGTAACGTAGGCAATTTATCAACCCACGTGAGTTGGGTCCATAAAAAATCAAAGAAAATGAGATAAAAGATACATATAATACACTTTCGATAACATTATTATACAAATAATGCTTTTGAGGACCCTCAACGATATTGTCGTTTATGTGATTACTTTTTTTTTTCTATTTTTCCACTTCAAATGTTTGTTTTAGACTAAAGTTTTCAAATTAATTGATCATGGATGGCAAGAGCATCACAGAGATGAAACAATTGACAAAAAATAGACACTACTGTTAATTCAATCTCAAAAATTTAAACAGACAATAACATATTGTATCAACAAATGTGGAAAATCGATACGTTCACTACTGACCATAATATAGAAACCTAATTACATTAGTAAATAAACAAAAATATGAATGAATTTTATTTTGATGTTATATGGAAAAAACAAATCTTGAACTTAACTGAACCTTAAAATTATCTCACGAACGAAGATTTTCCAAGACCATATCAAGAAACAACAAACTAAAATACTCTTATTGAGTAGATAACATAAGCTAAAAAGTCATATTGATATCAGTAACGAAGACAGAATTTTTATCAAGATTCAATATGACATGTATAGTGTGTGTGATTTACGAAAGAACGTTCCCTTCTGTCCCTCTAACTCCGCCCCGGACTAAAAGTATGCATGGTTATAAATTACTTACCAATAATGAAGAGAGAGGCTTTCCATACACCAGTTGAACCCCTCAGAGGAACCCTTCCTTTATGATCCAAAGAAGAATCATTAACCCATTTTTGCTCATCAATTTCTACTAATTCTTCTCTTCTCTTTATTTTATCATCCATATTTATTTATCTTTTCCTATAAAAAACAACAATATAACAATCAGTACTAAAGTGTGTGAGATAACAAATTGGTGTGTTGTCAGCTTTGGTTTGCTCACCTTATATAGGAAGAGGGATATTATCTCTGTTGACTGATATTGACTAATTAAAGTTTACTCCCATCGTCCGGTATTGCTTGTCATAGTTTCTATTTTAAGAGTCAAACTATAAAAACTTTGACCAACTTTTTAAGATGTATTTTTTCATCATATTAATATACAAAAAATTGCAATTTATAGTACTTTTCATATAGTTTTAGAATATCTAATTTTTTTGTTTAAAATATCGAATTAATGTGATTCAATTTAATTTTGAAAATTAGTCAAATTGACTTTTGAAAAGCGTAACATGACTAACAATATCGGACGGATGGAGTAAACTTTAAGATTATGAAATTAATTAATTAATTTATTAAATTTTATTTTCATTGACTGTGATTGATGAAGAACATACAATCTATTCCACTAAATTAAAGTTGTTCTTTTGTCCCTAAATGTGTACATGAGGAATAACATTAATTTACGGTCCTAAATTTTTTTTTATTTTGTATCTCATACTATTGACATAATTTGTGAAATAAAAAGAAGCTAGCCTACACAAGTTGTGTGATGAGACACAAAACATAAAATAAAATAAAAAATCTCTATGATCCAATTAAATCCACGAGACAGTGAATATTGTAGAGTCTTATAATAATTTTGATCATATTATTTTTAACAGACCTAAATTTACATTTCTGAGTTCATATTTTATCGGAGTTTACACCTTTTTTTTTACTAAAACAAAGAATGTTGTACTCGAAATTTGAGATTTGGCTTTGTATGTTAGGTGTTAGGAGAAATAGTATAATTAGGAAAGAGTGCAATATTGGTATGTTTAATCTATCTAGCTTCATATATCAAGAAATATTCTCCTCTAATTTCTAGTAGCTTAGGAGAATTCCATGTGTGTTTTATTATTTTAGTAGCTTTAGTTTAAATTTTATATTTATATTAAATAATGGTCATTAAATATTTAAAAACATTTAGTAGGCAGTGGCGTAGCCATACTTGTCTTAGACACCCTTTGTCGGAATATTATACCGTAGATACAAGTAGAATGATAAATTAAGTGGTTAAATAACATATTTTGAACACCCTCGACACAATAATATGATGTAGGCTAGTGATTTCAGGCGCCTTGAAAGAGTAAAGATACACAAATTTAAAGTGTTTGTGTGTTCGGATTTCACTATTAGCTATTTATTTTTTCACTTTTTAAGAAGTGCAGATTCACTTTAATACTTGGATACCCTTAGTAAAAATCCAGACTCCGCCACTATTAATAGGCATTTGTCCATAAATTTCAAATATTTTCATTTTATTAAAAGTTTATGAATTTGAAGAAAACGGAATTATACACCTATGCTTGAAGGTCATTAATGTAATTTACATTCCCTGTCTACAAGAGACCATGCATAGCCAATGTCTGATTGCCATTTGGCGCGTTCTTAGTCGTTACACCAATGTACAATATAATATCATTGCACAAATCCACTAATCCATAACTTAATATCTTATATAAGATTAGGATCTTTGTTAATTATTATTTAAATAGCTGCTGGAAATAAATAAGATATGTGGAAGTCAATGCTAAAAGAAAAGAAAAAAAACAGTCTCCCACTAATAATCAAGGGTTTGTTTGAGCTTTTTTCTTTTTTTCGTGTCCGTACGAGAATTTATAATATTTTTATAATTTAAATTTTTAATCTATCAATTAATGTTGGAGGTGTTCAATCGTTTGAGAAAATTTTACTTGTTTATGTCTGTTTCATCAAGCCACTCCTCTCTCCCTCAAGAACTATTAATTTCGCTTATTTCTAGCTAATTAAAAAGAAAAAGGAAAGTATGAAATTAAATTGTTTGGATTTTTAGAGCATCTTCCCTTTACTAAATGGAATAAATTCTATATATTCTAACATATAATTACGTACAATCATATTTAGACAAAAATAGGATTACAATTTAAACTTTTGTGAACCCTCTAAAGACTATTAATAAGTTACCTACATTTTATAAAAATATGTATGTCTACCTTAGTTTCTTGGCTAAGCCGGCGATATTTTCTTATAATCGAGAAATCTATTAAAACATACTTAATTGTTTAAGTTAATTGTCTCTTATTAAAACAGTTGTAATAGGAAGAAAATACTGTTATTTCTTATTATTAAGTCATATGTGTTCTATTCATAAGGTTGACTATAGTGATAGCCTAGACAAAAAGTCAAGTTAATTGAATTTGTAATTATGAGTAGAAGAAATTTGTATCTCTCTTAAAAACAGATACATCGAATATGTTGTATTACTATCAAATGATTCTTGTCAATAAAAGTGATGTATAAATATACTTAGCTTAATTAGACGTGTCCATTATATATTTTTTTAGTGAGTGCTATTATAAATAAGAAATGTTTTTTTCTTTGCTAATCAAAAGTTATTTTTTAGATTGAGAGTTAGACAAGACGTGTATCTTCTATATTAAAAGAACATAGCAAAATATATATATGCGAGAGGGATATTTTACCTAACATTAATTTCCAAATATATATAAAAATTAAGAACAAGTTTGGCACATAACTTCATAATTATAATGTAAAAAGTTTTGATTTCTCTTTGATATTTAATGTTCATATTGAAACGTTATTTATATTTGATTCACATTGAGGAATCTTAATTTAAGATATGTCTCCATATCTTCTGATTGCATCAATGTGTTTAAACAAAAATCTTTTTCATTAAAATATTTTGTGTGTATATATATATATTAAGAAAAGAATATTTCTTTGTATTATATATGTATGTAAAGATAAAAACAATCTTTATGACACCTTTAGATTTTTTTTTAGCATGGTCGTATAAATAAGTGGTCCATTGAAGGAAACATCTTGTGTATTTATCCATACGGCAGCGTCTTCCTTGGGAATAAAATATTCGATTTTTCTTTTACGTTAATCGTGAATAAGACATTTAGAAAAAGGAAAAAAATTACAAGGTTCGGATTGTACGTCTAGTTATCTACTTTTTGTAAATATTTCGGAGCTTCGAGAGCACTTTACCTGCTTCTTCTTCTATCAATGCGGATATCAAATACTCGATATGAAAAAGAAAATAGATACTCTAGGAACTGAAAATCTGAAACACTGCTTTTGATTAGACTTCAATGAATTTCTTTAATTTTGATTAGTCAAAAAATAATTAAATTATTATTCTTATCCAAAACACAGTCGTATTAGAATAGTCTAGTAAAAGAAAATGTAGATGCACTTATGTTGCTAAATAATGCGTCTGGAAGCAAATATAATGGAACTCACCAATAAAGATTAGTGCTAATTTAAGTAAACTCCACTTTGATTAATTTAAACTAAATAGGGGGAAATGGTGGCCCTAGATTTGATACTTGATAAAAAACAATTTACATAGTTGCACCCATTTAGTAACAAAAACCTTTACGACGGAGTACAGATGAGGTGTGTTAGAGGATACGAAAAGACATAATTAATTATATGAAATATCAATTGTAAAACTTTTTTTTTTTCTTACTTTTATTAGTGATTCATTTTCCTCAATTTTAAAAGAAATTTATTTTCTTAGAAAGAATATTTCTAAAAAATTTTAAACCGATCAAACATAAGAAAATTTAAAACTAGTTTTTCCTATATCCACTGAACACAACATGAAAAACGTGTTAGATCCATATATTCATCTGGAATTCCTATTTTAAAAGATGTTAATTGCTTTAAGACTGATTCAAGAGGGAATTAATGTTGAAGATTAATGAGACATTAGTGCGTAAATGTAATTAATTGAGTGGAGATTTCATGATTTGGGTGAAGATATATATGGTGTAAACTTTCAATATTCCATCACTTATTGGTTGGAAGACAAATTATGCTCCACAACTAAGCTTAAATAAATATTTTGATGAGGCACCATATAGGTTTCTAGCTTAATCATGATTAATTAACTCACCACACATTCTTGGACAAGTAATAATATAATAGTAGTTTCTATAGTTTTGGGTCATTCTCAAATCTCAACCACATATTCTCATTTAGGTCATTGAATATTTAATAAATAATAAAAAAAAGTCAAACCCTAATAATAAAAGGAGTATCTGATTTCGCAGTGGTGGATATGATGCAGGATTAATTCTAGTGTTAATGCTTGTAGCAAGAAAAAAATATTATGAGGCCAAAAGGGCTAAGGAATTTTGCAACCTCTTAATCATCAAACTAAATATTTCACTTGTGGCAAGAGGTGTTAATATTTATATATATCATTAAATGTATAATAAATAATAATAAAAAAGTCAAAAATAATATCTGATTTTGCAGTGATGGACGCAGAATTTTAGTGTCAATGATTGTAGTAAGAAAATAAAAAAATAATTATAAGGCCAAAAGGACTTGAACACTCAACTTTAAGAAACTTTTGCAAGCTCTTAATCACTAAATTAAATATTTAACTTGTGTTAAGAGGTGTTAATATTTATATATATATATATATATATATATATATATATATATATATGTTAGACCAAATGTTGACGGTAATTTTTCGACAAAGGGGTGTCGCTTGACACACCTTGGCCAAGGGTGGATCCGCCCCTGCTGACTTGATTATATTATATTTAATAAAGTCTGCTTTTAAATAAAAACTTCCTTGATATCGTTGGAGCGTGATAGTATAAACAGCTACCAATTGCCCTGTGCAACGCACTACATCAAAAATGATCATTAGCGGCAATTAATTCTCAATTGCCACTAAATATGTATTTTTAGCTAGCGACAATTAGCACTCTTTGTATATGTCCCTAAAGTCTTTAGCGACATTGGTTCTCATGGCACTTAACTGATGCCGGTAAAGACTTTATCACTCTTCATTAATATCAATATTTAATGCCGCTAAAAGTTATTTTTATTGTAGTGACAGCACTAAATTTCTAAAGGGATAATTTGCAGTAAATGTGCATAACTTTTTACGAACACCCTAGCTAGTATTGTTAGGATTTGTCCGGAGTTCCTTACGATAAATAGATTTTCTTTTTTCTTAAAAGTAAAATAACACGTTATTAACTTTTTCTCAACTAGTTCTCCCTTCTTGTAAAATATGGATTCATATCGTCTTCCGAACCTAGTATTGTTAAGTATTTGTCCTAAGTTTCTTACGATGAATAGGTTTTCTTTTTTCTTAAGAAAAAAACATAAAGTTTTCATATTTGACCATTTCTTTTCTTTTAGAAACAGGTTTAGGAGTCTATAAATAGAGGTTCGTTCCATCTAAAGTAACATTCAAAATTTAGTCCTAAGGGCTTCGAGAGTTTAATGTAGGAGGAGAAACGGTTAGACGCAATGATATATTATCACATGTGTGAACCTCTTTGTATTCCAAGGGAATAGCGTGAGGTTACTTCTCTCGATATTCTATACTCTCATATTTATATAGTGAATTGCTCATTTTCTTTGTGGATGTAAGTTGGTTGACCAAACTATGTTAAATCTTTGTGTCTTATAGTATATTTTTCGTTTGTCTTCTTGCTCGTGATCATTCGAATTTTATTTTGCTAATTTCCACGTGATACCTAATTATTTTCGATCATTACAAGTATAAACTTAGAACTTGAACAAGGACATAATACTTGGTGAAAAAATTCCCCTAAGACATTAAGGACATGTTTCCATGATGACCTTCTATAACTCCGCCCAAAGAGGAAGCACGCACTAAGGCTGCTGCAAGCAAATAATGCAACTCGATATATAGTGAAAATTATTTATTCGTATAATTAATATATAACCAAAGTACTCCACTATAGTAAAAGTCAAAAGAAATGTTTAACATTATAATGGGGACAAATAATGACCATGGCTTGAAACTTTAGTCTTGTCATGTATTAATTTGCTTCTAGCAATTCCATGGTGACCACATTTTTTTTTATAAAGCTTACTTTGTGAATTAAACCATGTGCTAATCATGATCTTCATTCTTTTGCAAATTTAATTTTCACTCTGTATCAAAATAATTGTTATTTTTAAATTTTTAAGATAAAATTTAGCATGTTTTATCAATTATATCGTTATACTCTCATGTTTGATTTTCAAAATAATATTTATTAAATAAAGATAATTTAGTAAATCATATATTATATTTATTAACTTTTTAATAGATATAATTTAATTTTTATTAAAATTACACTTATTTTGAAACGAAAAGAACAGAGAGATGTGATTTTTTGTCTAAAATCTATTCTTTTTCTTGACAATTCGATGAATCTAATCTTTTTAGTAGATGACTAAAAATCTAAAATTAAAGTTGACTCCTTGCTGTCTTTAAGATAAGATATTTAAGGTGTCATATCTTTAAGTTTAAATTTATAAGATTTTTACCTTTGGCTTCATTATATTTATTTTTTAGGTTATAGATCATATTTATTATTTATATTGATTTTAGTGAAGTTTTTACACATAAAAATTTATATTTCTCATGGAGAACACAGAATATCTCAAAGCTCTACTTGCTCATATTCGGTTGCACCTCCTCATATGCAGTGGCGGATTCAAGATTTCCATTAAGGAAGTTTAGAAAAAAGAAAATAGTGGTTTGAACTCCTAAATCACTAAGTCAATCTCTAATCATATATTAAGGAGGTTCAAAATCAATATATAAACATAAAAATTCTTTAAAATACTTTAAATATACAACGTAATTTTTTGTCGAGGGGGTTTGGGTGAACCCCTCGACATACTCTAGGTCCGCCCCTGCTCATATGTGGACTTGATCCTTTCTTTTTGCATTTTTGAAACATGTGTAATGATTTTTTTGGTTTTATTTAGGTGGCCGATGGAATTTTATTAATATTTTTTAATATTATGTTGAATATGTGTGATGGTCTCCTATAAAATTTTAAATTATTTTAAATAATATATTTTAAATTATTTAATTATATTACATTTCAATAATATATTGCAAAAGATATTTAAGATTTTAGCATATCCAACGTCAACACCAAATAGACTCACGATCTAAATTTAATCGGAGTTTCACACAAAAATAAATTGTCCTTGAATTGAATATGAGGAAATACGCTGACATTTGTAGGAAAAAACGACATTTTACACGTTTTATTATTAATGGTTTATTGGAACGTTAAAATTATTTATTTTCTGTTGTTTTAAGGGCTATATACTGATGATTACCAAGTTGACAAAGTGGTTAAATTTGGTCAAATTGAGTGGACAATTTCATAATTTGGGCAAACAAAGTCAAGGAGGAATTCTAAATTTTTAATAATATATATATATATATATATTGGTGGAAGACAAATTATGTTCCCCAACTAAGTGAAAAATCGTCATTATTAGCCACCATATTATAGCTCTTAGCTTAATTAATTTGTTACATCATTAGGACGGTTAAGAATACTTAATTCTATTGAGAATTTTTTAATAAAAAGGTGGGTAGACATATATATAGTTTTAATGGTTCATTTTTTTATTTATCAAAAAATAAATAAAAAACTTTCTAACTAGTCTTTGGATGTTGTTACACCATTCTCACATCCCAATCACAATTCCTCTTCTTCTTATACAAAATATTTGGGCCCTTTTTGTGTGTGTATACTCCCTTGTGTCATTTTATGCAAATTTATTTGATTTAGCATTAATTATAAAAGAAAAAAAAAGAGTTTTAAGATCATTTATAACAAGGAAAAATCCTTCTGATTTAGAATTTGATTAGAATGATAAAATAACATATTTTACATTATGAAGTATTATTTTTTATTTTTGAACATTTTTACCCTTTAACTTTAACACCTTTTAATAAAAATCAATTTATTTTAAATTAAAAAAAATATTATAGACTATTTAAATTTCTAACTAAATTTTCCGGCCATTTATCATTATCCTTATAACAAATGCATGCATGTATATGACCAATTCATTTGACAAAAAGTCTACACACCAAATTTAATGAATAGTCTATTTATTAAATTTTAATCGATATCTGCGAGCTTTAATAATTGCTTTTATATGATGAAGTTACATATCGTCTTGTTTAATAAGCTTGCCAACAAGGCAATCGATTTTCACTTCGAAGATAATTATATTTCCAACATGTTCCTCACGTGTCAAATTGAACTTTTATAGGGTGAAGCATATAAAAATTCCATTTTGATAATAAATGGTGATTTGATCCAATCCAAAAATTTTATCACGAACTTTAAATTTAACTCACCTTCAAAATTTTACTAAGTGAAGAATATTCAAGATCATATATAAGCAAGTTAAATTTGCCACCCATCCACATGCATGGGATAAGTCAACACCCCCATACCCTTATATTAGGTCTGCCAAGCGGGGACAAAAATAATATGGGTATTCAATATCGCGTAAAGTAAAAATTAGATGAATTTAACTCTGATACGTACCATGTTAAAATGTGTGACTATCTCAACTCATTGCAAAGATCTAGAGGGCTTCTTTCTTCTTTCTTTTTTTTTCCCCTCTCTTTTTTGAGCAAATATAAAGCCAAACGTGTTGGGAAATGACAAATCAAGCACAAACTAAATTTATATCATGTGTTCCAGCAATATGTCAATATTTATATGTCATGTCCTCATGTTACTCAAAGATTTATCACTATTTTCTGTGACAAATCTTAAAAGATTACAGACAAACCACATGTGAATTTCTTCAATCTTACTATAGTTGATTGAGAGTAGAAAGGCCACTAAATGAGACAAGTGATATAATTAGTGTCTAAAGAAAAGAATAAGTATCATTTAGGGTGTGTTTGGTACGGAGGAAAAATTTTCTTAGAAAATATTTTCATGAAAAAAAGTAGATTTTAGACTTATTTTCTCATGTTTGGTTGGTGAAAAGAAAATATTTTCTGAAAATGATTTTTAGTGTTTGATTTATGAATGAAAAATATTTTTGAAAGACATCTTTTATTTTTACTAAAGTAAAAAATAATTTATGAAATTGAAAATATTTTTTAAAAATAAAATTATTATTTTTGGGGGTGATGGTGATGGTGGTGGGTAGTTGGGGTTTGAGTTTGGGGGGGTACGAGTGAAAAATAAAAATTGCAGTTGATAGTATTTTTAAAAAATTAAATTAAATTTTGGGGGATTGGGGTGGGTGGGGGGCTGGCCGGGGAGGGGGAATAGGGGTAAGAGTTTAAAAATAAAAATTTAAAGTTGAAAATATTTTTAAAAAGTAAAATTAATTTTTTGGAGAGGGGGTGTTGTTGTTGTTTGGGGGGGGTGCCAATGGAGGGACCAGGGATCGGGTGAAAACATAAAATTTTGAAATTGAAAATATTTTTTTAAAATTGATGTTTTTCTCTCAAAAAAATGTAATTTGAAATTGGAGGAGAGTTTTGGGAAATGTTTTCCTTAATTTTTTAAGGGAAGTCATTTTTCTTAATTTTGAGAAAAATAAGTTGATTTGGAAAATATTTTTTAAAACTTTTGTCCCAACCAAACATGGAAAAATTGAAAAACATTTTACATAAAATATTTTCCTTCGTATCAAACACACTCTTAATGTGAAAAATTATGAAATTATCAAAGAAAATGATCAAAATAGTCCTTGATGTATAAGGGTTACTTTATGTTGATCCTTAATATATTCCACATAATTTAAATGGTTCTTGATATATTATAAAAGAGGATCAATTTGATCGTTTGACCTAAAGCTAACATAAAAAAATCAGGTTAATTTTAATCATGGGTCCCACTTACAAAATTCAAAACGGTCAGAAGTTTTCCCTTTCCCCCTTCCTTCTCCATTTTTCCGATCTGTTTCAGAAGAGCTTGGGGATATAATTTTTTTGCTCCTCAAACCATTAAAGTAAACTTCCCTCTTCTCATTTAATACAGATTTCACAACAAAATGTCAAGAAAGATGAATTTTTTCTCTTTTTAGTTTGATCTCTGAATCTCCAATTGCTACTCCTATTCAAAGATGATAAGTGAGTTTTAATAGAAAGCAATTCTCGAAGTCTTTCATTGTCGTTTTGTAAAAAATTGATTGTTTTTGAAGATACATACAGAAGATCTAATCAAAGTCCTATTAAAAGGTAACGAAATTAATTCACGATTAATGCTTATGATTTCGAAATGGGAAAATTTCACATATAACCACTTAAAAATAATTAATTACTCTTCATAGCTATAGTTTGATAATTACAATTTGTAGCTACATGTTATATAGAGGAGAGAGGCGAGCGAGACTGGGAGAGAGAGGAGAGAGAGAGGGAGAAAAGAGTGGGAGAAAGGTGAATTGTATATGTATATTGGCTATATAATTGTATATTATACATATGCAATTGTATATATGACAAGAGAGATTGGGAGAGAGAGGAGAGAGGTGAGCGAGATCGAGAGAGGGAGGAGAGAGGCAAGCGAGAGAGGGCAGAGAGTAGGAGAGAGATGAATTGTATATGTATATAATTGTATATAATTGTATATTATACATATATATTTGTATAAATGACAGCGAGATTGGGGGAGGGAGGAGAGAGGTGAGCGAGATTGAGAGAGAGAGGAGAGAGACGAGCGAGAGAGGGAAGAGAGTGGGAGTGAGGTGAATGGTATATGTATATAGGCTAAAAAATTGTATATTATACATATTTATTTGTATATCTTGACGAATTATACATATACAAACATGACTAATTATACAAACTCGAAGTAAGTCCATGTAATTAATGTATAATGTTAGTCGTGAGTGGTAATTATAGCAAATTATAGCTATGTTGAGTAATTAAATAGTACAAGTTTATTTATCCGCGTAATTTTCCCTTTCAAAATTAGTAAACAAACAGAGTGAAACTGAAAGTATTTGAAAATGGACAATAGCATGGTGCGATTACATTAGTTGAAAGGAGATTGAGACGGAATTAAAGTTAACTTATTTTTTTTATGTGTCTGTTAGTTTTAGGTCGAAGGATCAAATTAATACTCCTTTATAATAAGGACCATTTAAATCACCTGAAATATATTAAGGATCAACATAAAGTAACTCTTATATATAAAGGACCATTTTGATCATTTTCTCGAAATTATCACAAGGCTTATTTAACTTTTTTTGTGACCTAGTACCCTAACTAGACAAAAGGACAATTTGATCTCAAATCAATTTAAAAGTAAACATCTATATCATTCATCATGCTTGCTTTAATATATCTCTAATCACATGGAAAAAGGACATCATCTTTTGGAGATATAGATTGTTGGACCTGACTACGACACCTTTTTCTGTTAATATCAAATTAATTCAGCGTTTAGTATCTATATTGAAGCACTTATAATTTAAATTTACATCGCGTATGATCTTGTAAAAGGGGAAGCGTTGTCTATCCAAAAAATTTCATATACAATGTTAGACATTAAATTCTGATTAAAGATGAAGGGATTATATTCGTGCTACGAAAATCCTCGTTAGTGACCTGCCTATCAAATCCATCACATTATCAAAAAAATATGTCTTAAAATATATATAATCTTGGCAAATATTAATAAAGTGAAGGTGGGGAAGGTAGTAAAGGGGGTGGGGTGGAGAGGATAGGGTGATGAGAGATGGGGTGGTAATGAGAGGTGAAAAGGAGACCATCAATTGAAATGTAATTTATAAAACGTGATTTTCCTATTTAATTCCACTCGGGAGATTATTTTTTCGATTTTTAAAGAACATGTTCCTTTTAGAGGACCACTAATATTAACAAGATTAATTTTTATGAATATTACTATCTGCGTTCATTTTTACTTGCGACTTATTTCTAAAATAGATTTTCATTTTTACTCGTCACTTGACATACCTCAGCATTAAATAATGTTTTCCAAATCAGTTTCAAAACATCATTTTATAGGGGATAGTTTGATAAAATACTTATATCATTTATTATTTTTTTCTTAATGAGTGTGTCAAGTCAAACTATGACAAGTAAAAGTGATTGGAGAGAGTGGTTATGAGTAAAATAAATAAGTAAACATATTTCTTTCTATTAACTTTAAACTTTTTTTTATGTATTAAAGGGAGTAAAGGACTTGAACATCACTTGACTATTAATATGATCTATTAGTAATAGTTATTATCGCATAAAAGTCATTTTCTACTTACTTAAACAAAAATATATTAACACCATATGATTACCTAGTTGATGAGTATTCTTATAAATATTTAATTTCTCTATCTTTGCACCAATTTATAAAGTATTCTCCTTATTCTCATCTTTTGATACTTCATCAAATTTTTTGTTTTAAATTTTTTATCATATCTTAACACAAAATTAACTTCAAAGTCATCATTAGCATGTCCCAAATTTCAACAATTACATAGGCCCATGGGCTTTAATGCTATGAGCTTTCGAATGGGCTGTCATCTTCGGGCTTTGAAAAATTTGGGCCTTAAGGTATAGACAATTTTTTAAGTTTAGACGCTTCGACATCAACTTCAGATATACGCTATTGAAATTGAAAAAAAAAATGTTGAGATTACAAATACTGTCTAAAGTTTGGTATGTTTGCTCTTGCAAGAAAATGTTTAATATTTTTGTTTGGATTTCAGATATATCGTTGATCATGTGCTTGTTATATCCTTTCTATACATTTCATTATACTATATTTCTTTTAATGTGATCGGAGGTTTCTCATTGAGAAAAGGCGAATAGAGAAAGCAAAAGTGGCTCTTGGGGGAATACAAAAATATATGGAACGAAAATCTAAGTCAGTTGGTTAACTATCTAAACGCTGATCTTATTGATGAGGGTTCGATTCTCTATCTTGTTATACACCATTTTTTTGTGGTAAGTCATAAGGTTAGACACCATAGATGTCTTTGATCCTATATCCAAGTATGTCAAGATAGTTGTTCTACACGTATACTTCAAGTCATTAAAAGAGCTATTTTTAAAAAAGAAAAGACAAACTAAATAAAATGGAGAGAAGTCCTTGTTTAATCCCGAAACCAAAGGCAGTGAGATTTTATGAGATGGGACAAGGTTACACAACTGTCTTATCAGTCCGCTGGGCGTTAAAAGTGTCCATTTCTTTTAACAATAATGAAGACTTTTAATTATGCAACACTTTTGCCTTTATCCATAAGCATTTTTGAATTTGTTCTTGACATTTTGTTTGTTCAAATTAAAAATAAGAACAAGTATGTGTCACTTTTATAATCAGGAATTAATAATCGGGAACTTATTTGAATCGCACTAGTTTAGAAATTAATTATTATAGTTAATTTGCAATATTACGTGTTTTGCCAAATTTTAGAGCATTTAAATATGTTCAGATACATGTATCTCGAGGCACATATAATTCTGAACTATCGTAAATGATATGTAGATACATTCCGTCATATTTTTGGTACATTCGTGCTTCTATCGTCCAAAAACTAGATCATATATACCATTTATTATACTAACGGACATATACGTGTCATAATCTTATCCACCAACCAACATTTATTAAGTATTGAATCGACGGATAAGATTGTATCACGTGTCCCTATTTAGTCTTCTGTTAAAGTGCCAGACATTTATGCTTTAATCTTTGGATGGCAGGGACCAATGTCCAAAAAATGTAATGAAGGATATCTATATTTTATTTACAATAGTTTGAATATATTTATTCTTTTTAATTTATATACCTCTCTTCTGGTTTCACTCTATAACACTTATTTTTGTTATAATTTACGGTATTACATCTATCTAATGATTAAAAACAATTAAAATAAAAGAGGTAACCGTAAAATCATAAATCACAAAAAAGTGAATGTTATAAAGCGAAATTTGAAGAAATATCTCTAAAATTAAACCTATAATAATATTTTTTTTAAAAAATTTACAACTCATGTGTGTCTAGAAATTTCAAAAGCAGACAACAATAATTAAATGTATAGAAGCTTCCACGACTTCGTATGAAATCGTCAGCGCAAATACAAATATATTGATTAGTCAACACCAGTTGTCAAACAAGAAATTTATTTAATTGACGTATTGTACGATAATTATTATCACAAAGTCATAGTAATCCGTTCCCATTTCCACACAGAGCTATAAAAGAACACCAACGAATGAGTAACACAATTATAACAAAATCTTCAACACACAACTAGAAGTTACATAAAAATATGTCAATAGTGAAATTGCTTGGTGTTCATGGGAGCCCAGCTAGTCAAAGAGTTGAATGGGCTTTAAAGATAAAAGGGGTAAAATATGAATTTATATCAGAAGATTTACAAAATAAAAGCCCTTTACTTCTTAAATCCAATCCAGTTTATAAGAAAATTCCAGTTTTGTTGCATAATGACAAGCCTATTGCTGAATCACTTGTTATAATTGAGTATATTGATGAAGCCTTTGAAGGACCATCTATATTGCCTAAAGATCCTTATGATAGAGCTATCGCGCGTTTTTGGGTGAAGTTCCTCGATGAAAAGGTAAATTAACTGTCTGTAATATAAGCTTATATTCGATTATAGATTTTAAAAGTTGATTTTCAAAAAAATATTATTAGTTTATGAAATTTTAGTCTGAATTTCAAAACCTAGTTTGAATTAGTTTGTGAGTGAAATTCAGTACTTGCAAGTTTAAAACTTCATTTTTTTACACAAAATTAAATATCCTTTTTTTTTCAATTTTCATTAAATTTTATGATCAAACATTAATAAAAATAATATATTTTCTATTTGGTACCAAGAGAGTCATTGGGATGATTATTTAACTTTTACTTTATTGACAAATTGTACTAAATTATTTTGGTAAAAGAAAAGGTAACTCTTCTTTATATTGAAGTATGGTAAAAATCACTAAAATATCTGTGTTTAATGAAATCATGTGACACATAATAAAGTCAATCGTCTTCCTTGTTTTTCACAATAATTTTTGATACAATAATTTTGATCAACGAAACTATTTGTTTTTTCGAGAAAATTATTTTATGAGGAAATTATTGTTTTTGGTTATTAGAAAAAAAAAATTAGTTATGACGGAATAAAATGACTTTTCTCGCTTATGGTAATAATCATTTTTTATTGAATAATTTTATTTTAACTTCATATTAGTTGCTCCGTCAAAATTTTGACATTTAATACTCATTTTTTTTTTAATCAAATTACTCTCTAATTAGTTATTAGGATGATTAATTAAAGTAAGTTTATTTTTTTCTCAGTGCTTACCAACAGTGTGGAAAGCTCTGTGGAGCCAAGGAGCTGAGCAAGAACAAGATAAAGAGGAAGCTTATGAGGTCCTTAAAGTTCTCGATAATGAACTTAAGGACAAGAAGTTTTTCGGGGGAGACAATATCGGATTTGTTGACATAGTAGCCAATTTTGTCGGATTTTGGATTGGAATTATTGAAGAAGCTACTGGGGTTGTACTCGTGACTAGTGAAAATTTTCCTAATTTTTGTGCGTGGAGGGATGAGTATCTTAATTGTGACAAAGTTAAGGAAAATATGCCGTCCAGAGAAATGTTGCTTGGTTATTTTAAGTCTCGGGTTCAAGATGTTGCGGCTACTCCCAAATGAATATCTAAATCCAATTTCCTATGAATTTAGTTTTTCACATTTGTAGTGGAGTTTTTTTTTTTTTCGCTTTACTTGAGTCGAGAGTTTATCAAAAATGATCCTTTTACCTTCTGAAGGTCTCCATTATATTTTATTATTGTTTATTTTTTTTTTTTGAAAATAAAAGTTGTCATTTAGAGAAATATTTATCTAGCCAGCTCTATAGGAATAAGACTTGTCATAATAAAAATAAAGGTTTTAGTCAAGTTTATTCATGGTTATACTATCCATTAAATATACTTTTATAGTCATATAAGTATTTAAAAATATTGATATGTGATCGAAATCGCCCAAATTCACTTTAAATATCCCATTTTTCCCACATCCGCGGAGGAGTACTTTTGAATACTTTTCCATAATATAACGAGTGACAAATTTAACTAATAAATAAAAGTAAAAAGATATTTTTAATCCTTTTTCCAAATACAAAATACAAAAAAAGTTAAATTGTACTAAAGACAACAAAACTTATACAAAAATCTCTTGATGTAATGTGCATGACTAGTAAAATGAAAGCATTGGATAATGAATATGTAACACTTAATAAAATAATTGTGATAACACTTATTAGCAACACTATGTAGTATGTATTGTCCTATTATTTAGGAAATATTTATGTTAGTATTTTTAGGTTAAAATTTAAATTTGAAAATTACAAAAAATATTTTTTAAAAGATGGGCTGGCTCAGTCCAATGTGCAGATCTAACCATTTTAAGGCTCATTGTGATGGACAGACCTGACTTGAGTTGTCAAATTTTAAGCCCATGTGAGTTTAGTTAGCTCTAATTTTCACATGGAAACTTACCTACATAAATTTCGCTTGTATCACGCCCAGACACATGTATATCGAGATATATGACTTAAAAATAAGTATAATATATTTTAGGTACATTATTTATAAGTGAATTTTTGTGTATTTGCGATACATAATAAATTTCTCTCGCCTCTCTCTGATCTCGCTCGTCACTCTCCTATGTATTTGATATTTCAAATATATACGAATTAAATCACGCTAGAGACATGTATCTAGTGTGATTCATATTTATCTGGAATACATAATGAATCTCACTCGCCTCTTTCCCTATTTTAGTATATTTGATTGTAAAAATAAATGTATTTAAGTGTTTCTTCCTTAATATATAGTAGCGAAAATGTATGTATCTTCTTGACAGAAAAATCTTAATATATGATAAAATACACAATATTTTGAAATTAGAAATAACTATAATATATATGATAGTAAAATATCGATAATCGTTGAATTTTCCATTTTACCTGAAACGGTACATCCAACCATAGGATGTCAATCAACAAATCATGTATCTCTATAAAATTCCAAAATAGACAGCAATATTTAAATGAATAGAAACTTGGGATAATTGTAGGAAATGACAAGCTAATGAAGGTAATTATATGCAGTAACTTCCCTTTTAATTATTTCCTTTAAAGGGTAAAATATCGCTCAATTTGCTATAGTAGGGCCCATCGAATTGTATAAAAAATTTCCCCCAAAACAAAATCCTTTTTTTTCTCTTTCCCCTTCATATTATACAATCTCTTCTTCTTTTCTTCAATTTCTCCTTAATTACCTTCACAAATTCAATTTCAAATTTCCAACTTCTCTAGCACGTCTTTGCGGTTTACTAAAGTATTTCAAAAACTTCAGGTACCTCCCAAAAACTCATCTCACTTTATCAAATTTTTTTATTTTTTTTAATTTCTTCAAACTAATTTTTCACTTCGCTTCATAATCCCTTCAGATTTTTGGTTCAAACAATGGATGTTCAATCTCTATCGAAGAGATTCACATGACGTATACCATTGCATGTTGAAAATAATGTTGAACACCTATCGTTTTCCTTGGGTCTAACTCAAGATTTTGGGAAGATTTCAGGTTCAATGTCTAAATCGAACACTATGCTAAAGATCAGATCCAAATTGAGAAATGACCCAACTAGATTTGTGGATGGAGGTGTGAAAGATCATGCCGATGTTGTTGATGGGTCAAGTAAGAAAATGAAAGTTAAAAATAAAGTTGTTGGTTCAGGGTCATTCGAACATCATAAGGTATCTGTATAATCATTGTCTATATGTTTTGATTTTATATTATATTTATATTTTTGTGTTGATTCATGTATTATACTGCATGTTTATACAATTGTAGTTGTATAAATGTATAAATGTATAATCTATCTTAGTATCTGTTTTGTGTTTGTGTTGATTCATGTCTTATACAATTGTGATTTTATAAATGTATAATCTATCTTAGTATCTGTTTTTGTGTTTGTGTTGTCTTCTTATACAATTGTGGTTGCATAAATGTATAATTTATCTTAGGTATATGTATATAACTAAATAGGTATATGTATAGAACTGACAAATTCGTATAAACATATAACAATTTCATACACTTATACAACAGTTTCAGACTTTATATACACAAATTAAAGCTTTATACAAATATACGATTCACGAAAAAATATGAAATAGGTATATGTATATAACTGACGAATTCGTATAAACACACAACAATTCATACACTTATACAATTCACCAAAAACAGTAAATAGGTATATCTATATAACTGACAGATTCGTATAAACATTTAATAGTTTCATATACTTATACGATTCGTATAAACTGACAGTTTCAATAGCTTAATTGATTTTTTGAACGGACTACAATGAAGTTCTTTCGGTTGAAGAAGATGAAGAAGGAATAAAATTATATTGAAACAGAATCCGCGTGATTGCTGGGATTTTTTTCCTTTTTCATCCAACCAAAATTACAATCCTTTTTAATTTAAACAATTAAAATGTATAAATTATACAAAAAACACATCCGTAGTAAACTATAATTTTGTTACGGAATGCAATTTTAAAAACTTTGCTAACGCACAAAATTCTTAATTTTATCTTTGCTATATATAAAATTTGCCCTAGAAACTTCCACTTCGTATTGGCCAGTCAACACTAATTGTCAAACAACAAATTTATTTAATTGGCACACAGGTCAACATTATCACAAAGTCCATAGTAATTCTCCCAGTTTTGCACCAAGCTATAAAAGAACACTAAAGAATCAATAACACAACCATAACAAAATCTTCAACACAACTAGAAGTTATAAAAATATTTCAAGAGTTAAATTGCTTGGTGCTAATGGAAGCCCACCTAGTCATAGAGTTGATTGGGCTTTAAAGATAAAAGGGGTAAAATATGAGTTTATAACAAAAGATTTACAAAATAAAAGCCCTTTACTTCTTAAATTCAATCCAATTTATAAGAAAATTCCATTTTTGTTGCATAATGACAAGCCTATTGCTGAATCACTTGTTATTATTGAGTATATTGATGAGGCCTTTGAAGGACCATCTATATTGCCTAAAGATCCTTATGATAGAGCTATTGCGCGTTTCTGAAATAAGTTCCTCGATGAGAAGGTAATTTTATTTCTTTTTTTTTTTTTTTTTATATATGCTCTCATTTGATCATAAATTTTTAAAAAAATATTTTTTTTTCTTAGTGCTTACCGGCGGTGTGGAAAGCTTTGTGGAGCCAAGGAGCTGAGCAAGAAAAAGATAAAGAGGAAGCTTATGAGGTCCTTAAAGTTCTTGATAATGAACTTAAGGACAAGAAGTTTTTCGGGGGAGATAAAATTGGATTTGTTGACATAGTAGCCAATTTTGTCGGATTTTGGATAGGAATTGTTGAAGAAGCCACTGGGGTTGTACTCGTGACTAGTGAAAAATTTCCTAATTTTTGTGCGTGGAGAGATAGAGTATCTTAATTGCGATAAAGTTAAGAAAAATATGCCGTCTAGAGAAATGTTGCTTGGTAATTGTAAGTCTCTGGTTCAAGTTGTTGCGGCTACTCCCAAATGAATATCTAGATCCAATTTCCTATGGATTTTCACACTTGTAGTGATTTTTTGTGTGCTATACTTGAGTCGAGGGTTTACCACAAATAATCTTTTTATCTTTTTAAGATATCCGTAAAACTGCATATATATTAGTACTCTCTCTAGATCCTATTTGTGAAATTATAATAAATATGTTATCGTTATTCATGTTTTCTTTTTGGGAATAAAACTTGTCATTTAGAGAAATATTTATCTAGCCAGCTTTCTAGGAATAAGACTTGTAATAACAAAAATAAAGGCTTTAGTTAAGTTTATTCATCGTTATACTATCGATTGCATATATTTCTGCAATCATATAATTACTTTAAAATATCTTTACGTAGATGAAATCACCCAAGTTCAATTTAAATATCCCATTTCTATAAAATAATTTGTTCCCCACATCCACGGAGGAGTACTTTTGAATACTTTCCTATAATATAATGAGTGAAATATTTAATTAATAATTAAAAGAGATATTTTTAACTCTTTTCCCAAAACGAAATATAAGAGAATTAAATTATAGTGAAACCAACCATACTTATACAAAAGTCTCTTTATGTAATGTGTATAACTAAAAAAAATATGAAAGCATTGGATAATGAAAATCTAATACTTAATAAACAATTGTGATAACTTATGAGCAACACTATGTAGTATATATTGTCTTATAAATTTTTGTGTTAGTATTTTTAGGTTAAAATTTAAATGTGAAAATTACAAAATAAAAATAAAAATAAAAAATAAAATAAAAAAATTTAAAAGATGGGCTGGCTCGGTCCAATGTGCAGGCCCATGTAAGGCCCGGCAGAGCTAACCATTTTAAGGATCGTTGTGATGGGCAGACCTGACTTTGACTTGTAAAATTCTAAGCCCACGTGTGCATAGTTGGGCCTTATTGGTCGCTTTAATTTAGGAACTAATTCTTTAGATATACTTTAATTTGTAATGGTGCTATTTTATCAGATCTTGATGTGTTCAAATACATTTTGATACGTCCATATACATATACATTGTAGATCAAGATATGTGGAGTCAAAAATAGGTGTAATATATTTCAGATGCATTGTATCCAAGTGGATTTTCAAGTATTTGTGATACATAATAAATCTCTCTCGCCTTTCTCGCCCCTTTCTCTGACCTCGCTCATCTGTATTTGATATTTCGGATACCAGCGAAATAAAACACACCAAATATGTATCTGGGATACATAACGAATCTCACTCGCCTCCTTCCCTATTTTAGTATATATCGTAGCAAAAGTACATGTATCTAAGTGTATCTTCCTCAATATATGGTAGCAAAAATGCATATAAATGTATCTTTCTCAATATATGATAGAAAACTTTTAATTAATGATAAGATACGTAATATATTAAAAGTAGAGATAACAATAGTACAAATAGTGATAATTATTGATTTTTCCATTTTACCTAAAACGGTGCCTCCAACCATAATGATAGAACACTTTTAATTAATGATAAGATACGTAATATTTTAAAAGTAGAGATAACAATAGTACAAATAGTGATAATTATTGATTTTTCCATTTACCTAAAACGGTGCCTCCAACCATAACCTCATTTTGATGATTATATCATGGATATTAATGATGAACTATTTAAGTATGAAAACCATCAATGGTCCCTACAAATCATACTGTCATATTGATCTTAGTTGGACTAATAAGTAAAATGCTATTATATGTGCAAACAGCTAAGAAAATAATCTGAAAGATGATTAAATTAAGGAAAATTTTTCAAAATGTCATTATTTTAATATTTAATAGGATTCATTGTTAACACTTTTAATATTTATTAATAATATTAAAATTTTAGTTTGCTATGTATCTTATTTATGTTTTTATATTTGCTTTTATTGAAAGAATACAATTATTAAACAATAGAAAGGAGAAATTTAGGGGAGAGAATAATTTTAAAAAGGAACAATTAATAGAAAATTTCATTAGTTACAAAATAAAAGATAACTGCCAAAGGCATTCACATAATTGATTACATTTCTCATTATAAATTTTCAATTGATAATACTTGATTTCTGGATAAATTTTTTTGGATTAAAATCAATTTTTTTCTTTTTGGTTAAAAAATTTGAAATCAAATAGGTTAAAAAATCGTTGACAAGCAGCTTTCGAAAAGTAATTTTTTACTAGAAATTCGATAAAATTGATGAAATACAATTTGGATCAATTATTAGTTAATTGCTTCATTCTTAAGTGTTTCTAATTGACTATAAATTTGATATGAATTTTTTTACATAATTGTACAGCGTATCTATTTACATACAAAATTGTATGTATTATGAACAAGTTAGTATTAATGAGTTTTGACGGATTCGTTGAATTTCTTTTGTTGGTTGAATACGAAGATAATAATGGATTGTTTGAGGACTGACATTTTCGTTGGCTTATTTTTTTTTTAATTTTTTGAACAAAATGGTATCCCAAACGTAAAAATTACGATAATTGTACTGTATTTTCATTTTCTCTATTGTTATTTGTTTTCTATTTTTTGAACTATTTTGTATCCCTTATCGAAAAGAATATCATAAATGTAATGTATTTTTTAAGTGTTTGACCTGAATACAATTTGTATATTACTTTAATATACATATATGTAGGCCGACATATTATAAAATTGTGATGCACGAAATATAATTAAATATAATTTTGTTCAAAACAAGATAAGAGACCCATTGTAAATAAATATTATTTTAACTTAGATACAAATGAAAAAAATTTACGTTTTTGTTATGTTAGGGTTTTGTTGACGGTCATAGCTTACAATTGAAATAGAAAAATACAGTTTTGTTCAAAACATGATACAAGTACCATTGTAAATACATACATTTTTAACTTGGATACAAAAATACAGTATTGTTCAATTTTAATTTGAATAGTAAAGTGAACACATAATATACAAAGCTGTTGGTATACAATAATGATAAAAAACATAATAACAAAGAAATACAGACTTGTTGGCATTGAAAATTGAGTTTGAAATAAAAGTGAGATTGAAATATAAAATGGGTAAAATAATACTTCAATTGTAATACAAATGTGACTTTGTTGGTATCCATTACTATGAATACAAAATAAAAAAAAATACAAACTTGTATGTTTACAATGTGATACTGAAATACAAAATGAGTAAAATAAATATACAATTTTCTTTTATCATTTAATTTGTGTTCTGTGGTCGATGATTGTGAGGTCGGTGGTGAGAAACACCAATGACGCCACCATTCTGCCGAAACTGATTAATAGCAATAATCAGTCATATGTATGCTTCGATCTAGAAAATTGATGATTAAGTGGGATACCACTTGTAATCCTCTTAGAGGGTCATTAGAAGGGATCTTTGAGGTTTTCACTATCCAAAACACTAAATAAACAATTTTTTTGAAAGATTTAAACAAAAACAAAATCGGTTGACAACCCTAATAATCGAATAAAGATGCATACCTTAATCAATGAGATTCTTGTGAATATCTTAGATTCTGCCATTGGAGAGTGATTTAGAGTTTATCAAATCATAGACGTAATTTCAACTACAAACAACAATTTTGAACGATTTAAACAAAAATAAAATAATAAAATAAATCTTAAAAAACGAATAAAGATGCTAAAAAAAAAAAAAAAAGAGGAAGAGAGAGGCTTTTTTGAAATGAAGAACATGAGAAGAATTGGAAGATGAAAATATGAGAGAGAGAGAAAATATTTTATTTTGTAAAAACATATGAGAGAGAATTAATTGAAAAATGTGTAATTAAGGTGAGATAAAATAGGAAGTAAATTAGGATGCACAATCTTTCTTAAAATAATGATATTTTTGACATTTTTACTAATTATTTTAAAGTATGAAGATTTTTACTTAATATATTTAATTTTTGATTAATTTGCTAATTTTTCCTTAAATTGACTACCAACTCACATATAATTAGTGACTTCAAATTGGATTTCGAAATCTCTCTTATCTAAACCAACTCCCAATATATACATAATATTCACCTATATCTATATAGGGGTACGTCAAACTCAAAAGACATCTACCTAATTGCACCGTGACCAATATTCGAATAGATGATTATATATGATATGATATATAATATATCTCTTTGAGAATTGATTTGTTTTTCTATATATATTAACATGGATTATATATGATATGATATATAATATAGGGGATTTTTCACATATAGTCACTAAAAGTTGCTTAATTATACTCCATAGTTATAGTTTGCTTATTACGATTCGTAGCTACATGTTATAGGGAGGATAGTGACGAGCGATATTGGGAGAGAGAGGAGGGAGGTTAGCGAGAGAGGGCATTGAGTGGACAGAGGCGAATTGCATATGTATATCTGTCAAAATAATTGTATATATGTAACTGGTATCCATATGTATTTGTATATCTGGGGAGCGAGATTGGGAGAGGGAGGAGAGAGGTGAGTGAGAGAGGAGAGAGAGCGGAGAGAGGCAAACTATAGTTGTATATCGGTTAGATAATTGTATATATGTTACTATTATGTATATGTATCAATTATTCTATTTGTACATATGCATACAATTTGAATTCTTATGCAATTGAGTTAAAACATCTGTATGTGTATATCCAATTTCTCTCATTTTATAGAAACACAAATTATACATTGTATTTGTATAATTCATAAGCGAGAGAGAGCACGGAAGGCAAAAGAGAACTATGTAGAGAAAGATTTGTATTTTTATAATTATAAGTGTATGATATTTGTATACTTTGTTTCTTTCGCTTTATACAAACACAAACACAAATTATATATCTGTGTTTGTATAAAGTGAGAGAGATTGGCAGAGGAGAAGCAAGAGATAGATATTGGGCAGGGAGAGAAGAAAGGATTTTTGTTTTTATTCCAAGTGTTATTTTCTTTGTTTTAATTTATTTGTGTGTTACTTTTATTTTTCAGTCTATCTTAAAAGATTTTTTCTGGTAACTTCTTAATTTTAGCTTCTATATAATATGTTGAAAACTGCAAGATTAAAGACAATTTGATGTGTTTTTAATTTAGTATCATGTGATCCAGAAGTCTTCTAGCTCCCTTTAAATTATGTGTCAAGTTAAAACGAGATAAATAATCAAAATGAGTAATAAATTAATTAATTAATTTAAGATACTACAACAACAACAAGATACTCGATATAATTTCTCAAATTAAATCTACGAAACACGATGAAAATGGAGCTTTATTCCAACCTCATAGAGGTAATAAGCTTCCACCCTTAGTAAATTAGTTGTTTTAAGATGGAGGTTCGAAAAGACCAATCGTGAATGTGTACTCAAGCATTCATTACATAAATAGACTAATTATTTTAAATATAAAACTTTTTTTTAATTATATGCTTTAACCTCAATACGTTGTAAGCATTTTTCAAACTTACATTGATGTGGACATATATAGAAGAATGACATATTGTATTTGAATAATTAATGTAAGTAATCGACGCTCAAAAACAAATACATAAACTTTTTAAAATATGAGCAAAAAGTATTTTATAACATAGTCAGATATCTTATTGAATCGAGCTAGAATATAAATATGTAAATGAAATTAAATAAATTTAAAAAATTATCGATATATTTATCTCGAAAGAAAAGAGGGACAAAGGAAATCAGATTAGCTACATGCGTCCATGAAACACAGATATCTTATTAAATCGGGCTAGAATATAAATATGTAAATAAAATTAAATAAATTTAAAAGATTGTCGATATATTTAGACAAAGCAAATCAGATCACCTACATGTGTCCATGAAACACAGAATGGCATGTTTGGGACAGAAAATAAACGACAACACAAAAGCAAAAAAGGGATGAATTTATTTAATTTTTTAACTTATGAGTATCCATGTTGTGTGGGTCTATTTATGGACAACTTATGTTTATTTGTAGACAAGATTGGTTTTGTGTGGGACATTTTAATTGAGATCTTATAATCCATAACACTCTCAAACTTTGGACAAAAATAGGGAAAAGTAATCTCACTCATACATCAAATATCTATAACTTGTCCCTACATTAGATACTTTATTATAGTACAATAAATTTTACACTAATTAAACATCACACTTATTAGTTTAATCAATTGTATGATGAGGAAGTTGACCTACTTTTTTGTTTTTTTAATTTTCTGATCTGTGTTCAATAATTATATTGAAATTTGATTAATTTTAAATTTTCATCGAAAAATTTCATATCGTGAGTAAAACGCTCCCTAAAAAGGTGATTCTGTACCAAGGGGATTGAAATCTAAATTTTTTGATTAAATGAAAAAAAATATTTATCATTTCACCACAACTCTTGTTGATATCTGTTTTAATCCTTTGATATATATAAAGAAGGAAATGAAGATAGAAGTTAATGTAAAAATTGATGCAATCAATCTTAGGGCCCACACTAATAGCCCACAAAAAGTAATTAAAAATAAGAAATATGGTAGGCATAAATTATAATACATAAATATGCTCTCTAATTTTGAGTATGCACAAGTAGACATGTAAACTTGTATAAACTTGGATAAACAACACACTTGTCCTACATGGCATAATAAACATAAAATGTCACGTAAGATATAAAATTGTCGTGAAGGGTGCCACGTAGGACAAATGTGTTTATTTGTTCAAATTTATACAAGTTTAAGTGACTACTTGTGCACATTCAAAGTTAAAAGTCATAATTGTCAACTAACGTCAAGTTAAAGGTCATGTTTATACATTATTATATATATTTTTATTTTAAAAGAATGATTTATTATTTTTATTTTTATTCTATTTCAAAAAGATTAATTATTTTTTTTACAACATTTTAGTTTTATAAAAATAACCAAATAAGCTACTAAGATTTACCTTGGTTTATGACTTTTGACTTATTTTTATTAACTTGACTAAAAACACTTTTCTATTTCACCCAAACATTATAAAATTTCCTTTAATTTATTTTAATTTAAAAATATCTAAAATAGAATGATCCAAACAGGCTCTAAGAAAAGAAAAAAAAATCTTTAATGTCAGTGCTCTTAATTAAAACTGGATTCCACTTAGTTTATTTTCCCCCACAATCAGGGCCTTGGATCATTAATCTTGAACATGCATTATATGATTTGTCAATATATTGGCCCATATGTTTTATTTTATTTTATTTTATATTATTTGCTTTTCCACCAAATGTCCAAATATAATAATAATTTGAGTGAACTTTTATCTCTCTAATCCTTGCGTTTAACATGGACTTAAACCCCTTTTTGTCGGTTGATCATTCCATTAGGGTCTCTACATATTTCCTTCTCTATTCTTATCATTTTTTATGTTTGATGTTTATATTAGAGTCTGATTATGAAAAAATTCTATTCGCATTAAATATCTATTATTTTTAACATAATGAAGAAATTCCAATCTTCATATCATAAATCATATTGGTCCTTGCTGTTAGGGGTGTATAAAAATCAAAGTGAACCGATAAAAATATTATTGGTTTGTTGTTACTGGAGTATTAGGTTAACAATTTTTTTAATGATTTTAATAAAAAATTATTGGTTATCGATTTGATATTGATTTTTTAATATTGAGTTATTGGGTACAATTGATAAATTAAGACTGGTAATTTACTATTTTTACTTGTACATGAAAATCATATATTAATTTTAATATCTTACTAGTTATTATATTTGTCCTTTAATCTTCAATTTACACTTCATTATGATTTTGAGTTTACAATTTCACTTTATACAAAACGTTAAAATCTAAAGTAAGAACCTTATTCTTTTTAGTTTCTCTTTGTGTTACAATTGTATAGTTCTTTTCATGTTTGCTATTATTGTTTCTATTTTATGAGCATTTGTAAAGTTACATTATTTTATGTTTTCGAATCAAATTTATTAGAAAAGTCATATATTTGTTTTATAAATATTTTTTTATTGGTTAAACCGAAACCAAACTGTTAAGGACCAAAACCAATTTTTTTTTTTATTGATTTAACATATTTAAAGATCGAAAACAGATAAATCAAACTAATAGTAAATAAACCGAACCGAACCGACTGATGCACACCCCTGTTACAATATTACTTCTTCAAAAGGATTCCAACCAAATCTATTCTTGATTTATTATTTTGTAATTGATACTTGAAATTTATTGACTCAATTAAATTTGAATTTGATGAACTTATTCAAAGCAAAACATTTTCTATCAAGTGTTTATCCATCCTCGAATTCGAACTCGATGCATCAAATCAAATTTAAAGAATAGACAAAATTACTAATCAACTTAAAGGATGTGTTTCGTAAGAAGAAAAATGTTTTGACAAAAGAGTATTTTTCTTACTTATTTTTTGTTGTTCGAAATGAAAACATATAATCTTGTAAATATATATATTTAATCTAGACGAATACTATAAAATAGAATAGTGAAGGTCTTGCATAAAGTGGCTAAAACTAAAAATGTCACTTATGAAACTTATTTTCTGCGTAAGACAAGTCATTTTCAGCTTAACATAACTTTGACTATGTAAGCTTACATTGCTTGTTTTAGCCAAGTTTTGAGATGTATATCAGATTTATGTCGTACCCAAAACTATTACCAACAGGCAAAAATATAAGAAGCAATGTGGACAGAAAAAGCATTAAAAGGCAGCAAAGTGTTTGGCCACAAAAATACAATTGTAACAGAGAATTCCCATGCGTTCTACGTCTGTCTTTAATAAATGCATAGGCAAACAAGTAGCTACTACTCACTATAGCCTTGTACACATTGCTAATGTCGATATGTTCGTGTCAGATACTCCAAAAATAACGTATTTTTGAAAAATTCAACATAAATACGATAATATCTTTGGAGAGTCTACAAACGTAGTGCGCTATTATTACATGGTGGTGAAATTAAAATAAGATCTTTAGATGTGTAAGTTTTTGTTTAGGGATCTTAATTTGGATATGATTCAAATTCAACTAACAAGTTCAAATTTTACAAGCTGACCAAGTCAACAAATGTACATTTTTTTCTGTTTGAAGGCAACAAATGATAGAGTTGTTTCAACATTTGATGTGACTAAAGAAAGAAAAGTAGTAATATATAAGGAGAAAATGGTCATAAAATCATTCAAACACTTTTTTTTTCTATTCATTGTCTGATATCCACATTAAAACCCGACTAAATCTGACATTACGCCAGAAAGTCCAACCTAAAAAGTGCTTTCTAATAAAGACGATTTCATATTTGGAGGAATTTGAATTTGAAACCTCTAGTTAATGATGAAAAAATACTTATCTCTTCATCATCCACATTGAAGCTCGACTAAATCTGATATCGCGCCAGAAAGTCTCATATTGTAGGGCTAAAAAGTGCTCCCCTAACAAACACAATTTCATATTCAGAAGAACTCGAATCTAAGACATTTATTTCAAAATGAATGAATATTTACCTCTCTATCACGAGTCATATTGGGATTTCAATATACAACACTAAAGGTACCCTACCTATTCTATTTTATTACAACCCAATCAAAAATGCCCAAAAGTATATGGAAAATGATAGTCAAAGTAAAATATTTTATGTAACATTTTCTTGAAGTGGAAGTATTGGGCTGGGCTGGGGCCATAAATGGGCCATGACAGTTGGAATATTTTTGGAGGGAAAACCCGTGAAGAATCTGTGACCGTTGAATCCAAATCCTAAATAGAGATTTTATTTGGATAAATGTGTTGTTCTATTTTGTTATGAAAATGACATTTACGGTTCAAAAAACAAACCAAACGATCACTACTCTCCTTTCGGCGCCAAAAAAATATTGAATATGAATCTTCTCATCATAACGAGAACTCACTATCAAACAACTCGTCCTACTAAAGTATCAAAAATCATTTGGTTTGAGTGACGAAAATAATGAAGTGATCAGTATTCATCAGTCAAGATAAGTTGATCATTCCTAACTCATTTTTTATTGTTTCTTCTGTCTCAATTCACCTCGAATCATTTTTTCTTACTCTATTTAGATCTGACTTAATTTAAAACTCTTTTCTTACTCTAATGAACTGATTTGGAGTCATGTAATTATCTAAGGTTTAGTATAAAACATATTTCGAAAGTCTAGCTTCATATCAAGTAAATTGAAACGAATAGAATATTTATTATCAATTACGCTATCTTAAGACATAATTACTTATTTATAGATATAATTTAATACCTACATATAATTTTTGATATATTATATTTATCGATTATTTTTAATCAACTAACTCAAACGAGTACTAAGTAATATATGAGACAATTAGACTATGGGAAAGTCATTTTCTAATAATTTGATGTATGTCCTTTTCACTTTAAAAACATATGGGAATGAAAAAAAAGTTGTTGGCCAACAAGCCGTCCCACTTTGTTTTTGTTGAAGATATAAAATAATACTTCCATCGTCCATAATTGTTTGGCATGTATACTAAAAATAGATGTTCAAGATTAATTGTCAATTTAAATAATTAAGAAATAATTAGTCATTTTTTTTCTTCAAATTTGCCCTTAATGATAATGTAGTTCAATTGGAAAGTTAGGTAGACTTTTGATATTCTTGATAGGGTTATATTAGTCAAATTATATATTATATTAAATTTTTCTTGAGGGGTGTGCATGACCTTAATATGACAAACAATTA
Organism: Solanum lycopersicoides; assembly: GCA_022817965.1. NCBI lineage: Eukaryota > Viridiplantae > Streptophyta > Magnoliopsida > Solanales > Solanaceae > Solanum > Solanum lycopersicoides. The sequence goes on from CM040627.1 coordinate 86,170,388, forward strand.
TAAATGGAGGAAGTAATTAATCAATAATAATATGGTATAGTAGTTGATAATAAAGCACGGAATATTTGTTTTGTAATCTATTGGTATCTTTAGAAATTGTCTTAAATGGCATCTGTTTTTCTACTCTAAATAATGACAATTATTTTTACTTCATTAATAAGGTTTCATGTGCAAATTCAAACAGGCCAGATCATAGAGTTATTGTACGCTATTTGGGGGCTTGTGCCTGCTTTAAATTGGTAGAAAATGAAGAATAACACTCAATTTTCTATATAGTTTCACATATGCAAGGGGTTAGAGTCAGAAATTTAGCAAAAAATATATAATTTTAAAAAATATTAAATTATATATATATATATATATATATATATATATATATATAGTTTTATATAAGGTAATACCTAACCTCTCTGCTTTTATTTATTATTATTGATATCTTTTTATTTTAATAAATAAAAGATTACTAGACATTTATCTAGTGATAAATTTACTCGATATATAAATATATACATTCAAAATAGCTACTATTTACTTTCACTAGAGCATGGTTGAGTGGTTGAAAAGTGAATTTTCATTAAATACTTGAAATCGTGAAATCATTAGTACATGTTATTAGTCATGAGCATCTCGGACTCTTTACTAATGGACTTAAACATGGTTTAATTATTATTTTATTATATGTATGAAAAGTTACGAAAAATCTCACTAGTTTAAAAAATAGTTACTTAGATACACTCTAATTTACAATATTACAATCTTACCAAATTTTAGTGCATTTAGATACGCCCGTATACATGAAGATAAATAGGATAAAAATTATAAGTAATTTGTTATATACATTTGATCCAAGTCGATTCGCATGCATCTAAGATATACAGACAAATATTCCTCGCCTCCATCTCATCTCACTTGTCACTCTCCTACATATCTGAAACACATACTATCTCGCTCACTTTATCCCACCACTCATTCATTCTGTCGAGTTCTTTTTTTTTGTATATTGTTATTTTTGTATATATATATATATATATATATATATATCAATGTTTATATCTCTCAATATAAATAGAAAACTAAGATATATAACTATTTACAAATATACATAAAATTAGTATATTATATGAATGTATATATAATACAAATTGATTTATTAATTTATTATTTCATCCATAAAATGTGGTACACTAAGAAAAAGGCGGGAAATAAGCGGCGGCAGTGCCTCCTTATGAAAACGACGGGGCCGTATACGTAGCAGTTAAAGACGGCCACTAACCCTAAATAGTGTGGGACCCATAACTTTCACATTACTGCCACGTCGGCATATCGTCAAAAGTTCAGATCCTTTGCTCACTTGATGAAGAAACCTCACTATTCAACTATTCTAATTTTTATTTTTGTTTTTTTTATCAAATTTAAATTTGTTTAAATTT
>CM040627.1:86172817-86281077 GCA_022817965.1 Solanum lycopersicoides
GTGTGTTCGGATTTCACTATTAGCTATTTATTTTTCACTTTTTAAGAAGTGCAGATTCACTTTAATACTTGGATACCCTTAGTAAAAATCCAGACTCCGCCACTATTAATAGGCATTTGTCCATAAATTTCAAATATTTTCATTTTATTAAAAGTTTATGAATTTGAAGAAAACGGAATTATACACCTATGCTTGAAGGTCATTAATGTAATTTACATTCCCTGTCTACAAGAGACCATGCATAGCCAATGTCTGATTGCCATTTGGCGCGTTCTTAGTCGTTACACCAATGTACAATATAATATCATTGCACAAATCCACTAATCCATAACTTAATATCTTATATAAGATTAGGATCTTTGTTAATTATTATTGCTGAAATAAATAAGATATGTGGAAGTCAATGCTAAAAGAAAAGAAAAAAAACAGTCTCCCACTAATAATCAAGGGTTTGTTTGAGCTTTTTTCTTTTTTTCGTGTCCGTACGAGAATTTATAATATTTTTATAATTTAAATTTTTAATCTATCAATTAATGTTGGAGGTGTTCAATCGTTTGAGAAAATTTTACTTGTTTATGTCTGTTTCATCAAGCCACTCCTCTCTCCCTCAAGAACTATTAATTTCGCTTATTTCTAGCTAATTAAAAAGAAAAAGGAAAGTATGAAATTAAATTGTTTGGATTTTTAGAGCATCTTCCCTTTACTAAATAGAATAAATTCTATATTCTAACATATAATTACGTACAATCATATTTAGACAAAAATAGCGATTACAATTTAAACTTTTGTGAACCCTCTAAAGACTATTAATAAGGTACCTACATTTTATAAGAATATGTATGTCTACCTTAGTTTCTTGGCTAAGCCGGCGATATTTTCTTATAATCGAGAAATCTATTAAAACATACTTAATTGTTTAAGTTAATTGTCTCTTATTAAAACAGTTGTAATAGGAAGAAAATACTGTTATTTCTTATTATTAAGTCATATGTGTTCTATTCATAAGGTTGACTATAGTGATAGCCTAGACAAAAAGTCAAGTTAATTGAATTTGTAATTATGAGTAGAAGAAATTTGTATCTCTCTTAAAAACAGATACATCGAATATGTTGTATTACTATCAAATGATTCTTGTCAATAAAAGTGATGTATAAATATACTTAGCTTAATTAGACGTGTCCATTATATATTTTTTTAGTGAGTGCTATTATAAATAAGAAATGTTTTTTTCTTTGCTAATCAAAAGTTATTTTTTAGATTGAGAGTTAGACAAGACGTGTATCTTCTATATTAAAAGAACATAGCAAAATATATATATGCGAGAGGGATATTTTACCTAACATTAATTTCCAAATATATATAAAAATTAAGAACAAGTTTGGCACATAACTTCATAATTATAATGTAAAAAGTTTTGATTTCTCTTTGATATTTAATGTTCATATTGAAACGTTATTTATATTTGATTCACATTGAGGAATCTTAATTTAAGATATGTCTCCATATCTTCTGATTGCATCAATGTGTTTAAACAAAAATCTTTTTCATTAAAATATTTTGTGTGTATATATATATATTAAGAAAAGAATATTTCTTTGTATTATATATGTATGTAAAGATAAAAACAATCTTTATGACACCTTTAGATTATTTTTTTAGCATGGTCGTATAAATAAGTGGTCCATTGAAGGAAACATCTTGTGTATTTATCCATACGGCAGCGTCTTCCTTGGGAATAAAATATTCGATTTTTCTTTTACGTTAATCGTGAATAAGACATTTAGAAAAAGGAAAAAAATTACAAGGTTCGGATTGTACGTCTAGTTATCTACTTTTTGTAAATATTTCGGAGCTTCGAGAGCACTTTACCTGCTTCTTCTTCTATCAATGCGGATATCAAATACTCGATATGAAAAAGAAAATAGATACTCTAGGAACTGAAAATCTGAAACACTGCTTTTGATTAGACTTCAATGAATTTCTTTAATTTTGATTAGTCAAAAAATAATTAAATTATTATTCTTATCCAAAACACAGTCGTATTAGAATAGTCTAGTAAAAGAAAATGTAGATGCACTTATGTTGCTAAATAATGCGTCTGGAAGCAAATATAATGGAACTCACCAATAAAGATTAGTGCTAATTTAAGTAAACTCCACTTTGATTAATTTAAACTAAATAGGGGGAAATGGTGGCCCTAGATTTGATACTTGATAAAAAACAATTTACATAGTTGCACCCATTTAGTAAAAAAAACCTTTACGACGGAGTACAGATGAGGTGTGTTAGAGGATACGAAAAGACATAATTAATTATATGAAATATCAATTGTAAAACTTATTTTTTTTTCTTACTTTTATTAGTGATTCATTTTCCTCAATTTTAAAAGAAATTTATTTTCTTAGAAAAAATATTTCTAAAATTTTTTAAACCGATCAAACCTAAGAAAATTTAAAACTATTTTTTCCTATACCCACTGAACACAACATGAAAAACGTGTTAGATCCATATATTCCATCTGGAATTCCTATTTTAAAAGATGTTAATTGCTTTAAGACTGATTCAAGAGGGAATTAATGTTGAAGATTAATGAGACATTAGTGCGTAAATGTAATTAATTGAGTGGAGATTTCATGATTTGGGTGAAGATATATATGGTGTAAACTTTCAATATTCCATCACTTATTGGTTGGAAGACAAATTATGCTCCACAACTAAGCTTAAATAAATATTTTGATGAGGCACCATATAGGTTTCTAGCTTAATCATGATTAATTAACTCACCACACATTCTTGGACAAGTAATAATATAATAGTAGTTTCTATAGTTTTGGGTCATTCTCAAATCTCAACCACATATTCTCATTTAGGTCATTGAATATTTAATAAATAATAAAAAAAGTCAAACCCTAATAATAAAAGGAGTATCTGATTTCGCAGTGGTGGATATGATGCAGGATTAATTCTAGTGTTAATGCTTGTAGTAAAAAAAAAATATTATGAGGCCAAAAGGGCTAAGGAATTTTGCAACCTCTTAACCATCAAACTGAACATTTCACTTGTGGCAAGAGGTGTTAATCTTTATATATATCATTAAATGTATAATAAATAATAATAAAAAAGTCAAAAATAGTATCTGATTTTGCAGTGATGGACGCAGGATTTTAGTGTCAATGATTGTAGTAAGAAAATAAAAAAATAATTATAAGGCCAAAAGGACTTGAACACTCAACTTTAAGGAACTTTTGCAAGCTCTTAATCACTAAATTAAACATTTAACTTGTGTCAAGAGGTGTTAATACTTATATATATATATATATATATATATATGTTAGACCAAATGTTGACCGTAATTTTTTGACAAAGGGGTGTCGCTTGACACACCTTGGCCAAGGGTGGATCCGCCCCTGCTGACTTGATTATATTATATTTAATAAAGTCTACTTTTAAATAAAAACTTCCTTGATATCGTTGGAGCGTGATAGTATAAACAGCTACCAATTGCCTTGTGTGCAACACACTACATCAAAAATGATCATTAGCGGTAATTAATTCTCAATTGTCACTAAATATGTATTTTTAGCTAGCGACAATTAGCACTCTTTGTATATGTCCCTAAAGTCTTTAGCGACATTGGTTCTCATGGCACTTAATTGATGCTGATAAAGACTTTAACACTCTTTATTAATATCAATATTTAATGCCGCTAAAGGTTATTTTTATTATAGTGACACACTAAATTTCTAAAGGGATAATTTGCAGTAAATGTGCATAACTTTTTACGAACACCCTAGCTAGTATTGTTAGGATTTCTCCGGAGTTCCTTACGATAAATAGATTTTCTTTTTTCTTAAAAGCAAAATAACACGTTATCAACTTTTTCTCAACTAGTTCTCCCTTCTTGTAAAATATGGATTCATATCGTCTTCCGAACAACCTAGTATTGTTAAGTATTTGTCCTAAATTTCTTACTATAAATAGGTTTTTTTTTTCTTAAGAAGAAAACATAAAGTTTTCATATTTAACCATTTCTTTTCTCGTAGGAAAAGGTTTAGGAGTCTATAAATAAAGGTTCGTTCCATCTAAAGTAACATTCAAAATTTAATCCTAAGGGCTTCGAGAGTTTAATGTAGGAGGAGAAACGATTAAACGCAATGATATATTATCACATGTGTGAACCTCTTTGTATTCCAAGGGAATAGTGTGAGGTTACTTCTCTCAATATTCTGTACTCTCAAATTTATATAGTGAATTGCTCATTTTCTTTGTGGATGTAAGTTGGTTGACCAAACTATGTTAAATCTTTGTGTCTTATAGTATATTTTTTGTTTGTCTCTTTCGAAGTTTGTTTTGCTAACTTTCACGTGATATCTAATTATTTTCGATCATTACAAGTATAAACTTAGAACTTGAACAAGGACATAATACTTGGTGAAAAAATTCCCCTAAGACATTAAGGACATGTTTCCATGATGACCTTCTATAGCTCCGCCCAAAGAGGAAGCACGCACTAAGGCTGCTGCAAGCAAATAATGCAACTCGATATATAGTGAAAATTATTTATTCGTATAATTAATATATAACCAAAGTACTCCGCTATAGTAAAAGTCAAAATAAATGTTTAACATTATAATGGGGACAAATAATGACCATGGCTTGAAACTTTAGTCTTCTAGCAATTCCATGGTGACCACATTTTTTTTTATAAAGCTTACTTTGTGAATTAAACCATGTGCTAATCATGATCTTCATTCTTTGCAAATTTAATATTCACTCTGTATCAAAATAAGTGTTACTTTTAAATTTTAAGATAAAATTTAGCATGTTTTATCAATTATATCGTTATACTCTCATGTTTGATTTTCAAAATAATATTTATTAAATAAAGATAATTTAGTAAATCATATATTATATTTATTAACTTTTTAATAGATATAATTTAATTTTTATTAAAATTACACTTATTTTGTAACGAAAAGAACAGATAGAGATGTGATTTTTTTTCTAAAATCTATTCTTTTTCTTGACAATTCGATGAATCTAATCTTTTTAGTAGATGACTAAAAATCTAAAATTAAAATTGACTCCTTGCTGTCTTTAAGATAAGATATTTAAGGTGTCATATCTTTAAGTTTAAATTTATAAGATTTTTACCTTTGGCTTCATTATATTTATTTTTTAGGTTATAAATCATATTTATTATTTATATTGATTTTAGTGAAGTTTTTACACATAAAAATTTATATTTCTCATGGAGAACACAGAATATCTCAAAGCTCTACTTGCTCATATTCGGTTGCACCTCCTCATATGCAGTGGCGGATTCAAGATTTCCATTAAGGAAGGTTAGAAAAAAGAAAATAGTGGTTTGAACTCCTAAATCACTAAGTCAATCTCTAATCTTATATTAAGGAGGTTCAAAATCAATATATAAACATAAAAATTCTTTAAAATACTTTAAATATACAACGTAATTTTTTGTCGAGGGGGTTTGGGTGAACCCCCTCGACATACTCTAGGTCCGCCCCTGCTCATATGTGGACTTGATCCTTTCTTTTTGCATTTTTGAAACATGTGTAATGATTTTTTTGGTTTTATTTAGGTGGCGGATGGAATTTTATTAATATTTTTTAATATTATGTTGAATATGTGTGATGGTCTCCTATAAAATTTTAAATTATTTTAAATAATATATTTTAAATTATTTAATTATATTACATTTCAATAATATATTGCAAAAGATATTTAAGATTTTAGCATATCCAACGCCAACGCCAAATAGACTCACGATCTAAATTTAATCGGAGTTTCACACAAAAATAAATTGTCCTTGAATTAAATATGAGGAAATACGCTGACATTTGTAGGAAAAAACGACATTTTACACGTTTTATTATTAATGGTTTATTGGAACGTTAAAATTATTTATTTTCTGTTGTTTTAAGGGCTATATACTGATGATTACCAAGTTGACAAAGTGGTTAAATTTGGTCAAATTGAGTGGACAATTTCATAATTTGGGCAAACAAAGTCAAGGAGGAATTCTAAATTTTTAATAATATATATATATATATATATTGGTGGAAGACAAATTATGTTCCCCAACTAAGTGAAAAATCGTCATTATTAGCCACCATATTATAGCTCTTAGCTTAATTAATTTGTTACATCATTAGGACGGTTAAGAATACTTAATTCTATTGAGAATTTTTTAATAAAAAGGTGGGTAGACATATATATAGTTTTAATGGTTCATTTTTTTATTTATCAAAAAATAAAAAAAAAACTTTCTAACTAGTCTTTGGATGTTGTTACACCATTCTCACATCCCAATCACAATTCCTCTTCTTCTTATACAAAATATTTGGGCCCTTTTTGTGTGTGTATACTCCCTTGTGTCATTTTATGCAAATTTATTTGATTTAGCATTAATTATAAAAGAAAAAAAAAGAGTTTTAAGATCATTTATAACAAGGAAAAATCCTTCTGATTTAGAATTTGATTAGAATGATAAAATAACATATTTTACATTATGAAGTATTATTTTTTATTTTTGAACATTTTTACCCTTTAACTTTAACACCTTTTAATAAAAATCAATTTATTTTAAATTAAAAAAAATATTATAGACTATTTAAATTTCTAACTAAATTTTCCGGCCATTTATCATTATCCTTATAACAAATGCATGCATGTATATGACCAATTCATTTGACAAAAAGTCTACACACCAAATTTAATGAATAGTCTATTTATTAAATTTTAATCGATATCTGCGAGCTTTAATAATTGCTTTTATATGATGAAGTTACATATCGTCTTGTTTAATAAGCTTGCCAACAAGGCAATCGATTTTCACTTCGAAGATAATTATATTTCCAACATGTTCCTCACGTGTCAAATTAAACTTTTATAGGGTGAAGCATATAAAATTCCATTTTGATAATAAATGGTGATTTGATCCAATCCAAAAATTTTATCACGAACTTTAAATTTAACTCACCTTCAAAATTTTACTAAGTGAAGAATATTCAAGATCATATATAAGCAAGTTAAATTTGCCACCCATCCACATGCATGGGATAATTGAACACTCCCACACCCTTATATTAGGTCTGCCAAGCGGGGACAAAATAATATGGGTATTTAATATCGAGTGAAGCAAAAATTATATGAATTTAATTCTGATACGTACCATGTTAAAATGTGTGACTATCTCGACTCGCTGCAAAAATCTAGAGGGCTTCTTTCTTCTTTCTTTTTTTTCCCTCTCTTTTTTGAACAAATATAAAGCCAAACCTGTTGGGAAATGACAAATCAAGCACAAACTAAATTTATATCATGTGTTCCAGCAATATGTCAATATTTATATGTCATGTCCTCATGTTACTCAAAGATTCATTACTATTTTCTATGACAAATCTTAGAAGATTACAGACAAACCACATGTGAATTTCTTCAATCTTACTATAGTTGATTGAGAGTAGAAAGGCCACTAAATGAGACAAGTGATATAATTAGTGTCTAAAGAAAAGAATAAGTACTATCATTTAATGTGAAAAATTAGGAAATTATCAGAGAAAATGATCAAAATAGTCCTTGATGTATAAGGGTTACTTTATATTGATCCTTAATATATTTCACATGATCAAAATGGTCCTTGATGTATTATAAAAGAGGATCAATTTGGTCCTTTGACCTAAAACTAACACATACATAAAAAAATCAGGTTAATTTTAATCATAGATCCCACTTGCAAAATTCAAAACGGTCAGAAGTTTTCCCTTTCCCCTGCCTTCTCCATTTTCCCGATCTGTTTCAGAAGAGCTTGGGGATATAATTTTTTTGCTCCTCAAACCATTAAAGTAAACTTCCCTCTTCTCATTTAATACAGATTTCACAACAAAATGTCAAGAAAGATGAAATTTTTCTCTTTTTAGTTGATCTCTGAATCTCCAATTGGTACTCCTATTCAAAGATGATAAGTGAGTTTTAATAGAAAGCAATTCTGGAAGTCTTTCGTTGTCATTTTGTAAAAAGTTGATTGTTTTTGAAGATACATACAGAAGATCTAATCAAAGTCCTATTAAAAGGTGACGAAATTAATTCACAATCAATGCTTATGATTTCAAAATTAGTAAAAAAAAGGAGTGAAACTGAAAGTATTTAAAAATGGACAATAGCATGGTGTGATAACATTAGTTGAAAGGAAGATTGAGACGGAGTTAAAGTTAACCTATTTTTTTTTATGTGTCTCTTAGTTTTAGATCAAAAGATCAAATTGATACTCCTTTATAATACATTAAGGACCATTTAGATCACCTGAAATATATTAAGAATCAACATAAAGCAACCTTTATATATAAAGAACCATTTTAATCATTTTCTCGAAATTATCACAAGGCTTATTTAACTTTTTTTGTGACCTAGTACCCTAACTAGACAAAAGGACAATTTGATCTCAAATCAATTTAAAAGTAAACATCTATATCATTCATCATGCTTGCTTTAATATATCTCTAATCACATGGAAAAAGGAGATCATCTTTTGGAGATATAGATTGTTGGACCTGACTACGACACCTTTTTCTGTTAATATCAAATTAATTCAGCGTTTAGTATCTATATTGAAGCACTTATAATTTAAATTTACATCGCGTATGATCTTGTAAAAGGGGAAGCGTTGTCTATCCAAAAAATTTCATATACAATGTTAGACATTAAATTCTGATTAAAGATGAAGGGATTATATTCGTGCTACGAAAATCCTCGTTAGTGACCTGCCTATCAAATCCATCACATTATCAAAAAAATATGTCTTAAAATATATATAATCTTGGCAAATATTAATAAAGTGAAGGTGGGGAAGGTAGTAAAGGGGGTGGGGTGGAGAGGATAGGGTGATGAGAGATGGGGTGGTAATGAGAGGTGAAAAGGAGACCATCAATTGAAATGTAATTTATAAAACGTGATTTTCCTATTTAATTCCACTCGGGAGATTATTTTTTCGATTTTTAAAGAACATGTTCCTTTTAGAGGACCACTAATATTAACAAGATTAATTTTTATGAATATTACTATCTGCGTTCATTTTTACTTGCGACTTATTTCTAAAATAGATTTTCATTTTTACTCGTCACTTGACATACCTCAGCATTAAATAATGTTTTCCAAATCAGTTTCAAAACATCATTTTATAGGGGATAGTTTGATAAAATACTTATATCATTTATTATTTTTTTCTTAATGAGTGTGTCAAGTCAAACTATGACAAGTAAAAGTGATTGGAGAGAGTGGTTATGAGTAAAATAAATAAGTAAACATATTTCTTTCTATTAACTTTAAACTTTTTTTTATGTATTAAAGGGAGTAAAGGACTTGAACATCACTTGACTATTAATATGATCTATTAGTAATAGTTATTATCGCATAAAAGTCATTTTCTACTTACTTAAACAAAAATATATTAACACCATATGATTACCTAGTTGATGAGTATTCTTATAAATATTTAATTTCTCTATCTTTGCACCAATTTATAAAGTATTCTCCTTATTCTCATCTTTTGATACTTCATCAAATTTTTTGTTTTAAATTTTTTATCATATCTTAACACAAAATTAACTTCAAAGTCATCATTAGCATGTCCCAAATTTCAACAATTACATAGGCCCATGGGCTTTAATGCTATGAGCTTTCGAATGGGCTGTCATCTTCGGGCTTTGAAAAATTTGGGCCTTAAGGTATAGACAATTTTTTAAGTTTAGACGCTTCGACATCAACTTCAGATATACGCTATTGAAATTGAAAAAAAAAATGTTGAGATTACAAATACTGTCTAAAGTTTGGTATGTTTGCTCTTGCAAGAAAATGTTTAATATTTTTGTTTGGATTTCAGATATATCGTTGATCATGTGCTTGTTAAATCCTTTCTATACATTTCATTATACTATATTTCTTTTAATGTGATCGGAGGTTTCTCAATGAGAAAAGGCGAATAGAGAAAGCAAAAGTGGCTCTTGGGGGAATACAAAAATATATGAAACGAAAATCTAAGTCAGTTGGTTAACTATCTAAACGCTGATCTTATTGATGAGGGTTCGATTCTCTATCTTGTTATACACCATTTTTTTGTGGTAAGTCATAAGGTTAGACACCATAGATGTCTTTGATCCTATATCCAAGTATGTCAAGGTAGTTGTTCTACACGTATACTTCGAGTCATTAAAAGAGCTATTTTAAAAAAAAAATGACAAACTAAATAAAATGGAGAGAAGTCTTTGTTTAATCCCGAAACCAAAGGCAGTGAGATTTTATGAGATGGGACAAGGTTACACAACTGTCTTATCAGTCCGCTGGGCGTTAAAAGTGTCCATTTCTTTTAACAATAATGAAGACTTTTAATTATGCAACACTTTTGCCTTTATCCATAAGCATTTTTGAATTTGTTCTTGACATTTTGTTTGTTCAAATTAAAAATAAGAAGAAGTATGTGTCACTTTTATAATCAGGAATTAATAATCGGGAACTTATTTGAATCGCACTAGTTTAGAAATTAATTATTATAGTTAATTTGCAATATTACGTGTTTTGCCAAATTTTAGAGCATTTAAATATGTTCAGATACATGTATCTCGAGGCACATATAATTCTGAACTATCGTAAATGATATGTAAATATATTTCGTCATATTTTTGGTACATTCGTGCTTCTGTCGTCCAAAAACTAGATCATATATATCATTTATACTAACGGTCATACACGTGTCATAATCTTATTCACAAACAATATTTATTAAAGTATTGAATCGACGGATAAAATTGTGTCACGTGTCCCTATTTAGTCCTCTGTTAAAGTGACAGACATTATGCTTTAATCTTTGGATGGCAGGGACCAGTGTGTCAAAAATGTAATGAAGGATATCTGTATTTTATTTACAATAGTTCGAATATATTTATCCTTTTTAATTTTTAAAAAAATATATAGACTATAACAAATTTATAAATTTATTTTATTAAAATTAAACCACTTTAAATTTTATCAAAAAAATTTCAACAGACTAAAAACAATGCTATCACATGGATAATTTATATACCTCTCTTCTGATTTCACTCTATAACACTCATTTTTCAAATGGTTTACGATAATTACATCTATCTAATGATTAAAACAATTAAAATAAAAGAGGTAAGCGTAAAATCATAAATCACAAAAAAGTGAATGTTATAAAGCAAAATTTGGTGAAAGATCTCTAAAATTAAACCTATAATAAATTTTTTTTTAAAAAAAATTACAAGTCATGTGTGTCTAGAAATTTCAAAAGCAGACAACAATAATTAAATGTATAGAAGCTTCCACGACTTCGTATGAAATCTTTCAGCTCAAATACAAATATATTCATTAGTCAACACCAGTTGTCAAACAAGAAATTTATTTAATTGACGTATTGTACGATAATTATTATCACAAAGTCCATAGTAATCCGTTCCCATTTCCGCACAGAGCTATAAAAGAACACCAACGAATGAGTAACACAATTATAACAAAATCTTCAACATACAACTAGAAGTTGCATAAAAATATGTCAATAGTGAAATTGCTTGGTGTTAAAGGGAGCCCAGCTAGTCAAAGAGTTGAATGGGCTTTAAAGATAAAAGGGGTAAAATATGAATTTATAACAGAAGATTTACAAAATAAAAGCCCTTTACTTCTTAAATCCAATTCAGTTTATAAGAAAATTCCAGTTTTGTTGCATAATGACAAGCCTATTGCTGAATCACTTGTTATAATTGAGTATATTGATGAGGCCTTTGAAGGACCATCTATATTGCCTAAAGATCCTTATGATAGAGCTATCGCGCGTTTCTGGACTAAGTTCCTCGATGAGAAGGTAAATCGACTGTCTGTAACATAAACTTATATTCTATTATAGATTTTGAAAGTTGATTTTCAAAAAAATTATTGTTTATTTATGAAATTTTAGTCTGAATTTCAAAACGTAGTTTGAATTAGTTTGTAGGTGAAATTTAGTACTTACAAGTTTAAAAAATTATTTTTCTACACAAATTAAAGATCTTTTTGTTTTTTTCAATTTTGATTAAATTTATGATCAAACGTTAATAAAAATAATATATTTTCTATTTGGTACCAAGAGAGTCATTGGGATGATTATTTAACTTTTACTTTAGTGACAAATTTTACTAAATTATTTTGGTAAAAGAAAAGGTAACTCTTCTTTATATTGAAGTATGGAAAAAATCACTAAAATATCTCTGTGTTTAATTAATGAAATCATGTGACACATAGATAAAGTCAATCGTCTTCCTTGTTTTTCACAATAATTTTTGATACAATAATTTTGATCAACGAAACTATTTGTTTTTTCGAGAAAATTATTTTATGAGGAAATTATTGTTTTTGGTTATTAGAAAGAAAAAAAAAATTATGACGGAATAAAATGACTTTTCTCGCTTATGGCAATAATCATTTTTTATTGAATAATTTTATTTTAACTTCATATTAGTTGCTCCGTCAAAATTTTGACATTCAATACTCAATTATTTTTTTTAATCAAATTACTCTCTAATTAGTTATTAGGATGATTAATTAAAGTTTGTCTATTTTTTTCTCAGTGCTTACCAGCAGTGTGGAAAGCTTTGTGGAGCCAAGGAGCTGAGCAAGAAAAAGATAAAGAGGAAGCTTATGAGGTCCTTAAAGTTATCGATAATGAACTTAAGGACAAGAAGTTTTTCGGGGGAGACAATATCGGATTTGTTGACATAGTAGCCAATTTTGTCGGATTTTGGATTCGAATTGTTGAAGAAGCTACTGGGGTTGTACTCGTGACTAGTGAAAAATTTCTTAATTTTTGTGCGTGGAGGGATGAGTATCTTAATTGTGACAAAGTTAAGGAAAATATGCCGTCTAGAGAAATGTTGCTTGGTTATTTTAAGTCTCGGGTTCAAGCTGTTGCGGCTACTCCCAAATGAATATCTAAATCCAATTTCCTATGGATTTAGTTTTTCACATTTGTAGTGGGGGGTTTGTTTTTCCGCTTTATTTGAGTCCAGGGTTTATCAAGAATAATTTTTTTTACCTTGTCTCCATTATATTTTATTGTTGTCTATGTTTTCTTTTTTAAAATAAAAGTTGTCATTTAGAGAAATATTTATCTAGCCAGCTCTATAGGAATAAGACTTGTCATAATAAAAATAAAGGTTTTGGTTAAGTTTATTCATGGTTATACTATCCATCAAATATACTTTTATAGTCATAAGTATTTAAAAATATTGATATGTGATCGAAATCGCCCAAATTCACTTTAAATATCCCATTTTCCCCACATCCGCGGAGGAGTACTTTCGAATATTTTTCCATAATATAATGAGTGACAAATTTAACTAATAAATAAAAGTAAAAAGATATTTTTAATCCTTTTTCAAAATACAAAATACAAGAAAAGTTAAATTGTACTGAAGACAACAAAACTTATACAAAAATCTCTTGATGTAATGTGCATGACTAGTAAAATGAAAGCATTGGATAATGAATATGTAACACTTAATAAAATAATTGTGATAACACTTATTAGCAACACTATGTAGTATGTATTGTCCTATTATTTAGGAAATATTTATGTTAGTATTTTAAGGTTAAAATTTAAATTTGAAAATTACAAAAAATATTTTTTAAAAGATGGGCTGGCTCAGTCCAATGTGCAGATCTAACCATTTTAAGGCTCATTGTGATGGACAGACCTGACTTGAGTTGTCAAATTTTAAGCCCATGTGAGTTTAGTTAGCTCTAATTTTCACATGGAAACTTACCTACATAAATTCCGCTTGTATCACGCCCAGACACATGTATATCGAGATATATGACTTAAAAATAAGTATAATATATTTTAGGTACATTATTTACAAGTGAATTTTTGTGTACTTGCGATACATAATAAATTTCTCTCGCCTCTCTCTGATCTCGCTCGTCACTCTCCTATGTATTTGATATTTCAAATATATACGAATTAAATCACGCCAGAGACATGTATCTAGTGTGATTCATATTTATCTGGAATACATAATGAATCTCACTCGCCTCTTTCCCTATTTTAGTATATTTGATTGTAAAAATAAATGTATTTAAGTGTTTCTTCCTTAATATATAGTAGCGAAAATGTATGTATCTTCTTGACAGAAAAATCTTAATATATGATAAAATACACAATATTTTGAAATTAGAAATAACTATAATATATATGATAGTAAAATATCGATAATCGTTGAATTTTCCATTTTACCTGAAACGGTACATCCAACCATAGGATGTCAATCAACAAATCATGTATCTCTATAAAATTCCAAAATAGACAGCAATATTTAAATGAATAGAAACTTGGGATAATTGTAGGAAATGACAAGCTAATGAAGGTAATTATATGCAGTAACTTCCCTTTTAATTATTTCCTTTAAAGGGTAAAATATCGCTCAATTTGCTATAGTAGAGCCCATCGAATTGTATAAAAAATTTCCCCCAAAACAAAATCCTTTTTTTTCTCTTTCCCCTTCATATTATACAATCTCTTCTTCTTTTCTTCAATTTCTCCTTAATTACCTTCACAAATTCAATTTCAAATTTCCAACTTCTCTAGCACGTCTTTGCGGTTTACTAAAGTATTTCAAAAACTTCAGGTACCGCCCAAAAACTCATCTCACTTTATCAATTTTTATTTATTTATTTTTAATTTCTTCAAACTAATTTTTCACTTCGCTTCATAATCCCATCAGATTTTTGGTTCAAACAATGGATGTTCAATCTCTATCGAAGAGATTCACATGACGTATACCATTGCATGTTGAAAATAATGTTGAACACCTATCGTTTTCCTTGGGTCTAACTCAAGATTTTGGGAAGATTTCAGGTTCAATGTCTAAATCGAACACTATGCTAAAGATCAGATCCAAATTGAGAAATGACCCAACTAGATTTGTGGATGGAGGTGTGAAAGATCATGCCGATGTTGTTGATGGGTCAAGTAAGAAAATGAAAGTTAAAAATAAAGTTGTTGGTTCAGGGTCATTCGAACATCATAAGGTATCTGTATAATCATTGTCTATATGTTTTGATTTTATATTATATTTATATTTTTGTGTTGATTCATGTATTATACTGCATGTTTATACAATTGTAGTTGTATAAATGTATAAATGTATAATCTATCTTAGTATCTGTTTTGTGTTTGTGTTGATTCATGTCTTATACAATTGTGATTTTATAAATGTATAATCTATCTTAGTATCTGTTTTTGTGTTTGTGTTGTCTTCTTATACAATTGTGGTTGCATAAATGTATAATTTATCTTAGGTATATGTATATAACTAAATAGGTATATGTATAGAACTGACAAATTCGTATAAACATATAACAATTTCATACACTTATACAACAGTTTCAGACTTTATATACACAAATTAAAGCTTTATACAAATATACGATTCACGAAAAAATATGAAATAGGTATATGTATATAACTGACGAATTCGTATAAACACACAACAATTCATACACTTATACAATTCACCAAAAACAGTAAATAGGTATATCTATATAACTGACAGATTCGTATAAACATTTAATAGTTTCATATACTTATACGATTCGTATAAACTGACAGTTTCAATAGCTTAATTGATTTTTTGAACGGACTACAATGAAGTTCTTTCGGTTGAAGAAGATGAAGAAGGAATAAAATTATATTGAAACAGAATCCGCGTGATTGCTGGGATTTTTTTCCTTTTTCATCCAACCAAAATTACAATCCTTTTTAATTTAAACAATTAAAATGTATAAATTATACAAAAAAGACATCCGTAGCAAACTATAATTTTGCTACGGAATGCAATTTTAAAAACTTTGCTAACGCACAAAATTCTTAATTTTATTTTTGCTATATATAAAATTTGCCCTGTAACTTCCACGACTTCGTATTGGCCAGTCAACACTAATTGTCAAACAACAAATTCATTTAATTGGCACACAGGTCAACATTATCACAAAGTCCATAGTAATTCGCTCCCAATTTTGCACCAAGTTATAAAAGAACACTAAAGAATCAATAACACAACCATAACAAAATCTTCAACACAACTAGAAGTTATAAAAATATGTCAAGAATTAAATTGCTTGGTGTTCATGGGAGCCCAGCTAGTCAAAGAGTTGAATGGGCTTTAAAGATAAAAGGGGTAAAATATGAATTTATAACAGAAGATTTACAAAATAAAAGCCCTTTACTTCTTAAATCCAATCCAGTTTATAAGAAAATTCCAGTTTTGTTGCATAATGACAAGCCTATTGCTGAATCACTTGTTATAATTGAGTATATTGATGAGGCCTTTGAAGGACCATTTATATTGCCTAAAGATCCTTATGATAGAGCTATCGCGCGTTTCGGGACTAAGTTCCTCGATGAGAAGGTAATTTTATTTCTTTTTTTTTTTTTATATATGCTCTCATTTGATCATAAATTTTCAAATTCTTTTTTTTTTTCTTAGTGCTTACCGGCGGTGTGGAAAGCTTTGTGGAGCCAAGGAGATGAGCAAGAAAAAGATAAAGAGGAAGCTTATGAGATCCTTAAAGTTCTTGATAATGAACTTAAGGACAAGAAGTTTTTCGGGGGAGATAAAATTGGATTTGTTGACATAGTAGCCAATTTTGTCGGATTTTGGATAGGAATTGTTGAAGAAGCCATTGGGGTTGTACTCGTGACTAGTGAAAAATTTCCTATTTTTTGTGCGTGAAGAGATGAGTATCTTAATTGCGATAAAGTTAAGGAAAATATGCCGTCTAGAGAAATGTTGCTCGGTAATTTTAAGTCTCTGGTTAAAGTTGTTGCGGCTACTCCCAAATGAATATCTAGATCCAATTTCCTATGGATTTAGTTTTCACACTTGTAGTGATTTTTTGTGTGCTATACTTGAGTCGAGGGTTTACCAAAAATAATCTTTTTATCTTTTTAAGGTCTCCGTAAAGCTGCATATACATTAGTACTTTCTCTATATCCTATTTGTGAAATTATAATAAATATGTTATCGTTATTCATGTTTTCTTTTTGGGAATAAAACTTGTCATTTAGAGAAATATTTATCTAGCCAGCTTTCTAGGAATAAGACTTGTAATAACAAAAATAAAGGCTTTAGTTAAGTTTATTCATCGTTATACTATCGATGACATATATTTCTGCATTCATATAACTACTTAAAAATATCTCTACGTGGATGGAATCACCCAAGTTCAATTTAAATATCCCATTTCTATAAAATAATTTGTTCCCCACATCCACGGAGGAGTACTTTTGAATACTTTCCTATCATATAATGAGTGAAAAATTTAATTAATAATTAAAAGAGATATTTTTAACTCTTTTCTCAAAACGAAATATAAAAGAATTAAATTATAGTGAAACCAACCATACTTATACAAAAGTCTCTTTATGTAATGTGCATAATTAAAAAAAATATGAAAGCATTGGATAATGAAAATCTAATACTTAATAAACAATTGTGATAACTTATGAGCAACACTATGTAGTATATATTGTCTATAAATTTTTTGTGTTAGTATTTTAGGTTAAAATTTAAATTGAAAATTACAACAAAAAAAAAAAAAAAAAAAAAAAAAAAATTTAAAAGTTGGGCTGGCTCGGTCCAATGTGCAGCCCATGTAAGGCCCGGCAGAGCTAACCATTTTAAGGATCATTGTGATGGGCAGACCTGACTTGACTTGGAAAATTCTAAGCCCACGTGAGCTTAGTTGGGCCTTGTTGATCGCTGTAATTTAGGAAAAATTATTGGTACATTTTAATAAATAATTACTTATTTTAGTAATATTTTTTATTTATTATCATTTATAGCAATACTATGTTAAATATGCAATATGTATTAAAAGTGAATTATGTATGCAATATATATGAATTATATATGAATTATAATTGTTTTTAAAAATATATTATGTTTGTTTGGTAAAAATTTGACACATTGTATTATAAGTGTATTAAAATGTGTGATAAAATGAATTTTCTATCATTAAAATTTGTATTATATGTGAATAAAAAATTATTCTTTGTAATATGAATTAAACTTGTATTATAAATGAATTAAAAGTGATCAAGTGAAAAAGAAATATTATTGCTATAAATGGTAAATATTTTTTTATTATAGTATACCTATGTAAGTTTTCCTTTAATTTAGGAGCTAATTGTTTAGATATACTTTAATTTGTAATGGTGTTATTTTATCAGATCTTGATGTGTTCAAATACATTTTGATACGTCCATATACATATATATTGTAGATCAAAATACGTGGACTCAAAAATTGGTGTAATATATTTCAGATGCATTGTATCCAAGTGGATTTTCAAGTATTTGTGATACATAATAAATCTCTCTCGCCTTTCTCGCCTCTTTCTCTGATCTCGCTCGTCTGTATTTGATATTTCGGATACCAGCGAAATAAAATACACCAAATATGTATCTGGGATACATAACGAATCGCATTCGCCTCCTTCCCTATTTTAGTATATATCGTAGCAAAAGTACATGTATCTAAGTGTATCTTCTTCAATATATGATAGCAAAAATGCATGTAAATGTATCTTTCTCAATATATAATAGAAAACTTTTAATTAATGATAAGATACGTAATATTTTAAAGTAGAGATAACAATAATACAAATAATGATAATTATTGATTTTTCCATTTTACCTAAAACGGTGCCTCCAACCATAATGATAGAAAACTTTTAATTAATGATAAGATACGTAATATTTTGAAAGTAGAGCTAACAATAGTGATAATTATTAATTTTTCCATTTTACCTAAAACGGTGCCTCCAACCATAACCTGATTTTGATTATTATATCATGGATATTAATGATGAACTATTTAAGTATGAAAACCATTAATGGTCCCTACAAATCATACTGTCATATTGATCTTAGTTGGACTAATAAGTAAAATGGTATTATATGTGCAAACAGCTAAGAAAATAATCTGAAAGATGATTAAATTAACTACCAACTTACATATAATTAGTGACTTCAAATTGGATTTCAAAATCTATCTTATCTAAACCAACTCCCAATATATACATAATATTCACCTATATCTATATAGGGGTACGTCAAACTCAAAAGTCAAAAGACATCTACCTAATTACACCGTGACCAATATTCGAATAGATGATTATATATGATATGATATATAATATATCTCTTTGAGAATTGATTTGTTTTTTCTGTATATATTAACATGGATTATATATGATATGATATATAATATAGGGGATTTTTCACATATAGTCACTAAAAGTTGCTTAATTATACTACATAGTTATAGTTTGCTTATTACGATTCGTAGCTACATGTTATAGGGAGGAGAGTGACGAGCGATATTGGGAAAGAGAGGAGGGAGGTTAGCGAGAGAGGGCATTGAGTGGACAGAGGCGAATTACATATGTATATCTGTCAAAATAATTATATATATGTAACTGGTATCCATATGTATTTGTATATCTGGGGAGAGAGATTGGGAGAGGGAGGAGAGAGGTGAGTGAGAGAGGAGAGGGAGCGAGAGAGGCAAACTATATTTGTATATCGGTTAGATAATTGTATATATGTTACTATTATGTATACGTACCAATTATTCTATTTGTACATATGCATACAATTTGAATTCTTATGCAATTGAGTTAAAACATATGTATGTGTATATACAATTTTCTCGTTTTATACAAACACAAATTATACGTTGTATTTGTATAATTCATGAGCGAGAGAGAGCATGGAAGGCAAAAGAGAACTATGTAGAGAAAGATTTGTATTTTAATAATTATAAGTGTATGATATTTGTATACTTTATTTCTTTCGCTTTATACAAACACAAACACGAATTATATATTTGTGTTTGTATAAAGTGAGAGAGATTGGCAGAAGAGAAGCAAGAGATAGATATTGGGCAGGGAGAGAAGAAAGGATTTTTGTTTTTATTCCAAGTGTTATTTTCTTTGTTTTAATTTATTTGTGTGTTACTTTTGTTTTTCAGTCTATCTTAAAAGATTTTTTCTGGTAACTTCTTAATTTTAGCTTCTATATGATATGTTGAAAACTGCAAGATTGAAGATAATTTGATGTGTTTTTAATTTAGTATCATGTGATTCAGAAGTCTTCTAGCTCCCTTTAAATTATGTGTCAAGTTAAAACGAGACAAATAATCAAAATGAGTAATAAATTAATTAGTTAATTTTAGATACTACAACAACAACAAGATACTCGATATAATTTCTCAAGTTAAATATACGAAACACGATGGAAATGGAGCTTTATTCCAACCTCATAGAGGTAATAAGCTTCCACCCTTAGTAAATTAGTTGTTTTAAGATGGAGGTTCGAAAAGACCAATCGTGATATGTACTCAAGCATTCATTACATAAATAGATTAATTATTTTAAATATAAAACCATTTTTTAATTATATGCATTAACCTCAATACGTTGTAAGATTTTTCAAACTTACATTGATGTGGACATATATAGAAGAATGACATATTGTATTTGAATAATTAATGTAAGTAATCGACAATGGCGAATTCAGGATTTAAAGGTTGTGGGTGCTCACTTCCTTTAACATAAATTTGTTAGCAATCACAAACGGTAAATGTATACTAACTCAAACTCTTTAATAAAAAAAGTAAATGTATACTAACTCAAACTCTTTTTTTTCATTAACTAACTTTAATCAAACATCAAATTTTATTACCTTACTTTTGTATTTTGATTTTGAAAAGAAAATAGGTTGAAGTTTGTTGTTGGGCAGTTGCGCTGACGGTTTTCTCTTTGAAACAAGAAGAAGAAGAAGAATGAATGACTTCGTAGTTTGCTAAAAGAAATAATCCCATAAAAGTGAACAGTGCAAAAGGTTTTAAAGCATAGAAAAAGTTAAAAATAAAAAAGAAAGAAAAATTATGCTATCTAAACTAATTAAGAACAGGAAAAGTCAAAACAAGTAAGAATAGGAAAGGCAAAACAAGTACAAAATTGGGAGTTAAATAAGCCCTTAATTAGAAAAAGGAAAAATTAAAATAAAAAAAAAGTCGTAAAATTCATTGGAATTTTTTTTTTTAAAAAAAAGAAGAGTTAAATAAGCCCTTAATTAGAAAAATGAATTATTTTTTTTAAAAAAAAGGTGTAAAATTCGCTGGAAAAAATTTAAGAAAAGAAATGCTACTTGGCGGGATTCGAACCGTCGCTAGTGGCTTAGCGCGCCTCTTAATGCAGTGTTTGAACCAGCTCACCCACAACTGCTTTTGTTTTATGGGTGCTCATTTAAATTATAATAACATATGTATCATATTTTCTATATATATACAAAAAATTTCGGAAATCAATGGGTGCTCGAGCACCCGCGTCTGGCTTACTGGGTCCGCCCCTGGTAATCGACGCTCAAAAACAAATACATAAACTTTTTAAAATATGAGCAAAAAGTATTTTATAACGTAGTCAGATATCTTATTGAATCGGGCTAGAATATAAATATGTAAATAAAATTAAATAAATTTAAAAGATTGTCGATATATTTATCTCGAAAGAAAAGAGGGACAAAGGAAATCAGATTAGCTACATGCGTCCATGAAATACAGATATCTTATTAAATCGGACTAAAATATAAATATATAAATAAAACTAAATAAATTTAAACGATTGTCGATATATTTAGATAGAGCAAATCAGATCACCTACATGTGTCCATGAAACACAGAATGGCATGTTTGGGACAGAAAATAAACGACAACACAAAAGCAAAAAAGGGGTGAATTTATTTAATTTTTAAACTTATGAGTATCCATGTTGTGTGGGTCTATTTATGGACAACTTATGTTTATTTGTAGACAAGATTGGTTTTGTGTGGGACATTTTAATTGAGATCTTATAATCCATAACACTCTCAAACTTTGGACAAAAATAGGGAAAAGTAATCTCACTCATACATCAAATATCTATAACTTGTCCCTACATTAGATACTTTATTATAGTACAATAAATTTTACACTAATTAAACATCACACTTATTAGTTTAATCAATTGTATGATGAGGAAGTTGACCTACTTTTTTGTTTTTTTAATTTTCTGATCGTGTTCAATAATTATATTGAAATTTGATCAATTTTAAATTTTTATAAAAAAATTTCACATCGTGAGTAAAACGCTCTCTAAAAAGGTGATTCTGTATCAAGGGGACTGAAATCTAATTTTGAGTATGCACAAGTAGACACTTAAATTTGTATAAACTTGGACAAGCAACACACTTGTTTTACATGGCATAATAAACATAAAATGTCACGTAAGATATAAAATTATCTTGTAGGGTGCCACGTAGGACAAATGTGTTTATTTGTTCAAGTTTATACAAGTTTAAGTGACTACTTGTGCACATCCAAAGTTAAAAGTCATAATTGTCAATTAACGTCAAGTTAAAGGTCATGTTTATACATTATTATATATATTTTTATTTTAAAAGAATGATTTATTATTTTTATTTTTATTCTATTTCAAAAAGATTAATTTTTTTTTTTTACAACATTTTAGTTTTATAAAAATAACCAAATAAGCTACTAAGATTTACCTTGATTTATGACTTTTGACTTATTTTTATTAACTTGACTAAAAACACTTTTCTATTTCACCCAAACATTATAAAATTTCCTTTAATTTATTTTAATTTAAAAATATCTAAAATAGAATGATCCAAACAGACTCTAAGAAAAGAAAAAAAATCTTTAATGTCAGTGCTCTTAATTAAAACTGGATTCCACTTAGTTTATTTTCCCCCACAATCAGGGCCTTGGATCATTAATCTTGAACATGCATTATATGATTTGTCAATATATTGGCCCATATGTTTTATTTTATTTTATTTTATATTATTTGCTTTTCCACCAAATGTCCAAATATAATAATAATTTGAGTGAACTTTTATCTCTCTAATCCTTGCGTTTAACATGGACTTAAACCCCTTTTTGTCGGTTGATCATTCCATTAGGGTCTCTACATATTTCCTTCTCTATTCTTATCATTTTTTATGTTTGATGTTTATATTAGAGTCTGATTATGAAAAAAATTTATTCGCATCAAATATCTATTATTTTTAACATAATGAAAAAATTCCAATCTTCATATCATAAATCATATTGGTCCTTGCTGTTAGGGGTGTATAAAAATCAAAGTGAACCGATAAAAATATTATTGGTTTGTTGTTACTGGAGTATTAGGTTAACAATTTTTTTAATGATTTTAATAAAAAATTATTGGTTATCGATTTGATATTGATTTTTTAATATTGAGTTATTGGGTACAATTGATAAATTAAGACTGGTAATTTACTATTTTTACTTGTACATGAAAATCATATATTAATTTTAATATCTTACTAGTTATTATATTTGTCCTTTAATCTTCAATTTACACTTCATTATGATTTTGAGTTTACAATTTCACTTTATACAAAACGTTAAAATCTAAAGTAAGAACCTTATTCTTTTTAATTTCTCTTTGTGTTACAATTGTATAGTTCTTTTCATGTTTGCTATTATTGTTTCTATTTTATGAGCATTTGTAAAGTTACATTATTTTATGTTTTCGAATTAAATTTATTAGAAAAGTCATATATTTGTTTTATAAATATTTTTTTATTGATTAAACCGAAACCAAACTGTTAAGGACCAAAACCGATAAAAAAATTTTTAATTGATTTAACATATTTAAAGATCGAAAACAGATAAATCAAACTAATAGTAAATAAACCGAATCGAACCGACTGATGCACACCCCTGTTACAATATTACTTCTTCAAAAGGATTCCAACCAAATCTATTCTTGATTTATTATTTTGTAATTGATACTTGAAATTTATTGACTCAATTAAATTTGAATTTGATGAACTTATTCAAAGCAAAACATTTTCTATCAAGTGTTTATCCATCCTCGAATTCGAACTCGATGCATCAAATCAAATTTTAAGAATAGACAAAATTAGTAATCAACTTAAAGGATGTGTTTTGACAAAAGAGTACTTTTCTTACTTTTTTTTGTTGTTCGAAATAAAAATATATAAGCTTGTAAATATATATATTTAATCTAGACGAATACTATAAAATAGAATAGTGAAGGTCTTGCATAAAGTGGCTAAAACTAAAAATGTCACTTATGAAACTTATTTTCTGCGTACGACAAGTCATTTTCAGCTTAACATAACTTTGACTATGTAAGTTTACATTGCTTGTTTTAGCCAAGTTTTGAGATGTATATCAGATTTATGTCGTACACAAAACTATTACCAACAGGCAAAAAATATAAGAAGCAATGTGGACAGAAAAAGCATTAAAAGGCAGCAAAGTGTTTGGCCACAAAAATACAATTGTAACAGAGAATTCCCATGCGTTCTACGTCTGTCTTTAATAAATGCATAGGCAAACAAGTAGCTACTACTCACTATAGCCTTGTACACATTGCTAAAGTCGATCTGTTCGTGTCAGATACTCCAAAAATAACGTATTTTTGAAAAATTCAACATAAATACGATAATATCTTTGGAGAGTCTACAAACGTAGTGCGCTATTATTACATGGTGGTGAAATTAAAATAAGATCTTTAGATGTGTAAGTTTTTGTTTAGGGATCTTAATTTGGATATGATTCAAATTCAACTAACAAGTTCAAATTTTACAAGCTGACCAAGTCAACAAATGTACATTTTTTTCTGTTTGAAGGCAACAAATGATAGAGTTGTTTCAACATTTGATGTGACTAAAGAAAGAAAAGTAGTAATATATAAGGAGAAAATGGTCATAAAATCATTCAAACACTTTTTTTTTCTATTCATTGTCTGATATCCACATTAAAACCCGACTAAATCTGACATTACGCCAGAAAGTCCAACCTAAAAAGTGCTTCCTAATAAAGACGATTTCATATTTGGAGGAATTTGAATTTGAAACCTCTAGTTAATGATGAAAAAATACTTATCTCTTCATCATCCACATTGAAGCTCGACTAAATCTGATATCGCGCCAGAAGTCTCATATTGTAGGGCTAAAAAGTGCTCCCCTAACAAACACAATTTCATATTCAGAAGAACTCGAATCTAAGACATTTATTTCAAAATGAATGAATATTTACCTCTCTATCACGAGTCGTATTGGGATTTCAATATACAACACTAAAGGTACCCTACCTATTCTATTTTATTACAACCCAATCAAAAATGCCCAAAAGTATATGGAAAATGATAGTCAAAGTAAAATATTTTATGTAACATTTTCTTGAAGTGGAAGTATTGGGCTGGGCTGGGGCCATAAATGGGCCATGACAGTTGGAATATTTTTGGAGGGAAAACCCGTGAAGAATCTGTGACCGTTGAATCCAAATCCTAAATAGAGATTTTATTTGGATAAATGTGTTGTTCTATTTTGTTATGAAAATGACATTTACGGTTCAAAAAACAAACCAAACGATCACTACTCCTCCTTTCGGCGCCAAAAAAATATTGAATATGAATCTTCTCATCATAACGAGAACTCACTATCAAACAACTCGTCCTACTAAAGTATCAAAAATCATTTGGTTTGAGTGACGAAAATAATGAAGTGATCAGTATTCATCAGTCAAGATAAGTTGATCATTCCTAACTCATTTTTTATTGTTTCTTCTGTCTCAATTCACCTCGAATCATTTTTTCTTACTCTATTTAGATCTGACTTAATTTAAAACTCTTTTCTTACTCTAATGAACTGATTTGGAGTCATGTAATTATCTAAGGTTTAGTATAAAACATATTTCGAAAGTCTAGCTTCATATCAAGTAAATTGAAACGAATAGAATATTTATTATCAATTACGCTATCTTAAGACATAATTACTTATTTATAGATATAATTTAATACCTACATATAATTTTTGATATATTATATTTATCGATTATTTTTAATTAACTAACTCAAACGAGTACTAAGTAATATATGAGACAATTAGACTATGGGAAAGTCATTTTCTAATAATTTGATGTATGTCCTTTTCACTTTAAAAACATATGGGAATGAAAAAAAAGTTGTTGGCCAACAAGCCGTCCCACTTTGTTTTTGTTGAAGATATAAAATAATACTCCCACCGTCCATAATTGTTTGGCATGTATACTAAAAATAGATGTTCAAGATTAATTGTCAATTTAAATAATTAAGAAATAATTAGTCATTTTTTTTCTTCAAATTTGCCCTTAATGATAATGTAGTTCAATTGGAAAGTTAGGTAGACTTTTGATATTCTTGATAGGGTTATATTAGTCAAATTATATATTATATTAAATTTTTCTTGAGGGGTGTGCATGACCTTAATATGACAAACAATTATAAATGGAGGGAGTAATTAATCAATAATAATATGGTATAGTAGTTGATAATAAAGCACGGAATATTTGTTTTGTAATCTATTGGTATCTTTAGAAATTGTCTTAAATGGCATCTGTTTTTCTACTCTAAATAATGACAATTATTTTTACTTCATTAATAAGGTTTCATGTGCAAATTCAAACAGGCCAGATCATAGAGTTATTGTACGCTATTTGGGGGCTTGTGCCTGCTTTAAATTGGTAGAAAATGAAGAATAACACTCAATTTTCTATATAGTTTCACATATGCAAGGGGTTAGAGTCAGAAATTTAGTAAAAAATATATAATTTTAAAAAATATTAAATTATATATATATATATATATATATATATATATATATATATATAGTTTTATATAAGGTAATACCTAACCTCTCTGCTTTTATTTATTATTATTGATATCTTTTTATTTTTAATAAATAAAAGATTACTAGACATTTTATCTAGTGATAAATTTACTCGATATATAAATATATACATTCAAAATAACTACTATTTACTTTCACTAGAGCATGGTTAAGTGGTTGAAAAGTGAATTTTTCATTAAATACTTGAAATCGAATCTACTCTCCATTTGTTATTAGTCATGAGCTTGTCGTATGAGCCTCGTCTAGTGCAATTACATTATTTTTGAATGATTTACGATCTATTGCACAGTGAGCAGATTACAATCATCTCGGACTCTTTACTAATGGACTTAAACATGGTTTAATTATTATTTTATTATATGTATGAAAAGTTACGAAAAATCTCACTAGTTTAAAAAATAGTTACTTAGATACACTCTAATTTACAATATTACAATCTTACCAAATTTTAGTGCATTTAGATACGCCCGTATACATGAAGATAAATAGGATAAAAATTATAAGTAATTTGTTATATATACATTTGATCCAAGTCGATTCGCATGCATCTAAGATATACAGACAAATATTCCTCGCCTCCATCTCATCTCACTTGTCACTCTCCTACATATCTGAAACACATACTATCTCGCTCACTTTATCCCACCACTTTCATTCTGCTCGAGTTCTTGTTGTTTTTGTATATATATATATATATATATATATATATATATATATATATATATCAATGTTTATATCTCTCAATATAAATAGAAAACTAAGATATATAACTATTTACAAATATACATAAAATTAGTATATTTATTATATGAATGTATATATAATACAAATTGATTTATTAATTTATTATATCATCCATAAAATGTGGTACACTAAGAAAAAGGCGGGAAATAAGCGGCGGCAGTGCCTCCTTATGAAAACGACGGGGCCGTATACGTAGCAGTTAAAGACGGCCACTAACCCTAAATAGTGTGGGACCCACAACTTTCACATTACTGCCACGTCGGCATATCGTCAAAAGTTCAGATCCTTTGCTCACTTGATGAAGAAACCTCACTATTCAACTATTCTAATTTTTATTTTTGTTTTTTTTTATCAAATTTAAATTTGTTTAAATTTTATTTCTTATAAATCAATACTAATATGTTATTCGTTCAAAATTTATTTATGTTCGTTTTATCGTGGATAACTCATTGTATAAGTACGTGTGATATGTTTAAAAACATGTAAAATTGATATTAAATAGATAGTGAGAATATGGGCGATATAATTTTTTGAAAAAATATTCAATTGATTATTGTTAGACCAATGGACACTATCGATGTGACTTCGCCATTGCTTAGCGTGTATATAATAGTGGGCAAAATATCTTTACTTCATAGTTGATGTGAAATGTTATTTTTCGATATCAAAGTATAAAATTATACAAAATTTAATAATTATATATAGAAAATAGTTTTTAATTGGGATACTTTCACATATAGTCACATAAAAATACAAATTAATTACTCTCCATAACTATAATTTGATAATTACAAATTGTATCTACATGTTATATGGAAGAGAGAGGCGAGCAATTGGGGGAGAGAGGAGAGAAGGGGAAAAGGGTGGGAGAAAAGTGAATTGTATATATATGGGGTTAGATAATTGTATATTATACATATGTATTTGTATATATGACAAGAGAGATAGAGAGAGGATGGAGAGAGGCGAGCGAGACTGGGAGAGGGAGGAGAGAGGCGAGCGAGAGAGGGCAAAGAGTGGGAGAGAGGTGAATTGTATATGTATATAATTGTATATAACTGTATGTTGTACATATGTATTGGTATAAATGGCAAGCGTGAATGGGAGAGGGAAGAGAGAGGCGAGCGAGATAGGGAAAAGAATGGGAGAGAGGTGAATTGTATATATGTATATAATTGTATATTATACATATGTATTTGTATAAATGGCAAGCGAGATTGGGAGAGGGATGAGAGAGGCGAGCGAGAGAGGGCAACGAGTGGGAGAGAGGTGAATTGTATATGTATATAGGTTAAAAAATTCTTTATTATACATATGTATTTGTATAATATGACGAATTATACATATACAAACGAGACTAATTATATAAATTCGAATTCAGCTCATATAATTAATGTATAATGTTAGTCGCGAGTGATAATTATAGTGAACTATAGTTAATTTATATATTTTAGATAATTTACTATATTGCTTTAAATTTTATGACTTGTTTCAACATACAAGTGAAGACATGAAAAGAATGTTCTTTGCTCAGACCACTTGTTTTTAATGAAGAATATATAAAAAAATCATGAGTCTAAATTTTCTCTCTTGTATCTATGTTACATTAAATATTCAAGAATTACGTGTTGGTTGAATTAATTTTCACTTCAAATTAGATTTCTATTATATTGATTATTCAGAATTTAATAGAGATCATATGGAATTGATTTACAGAAAAGAATGATTTGCTGACACTTATATTTTATTTTGGAGGTATACTAGCATTTATGCCAAATCTAATTCTGGTCTATTAGAAATTAATTAAATGTAATTAATTATTATTATCTCAAAATATATTTCAATGTTACGTGTTTTAATTTTTTTTATTAATCTTAAAATTGATATCTTTGAGATGTCACTCAACAAATTGTAATTATCTCAATTTCTTAAAATTCAATTTTTATGTGTTTTAATTAAAAATTTTAAAAAAAACCTTTAAATTTGAAAGATAAGAAAAAAATAATAATAATAAAAATAATAGAGATTTACAATCAAGAGATTTGTGTGCAGGCAGATCTTTTAATGAGCTCATTAAGTTACAGGCTTTAAACATATGCACTCTGACCATGTCTCCTATTTCCCTACTTGTAAATACTCTCTTCAATTCAATTTATATCATCTTATTTTATTTTTACTTCATTTTAAATTTCAAAATTAAACATACAAAACTATTTTTGATGATATAAATAAAAATAGATTAACATAAATTATGAGTTCAGAACAGAATGAGAATGTCAATTTAACACCAAAGAATGTGGTGAGGGAATAAAATTGTTCTTCCAATTTCGAGTTTAAGTCTTGAGTGTATATTATTTTTTCATAATAAATTTTTTCTATCGAATAAAGTCCTACACGTTATAAATGTAAGTTAACTAAGTTTCAACGTCAACATCATGATTGTTCATGCAGAATAAATATTATTGGTTTATTATAATGAGTTATTCATTTAGTAGTTTTGATAATATTTTTTATTTTTCAATTGCCGAAATATCAATTTTCAATAATTTAAGGGTTTTAAAGAATTAACCAGTAATCTGATAGTAAATTAAATGATTACATTTAAATTATTTAATATATAAAATACTAATCTTAGAGTTCAATTTCATAAATTTATTTTTTACTATCTCAAACTATAAGTTATTCTACAATGTGTTTGTATTTTATTTTAAGAGCTCGTTTCGATTGACTTAAAGTCGGTCATATCTACTTTTAAGTCAGTTTTTGATTCCTGAAAGTGATTGACTAAGTCAAAAATGACTTAAAATAAATTATGAAATGTTAGACAAGATTAAAAATTACTTAAAATAAGTCAAAAATAACTTCAAATAAGTGAGAAATAACTTTAAATAATGTCTCCCTCTACTTTTTATTTTTTGACTTTAAAGTCATTTTAGTTTGATTTAAGAGCTATTCTTTTTATGTCAATCCAAACGAGCTCTAAGTAAATTGGTTTGTTAACGTACTTCTAAGTGATTTTGAATAATTTTATTAATATCAAATCTTAATGATAAATCGATAACAATCGAAAGCTAATAAATCAATCAGTAAACTAATATTTTAATAATTTTATAATAATTTAGTATATTTATAAACTAATTATCGATAAATCGAAGTTCATCTTTACTACAAATTGATAAATTATATAGTAAAACATTACCTATAAAATAATTAAAAATATTATTAATTCATGCAAAGCACGAAGTAGTACAACAAAAGGAATTAGTGGATGAGGACAATCTGTGTGCTGCCACCCATTTTGCCAAATCACAAAGGCGCCAACACGTTATCATTAGATTACAATAATCTTTTATAATTAAACTCAACTAAAACATTAATTAACATCTTAATTATTTTAATTAATTAATTCCATATTATTTTCAGGTAAATATTCCTTAATTTAAAAGAGGAAAAGAAAAGTAACTATAGTCTTCCCACTTCCCATTACGTGGGGTCCACCACTACACTGACGTGGCAGACGTGCTTCATTTACTGGGCCCCAGAACGGCAATGGCGTGTAATTCACTCGCCGACAACGCAAGTGAAGAATGAAAAAAACTTATTTTTTTTTTAATTTAAAAGCCCATACATTATCTGTATTTATTTTTTTGAATTAATATAAATATCAACTGTCTCCGCTAGTTTTTTTCTCCTTTCCACCATTAAAACTGAACTTTGAATCTCTGAAGTTTCATTTTTAAAGCTCTGTTTTTGTGATTTTTTGTTGGTTTTGAGATGGGGGAAGATTCGAAGGAGTGTGAGTTTTGGCTGCCGACGGAGTTTCTCACCGGCGATGATGCTTTTATGGGGTTTAAGGGGAACAGTAAAGGAGAGGGAAATGAAAGAAAGAGGTATTTTGGGTGTGATTTTCAGAACGAGTTTTCATATGGGTTTAACATGTTTGGTCCTCATTCGGATCTGAGCTCGCCGGTGGAGTCGGTTGTTGGTTCGACTGAGACGGAGAGTGATGAAGAAGACTATATCAGTGAGTTAACTCGACAGATGGCTCAGTCCACTCTGGAAAACCGCAAGGTATTTTTACTTTTTTTTGGTGTTTGTTGTTATTCGTTTTATTTTGTCTGCTAGTTCTCCATTGATTAATTTAGAGATTGGGGTTTTTCTTCTTCTTTTCGTTTTCTGTAGGTGTATAAATTGTCGAGTTCTCCTCAGTCAACTTTATGTGGTGTGCTTGGGTCTAAACAGGGGTTACAGAGTGAAAGCCCAAATAGTCCTTTTGAGGTTTATTCTCCGACGGAAGTGCAGGGGGTGAAGGGGACTGTGGATTTGCTGTATGCTGCTGTTGGTGAGGTTGCAAGAATGAAGAAAATGGAGGAAGAGGTTGGAATTTGGGCTCCTCCGAGGAAGACAAGTCCAGTCTATGAACACCCAAAAATGACTCAACCAAATCTTGGCTCGTTTTACTCTAATCAGCCACCACTCTCTTACCAGCAGTTTAAAATGGCTCAAGTAAGCTTCAATTCAGTGTATCCCTTCACTTTTCTTCTTATGTTCTTCAAAATTTATTAATTTTTTTTGTCTGTGGAAGTGCAGTTTCAGCGTTTGAAGCAACAACAGATAATGAAACAAAGGCAAGTTTTATTGGGTCCTGAAAAAGAAGGATTTTGGCAGTACCAGTTAAGGCAGAACCACCAGAATCAGAGTATTCAGGGGAGAGACAGAAATGGAGCTGAGAGGCCTGTGAACATGGCAATGTCTGGTGCTTGGCCTGCTCTGCAACAACCTCACCACCACCACCACCACCAGCAGAAACAGCCACCGCCGCCGCCGCCTGGCTCCGGCATGCGTGCTGTTATCCTTGGAAATGCTGCCCCCAAAAGAGAATGTGCTGGAACAGGGGTTTTCATTCCTAGAAGAGTTGGAGCTCAAACTGAAACTCGCAAGAAACCAGGTAACCTTTTCGTTTTCTTCTCCCCTGTTTTTTTAACTTCAAATTTCAAATTTGCTTTACCAAATTCATATACATAATTTGGTTATTTTTGCAGTGATTTTTACCATTGGGTTGTTCTTGTTATCCGTTATATTTTATTAATTTTAGTTTCTTGAAACTGATAGTGAGAATGTTAGACTGGAATTTTGTACTTTTGCTCCTCTGTTTTTTGGCCTTATGTGTTTGTTTTTATTGAAATATGAACTGTAAATTACGATTCAAATCGTTTATACAGTATAATAATTTTGGCTCTGTTCTCATAATCTCATGTTATTATCTTCTGTGGTGTTTATGTGTTTTGTCAATTTACCAGGTTGCTCCACAGTTCTTTTGCCAGACAGAGTGGTCCAAGCTCTGAATTTGCAGCCTCAGGTTCAACCCAGATGTAATAATGGTAAACAAATATCATCATCATTACTATTAAAAATGTATTTGTTTGTTAGTCCTCGCAGATTTACTAAAATCTTTTTTTGTTTGTTAGGTGGAGCTATGAAGTACCCGAATATGGGAGAACAACAATGGCGAAATTTAAGAAGTCAGGCACCAGTAGCATCAATGTCTCAAGAACTTCAACTTCCTCAGGAGTGGACTTACTGAAATCTACTGACTCAGAATTCAGAAAAGAAAAAAAAACTTGTGCTTAGTTTTTGGTAGTGAAGATTTGTTTGTTTAGTTGAAAAAGGAATGGGTTTTTGGGGTTAGTAATTTTAGGGTTATATGATGAACTAATTTCATAGTAAGGTAAGGAGGAGGATGATTTAGGGGTTAGTAGGAGACAAGGCTCTAGATTCAAGGAGGAGGAAAAAAGGTGGTTTAGTAGATTTTTAGGTACTGTTTTGTTTTGGATTAAGATTAGATTATACTAAGTATATGACAAAAATAAACTTGTTTTAGTCAATCAAGAAATGGGGGAGAAAGTTGACTGTGTCTTGTTTTGGTTGTGGAATACTTGAAATACAGTCTAATTTTCTCTTTTTTTGGTTTATCAGCAAATGTAATGGGAATTATCTATCAATAAGTATACCATTTAGACTTTTGTTTTAATCTTCATTTGCCTCTTTTTAAGTTCTTTTTTTTTTTTTGCATTATTATATAGGTTTGTATTATGAATGTATATTCATTTTTGTTTATTTTGTTTATATAATTGAGATAAAAAATTTGGGTATTGGATACTAGATTGGAAGGTGTGGTGGAGTGGTAATTATTTCTTTATTTTACGAAGTTTAGATCTGAGTTCCTTTGGATACATGGTTGTCTTTTTTAGGGAAGCGCTTAATGTCATTCTAAGATTTCAAGAGGCGAATTTAGATTTAATTGGATTATAATTTTGAGTTTCTTTGGATACATAGTTATTTTTGTTTGTGAGCATTTTACACTAATAGTAGTTTTTGAAGTGAATTTTAATTTAGTTGGATTCTAATGTGAAATGTCAGACACGAAATGAAAAACAAAAAGAAATACAATTAAAATGAGAATTTGCATGTTCTTCATCAAATTTCTTGTTCTTCCCCTATCCCTTTATGTTTTTTTCCAGTGATTTAATTACTTATCATTCGAACAACTTTCTAATGATAAAAAGAAAAGAGTTCAATAGCAAAAAAGGGTTAGTTAGTAGGGATATCATGTGCAACTCTACATTGAATATTGTGAAAGTGTATTGAACTACTTTAGTTCCTTGTGGAAGAAAAAGTGCTCAATATAGGGCTTTTTTCATAATCTTCTTATCTCTTTCCTCTTTTTTATTTTGTCCTTTGATGAGTTTTTGTAATGTTATGGTCAAAGATATTAGGGACCCAAACATGCCCTAGAGATCTTCTCTTTCACATCTCATTCAAATGAAAAAGATTTCGAATTCAAATCATAAGAATATCACACATATTTTCGATAGAAACCGTTTCACTTCTAATTTTTTTTATGTGACTTTAAATTAAATAAAGGGAAAAGGATTTGATATACCCCTTAACTTTGTCATTTGGAGCTAATATACTCCTTTCGTTATGAAAGTGGCTCATATATGCCCTTATCGTTATACAAACAGCTCACATATACCCCTATCGTTACAAAATGAGCTAACATATACCCTTCATTTAACGGAAGTTCAAAAATTAGTTTTAAATTTATATTTTTTACTTTTAATTTAAAAAAAATTTATTTAAGGCTATATATGATTCTTCTATCAAAGTTCAAGGTATATTTTAATTTTTTTCACACATAAATTATTTTTTGACTTCTTTTATTATAATTATTTGAGTTTCTTATTCTAATTTTATTTTGTTTTCTTTCATTCCTTAGTTTAAAGAAAAAAAAATTTATACTATTTTTTTTGTCTATATTGTAATTTGATTTTTGTATTCGAAGAAAAAAATTCGGTCATCTACAATAAGTTTTACTAGAATATTAGTGAAACATAAATAAACTGGATTATCAAAATAATAATTCTAAAT
Organism: Solanum lycopersicoides; assembly: GCA_022817965.1. Lineage (NCBI taxonomy): Eukaryota > Viridiplantae > Streptophyta > Magnoliopsida > Solanales > Solanaceae > Solanum > Solanum lycopersicoides. The sequence continues at coordinate 86,207,847 of CM040627.1, forward strand.
TAGTCATTGAAATAAAAAAAAGTCAAAAAAAATATGTTTGACGAGGATTAAATTTACTCATATGGAATTATATTTTTTAGAAAAAAATTAATGAAAAATTAAATTAATTTTTTTTTCATTTCCGTTAGAGGAAAAGGGTATATGTGAGCTATTTGTTTATAAGTAGAGATATATACGAGTCACTTTCTTAACAAGAGATATATCAATTCTAAATGACAAAGTTGAGGGGTATATCAGACCCTTTTTCCTTAAATAAATGAAATTTATTAGGGTAGTACATGAAACCCTTCATTTGGTTCTTGTTTTAAGTAATAATAATAATAAAAAAGCTTAGCTGTTATTTTGGATAGTGATTAAAATATAAAATTGGGTAAAGAGTATATGTGAAGCACTAAATAGCGGTCACTTATAGAGAAATGTGTAACATTATAATGCTTCGTAGAATGTTGCCCATATAGGACGGATGTGCAAAGTGTAAACAAGACTCTTTGGTATTCAAGATGCTCCATACTTGACTTTTACTTTTTCCAATGTTTCATGTTTTTAAATTTTAAAATATAAACTTTCTCCGTTACAATTTATCTGATGTTGTTCAATTTCATACAGAGTTATTGAAAAACTTTTGAATTTTAATGAAAATATAGATTTTGTTACTAAACATAAATATGTGCAATTAATTTTGAAACTGACTAAGAAAAATGTGTCACATAAATTAAAACGATGAGATAAGTACTTTAATTCATATAATTTGTCAATTTTATTTATTTAATATTTAAAATAAGATAATATAATTTTATCATTGTATACTTATTTTATTCTTATTATTCAATATTAATTACATCAAAGAGTGAGATGAGTAATAACTACAGGTGATAAATTTTATTTTCATTATTTTTTAAATAGTGTACCAACAAGTAAATATAGACAAAGGGAGTACAAATTTGCCTTCATATAATTGGAAATTGATCAACTTTGCCCTCAATTACATTTGTAGTATCACACATATATAAACAAGCAATTATTGTATCACTAAACTAAAATAAAACAAATGTAGTAGTATATGTGGATTCATATGAATGGAATGAAGCCAACAAAGTATATAAATAGTACACACATGTATAAACAAACAATTATAGTATCACATAAACTTTAAAAAAACAAATGAAGTAGTATGTTTGGATTCATATGATTAAAATGAAGCCAACAAAGTATATAAATAGTATACAAATTATCTTATAACTGAACTTACAAAATTTATCAATCCAAAGCCAGGTGGAATAAGGAGTTTATCAAAACTTTATTCACGAAACATTATACTAAGGATAAAACTATTTTTATGTTTACATAACATGCTTTGAATTTCCTCAACTTCTTCAACACTCTAAATGAAAGTCACGACTCCACCATCGACCCGTCACACTTTAATTACCAACTCAGATGGTAATTCATTGCTCATTTCTTGATCAGTATGAAATTGATAAACCTTACAAACAAATCTCCCTGCTGCATGACCAACAACAGCCACCAAAAAAAACCTAAAATCTGTAGTAACAATAAACACAACCACCAAATAAGTCATAAACATTCTAAGTCCATAAAATCCAGATTCTTGTAACAACATTTTAAGCCCCTTTTGTTGTTTCTTAGTACTAAAACTGTACATAGAACAAAATTCAGACATAAATGCCATCAAGAAAATCAAACAAACAGGAAACAAACAGCCCCCTTTAGTCATTTCACAATCAGACCATCCTGGAAATTGTGTTTTTGTGTAAGAAATCCAGTAACTTGAACTTAATGATGATTTTGTTTGGGTTGAATTTGCATTAGTAATGAAATAACTTCGCGATTTCGGAGGATAATTGGTTGAAAACATAACTATATTTCTTAAGTATGGTGTTATGTGAACTTAATTAGAACTGAGTGAATTATAAAGAGCAAGAAAGTAATGAAGTTGAGTAGTAATTTGGAAGCTAAATTGGCTATGATTGTTATTACAATCATGAAGAGTAACTTGTACTTCTATAATATCATATACTAATTAAAGAGCTAATTGTCATCACTCCATTTTTCTAGGATATTTTTTATTATGAGTTTATCTTGCAAGGATTGAAACATAATTGCCAATGATAGTCATTACAATCATGAATATTTATTTACTTTACCTTGAAAAGTATTGCTACTATAAGGAGCTCCAATATGCTATGTTATTCGAGCTCTTAAAAAAAACTATGTTAGATGTTATGTGCCGGACGGATCCTTCAGGATGTCTAATATGCTATGTTTATCGAACTCTTAAAAAGTACCATCTTAATCGTTAAAAATATCATCTATATCAGATCCTTCAAAATATTCACCAAGATTGACAACATTTCGAGGACCCAAGCAACATAGTTGGGTACGTATTACTATTAGCTTCCATTAGCAAAATGAATATTTTTTGTTTCTCATTCGGTTCGAATTTACGCCGAAAAATCTTCATATTCCCACTTGTTTGGATTTGCGTCAAAAAGTCTCATACTGGAAGTAAAACGCTCTCTAACAAAAATAACTCTATAGAAAATAACTCAAACCTGAAACTTTAATTAAAAATGAATGAATATTTGCCACTCTACCACAACTTCATTGGTGCAAACATGTGATTTACCACCATTAGGTAAAAAAGATTGTTTTCACAATGGGTGTTGTTTGATATGTTTATCAATCATTCTCAAATCTATTCCATCTTCAAGACCATTGCCACACCTCAATGATTACCAAATTGAAGTATCAATCCTTCAAAAATATATTTTTTTATTAAGAATCCGATACGAATACGATAATATTTATTAAAAGGGAAAAACCCGATCAAGAAATTAGAAATTAAAAAAAGAAGAAATTGGGCTCCAAAAAACCCGACCCGATTATCTATCCATATCTTTTTTGAAAATTGGGCTTCCAAAAACCACATGACCAACCGCATGGCCCAAAATCGCCGCAATAAAAACTCCACCATTATAAGACATAACAGCAAGCATAACCATATAAGCAAACCCGGCTCGAACCGCTTGTACTCCGGCTTGAAAGAAAACCGCTGCAGCCCGGTTCGAACCGGGTTTAACCAACTTCAAATTTGAGAAAAACTCAGCAAGAATAGCCAAAAGAAAGACAAAAATCAAACCCAAACCATACATTCCTTTGCTATTTCCAGGCCAATTTGGGAAAAGAAAAAAAGTTTTTCTTCCCCAATAGAATGATAAGTGAAAAAGATGATGAGTTTTTGGGTGAATTTGAGTTGTTTCATTTGAGTTAGTCCACTCCATGGGCAATGGTGGGTTCATTTGATTAAACCCGGTTCAAGTTTGAGAACCACGTTAATGGGGGGTTTAAAAAGGGTGAAAATGAAATGGAGGTGTGGAGACAAAGTGCATATTGTTTGTCCTTTTTACACGTCCTCTTTCTTCTTTTTTCCTTTAGTTAAAGTAATTGGGCAATCATGTTCACATGCTGTCGGATCGGATCGTCTGATAGAGTGCATCAATAATAATTATATGTATATTACTAATGTTATTTTGATACATTTTGTTTATAGTATGCATTAGTAATACTTAGATATTTACTTACCTTTAGTAATATATCATATTCAATATTATTTTTATATATTCTACCAAACAATTAAAAGAATGTATTTGTGATGCTGGCATGAATAATGTATGTCTTAGTTATATTGAGATCATTTTTTAGTGTATTGTTTAGTTTGATATATAAAAAAAATGCATTGTGTAATATCTATAAAAATGAGTGATAGTTATGTTATTAATTAATCTATACTTGTGTTGAAATAATTTGTATTATTAATACATGAAAATATAGATTATTAATTAGTAATATTCTCTCTATTTAAAAAAGAATGTCCCTATTTTCTTTTTAATTTGTTTAAAAAAAATAACGTCTTTCTTTTTTGGTAACACTTTAACTTTAACTTTCCACGTGGCATGTTTAGGACACAAGATTAAAGGGCATTTTGGTACATTTGACATAACTTTAATTTAGAACCACAAGATTAAAAAATCTTTTTTTTTTTCTTAAACTCCATTTCAGGTCAAACTAGGTCATCCTTTTTTAAACGAAGGAAGTACTTGTTTTATAAGCAATATAGTATATATATATATATTGAAATTATACGCCAACTAAAAAAATATACTTAAACAAAATACTAATAATACATAAATTTAATGTGTACACTATTTTTGTTAATTCACTCTTAACAAACTATGCTTAAAAGAGTAGTGTCATGCTAGTACCCTATTCTAATACAAATATTAGCCAACCATTTGTATATAAACATTTTGACACTAATAAATAATTTTCCCATAAGAATCATTACTTTATGTTTTTTACATTTGAATTTTTTGGGCGTGTGAATAACATACAATAAGAATTGCATTTTCCTTTTAAAGAAAGAATCGAATGTGCAATTACTTGTTTTGAAGCAATCCTATTTCACTACGTACGCTTTTGGTCTGACAGTTGGTTTTTCTTTTTCCAATATTAGCAATAACAATAATTTAACTTAATTAATTTAAATATATATATTATATATTTATAAATGTGAAATTAGTATAGGATGGAAGATATGATTGAACTTTAAATATGTTTAAACTATATATGTAGTTAGTTTATGCAGTAATACGAGGTGTTAAGTTCCAGAGAAGAAAATACTATTGTTAAAGTCTTTTTGAATAGACTAATTTTAAATCAAAATAATTTAAACACATTTTTATTATTATTTAAATAAAAATTATAGAATATAAGTACTTTTAATCATTTATTATATGTCAAAATAACAAAAATATACTAAAACCTATAAGTTATGAAATATCATTTTGGAAGATTTTTGACATATTTGTCAACTGTTTTAAGTCCATTCAAACGGGTTCTTAGTCTATTACTTAAAAAAAAAAATCTAAATTCGTGTCTTATTTTATCATAATCTCTAAAATTTCTTATTATTTTTTTTCTAAAAATAAAAAATCCCCTCTCAGATACATCATTCTCTTCTCGCTAGTACATTCCAAATTTCCCTCTCGGATACATTTTTCTCCTACGTATTCGGATGGCTCATTTCCTCTCTGATATATTCATATCCCACTTTGATATATCTCATCTCTCGATACATCCCTCCCTATGGATCTGGATGTTTGCTTATGTATTCGAATTTTATAAATTTTAAGGAATTTTTGTAATTTGAAGAGTAGGAAAATAATTTAATTAACTCTTAACTCTATAAAATTTATGTAAATTATAAGGAAAAAAAAGAGTAAATGATTTGGGCCTTGCTGAGGAGAATTTGGGCTACTAAAACCAATTTCAGCTGCATAAACTTGGAAATTAACCCACGACATAATATGGGCCAAACTCAAAGGAGTTGAACTTATGGGCTTTGGATTATTATCTCAACCCATAATTGCAAAGAAAATGGGCCAAGTCTGGAGCTTCTTTCAGGGTGGAGCAAACCGATAAATTCGAAAGTTACACGTTTCATATCTCACTCATCCAAAATTTTATTTAGATACTCGAATTATAACATGTATTAACACTTCGAATTTATCGTCACGTCTGAAATATTGAAACAAAAGAATGTTCAAACGACATTTTATTTCCCACCCAGTGTTCGATACTCATATTGAAGACGACTCACACAAGAAAATCTCACTTTTGGTAAAGTTTTTCCTAATAAAAATGACTCCGTACCTAGAATTCGAAAGAACCCACCAATTTTGTTTCAATCAAAGTCTTCTCTACACAAAAAAAAAAGTACTTTTTCTCATTATTATGTGACAAAAATGAAGTAGTACTTTTTTTCTGGTAAATTGCAGACTTACAATTGGGTCCATATATCACAATAATAGAGAAATAAAGAATTTTTTTGCTATAGCAAGTCAAACAGATATGGCCAAGGTAATATTCTACACCTACATATAAAAAAAAAATCTATGCTAAATCCCAAGGGGTGGGGGGGGGGTGCGGGGGTGGGGGTGTGTGTGCCATGAGTCGAACTGTGACTAAATATAAAGCTTGTTTGGTGGACTTCGTTAAAAAATAAATTTGTGTGCATAATATTTGGTATAATTTTTGACATTATGATAAAAATTTGATCCTAACAAATAGATTTTTATCGAATTTCAAGTCTCAAAATAGAATGGCCATAATGAGGATATAGTAGAGTTTGAGGACTTTGTTGATCATAGTCAAATTATATTTATAATACAATTTATCTTACTAGAAGTATAATAAGATTTTTCACACTTCAAACAATTATGGCTTGCACTTACTTAAATTTAAATAAATATATGAAAATAAAACTAAAAAATATTATTGTATTATACATATCGACAAATAATTATTTTATTTTGAAGCTTTCTTTTTAGGCCCAATCCAATAGCCCCCAATAAGTGATAGTTTGGACCATAAATAGCTATGGGAAGCTTACATACATATACTATAATAAAAAAATATTTATTATTTATAGCAATAATTTTTCTTTCTTACTTGATCATTTTTAATTGATTTATAATACAAGTTTAATTCATATTACAAAGAATAATTTTTTATTCACATATAATACAAATTTTAATGATAGTTTATTCATTTATCACACATTTTAATACACTTATAATACAATGTGTCAAATTTTTACCAAACAAACATAATATATTTTTAAAAACAATTATAATTCATATATATTGCATACATATTTCACTTTTAATACATATTGAGTCTCTAATGCAACCACTCTTTCTTATTTATTTTTTTGAATTAAATATTCATAATTAAAATTAAAATATATGAAAATTTTACATTCATACAAAATCAATACCACTTAATTTGGGAACATATTTAAATCATATATTCATAGTGCATAAAAATTTATAAATATAATAAAGTTCAACTATTTTTGTTTGAACTTCAGTCATATGTAGTTGGATTAGTCTTTTTTCTTAAAATTCCAAACACAATATATTTGAAGTTATTTCAAAAGGACATGTAATTATGTAAATAAATAAGTATAAATTAAATAACAGTATTCAAATAAGATATCACATAAAATATTTACCAACTAGTATCTTGCACTGAGATTTTGCAATATTACCAAATTTTGCCTTTTGCTTAGTGGGACTGTTACACTATACATATTCAAAGAAAAATATGATAAAGAATTGAGGATAACCTACTAATATTCAAAGAAAAATATACTAAATAGCTACAAGATTATGGGCATATTTTACAAAAGAGTGGACTACAATTAAGCCTTTAATCCTTTAGCCCATTGGTCTAAAATGGTTCTTTCAATAATCCATTACAAAGAATATTTCATCCGTACCTAATTAGTTGTTTATTTTTAAATTTACACATCTATTAAGAAATTAATTATTAACATAGTAATTACCATTTTATCCCTATTAATTATAAAGTAGATAAATTAATAATTTAAAATTTAAAAAAATTCTACCTTTTTCAAAGTAATTAATCGAGGGTATAATAGGTTAATTTTTTTTTATTTTCTTGATTTATTAAAACAAACAAGTAATAAAAAACAACTAAAAAAATAAAAATGAACAAACAATTAGAAACAGAGGGAGTAATACTTAAAACAATGTTTGGACATAAAAATAGTAAATTTGAAGAACAAGAAGTGAATTTTTTTTTAATTAAGTTGACAATAATATTTAAAAACTAAAATTGTATTTGAATATGAATATATGTCAGAGTTATTTTTAAATTTTTGTGAGTGAAAATTGTGTAATAATTTTTTGGAGTTTTCTTTTGTATCATGTTAAGAAGATTAAAAGGTAATAGAGTATTGTCATACTTTTTGAAAATTTAAATTTTTTGATGTCTGTCATAATACTAATCATAATTTTATAGTAGTTCTTAGTTTTTATATCTATCACCATATATTATTTAGCACATATCATTATTCTCTTTTTTTTTTTTAGTTTTTGCTAAGCTTTCTTCTTCTTTTACTTAAATTTGTTATATTTAAATCGAGGATCCTTTAATAATATTTTATCGTTCAAATAATAATGCTTGACCAAAAAAAAAGAAAGAAGGTATTCCTATGTAGACTCAGTTTGTGTTTAGTTTTCTGAGATGTTTCGTACTTGCCTAGCTAGATGTTGTGTAGAATTTATAGATGGACTTCCCAAAAGATTTTGCTACCTTTTTTGTTTTATATTTTTAAAACATAAACTTCAAAAATAGCAAAAGTATAATCCTTTGATTTGAATTTACGTTACGATGAGTTAGTCGTGATAGAATATATTATGATCGGATCAAATTATGTTAAAATTATTTTTTATTTTGTGTTTGATTGGTTGTATTCAAAGCAATATAGAATTTGAGAACAATTTATTTGTTTAAAGAACACTCTTCATGAATGTGGAAAATAAAAAAAGATGTATAAAAATGATTTAAGATATTTTTGTCATTACTAATTTGATCCCGAATTTATATACCACCCAAGAAGAGGGATAACTTATCTCGATACTAATTATTAATCTCGAAATAAATTATTTCAAATTTGCTAACCAAACAATAAATTACGTAACACTATAATTTAATCCTAAGACTATTTGATATTATCCTCCACCTCAAACAACCCCTTCATTCAGAATTTATTATTATTGATGAGTCTAGGATGCCAAAATCCTCGTAACTTTATATTCTTCAATAATCATATTTTTAACACAAATATACTACTCACTCTATTCTATATTAACAGAAATTGTTTAATAATGCATACATACTAAGAAAAATATTTAATAACGTAATTTAGATCATATTTTTCACTATTGCCTTTTATAAAATTATGATTATAATGTTATAAGTAAATAATAATAAAACTTCCCGTTTGATAATCGATTTCATATCTAATAATCATACATGAGTTCGATTGAATTCATTAAATTTTATTTAAATAATATATTCATTACCTATATTTAGCTTTTGTCATCTCTTTTGTAGTGTTAATTAGGTGAGATATCTCAAGTTTTGCTTGCTTGGATCTTCTTTGTCATCATTTGGCCTATGTCATCTCTTTTGTAGTGTTATTAATTACTCGATCGAATATAATATCACTAATTTTAAATTTATCGATAATTTTTTTTAATATTTAAATTATAATTTATCTAAATTAAATATTTGACATAATAAAACATATTTTTGTTAGATGTTTTACCGTAATTAAATACTTACAAGTTAAATAAGGTAACCAATAAAATGTGCTACTTACTTTATTTATATATATCAATCTTAATCTTTACTAGATTGTCATGAGATTTTTCATTTTGCTTTGATTAATGTATATAACTAAGTGAGATAATAAACTTTAATGAGTCGTTTGGTAAGTGAAATAAGAATAACAATCTCCTCAGATTAACTTTATTCTATGTTTAATTTGAGGTATTAACTAATATCAAAGTATTCTATCTCTTTATTTCTACTAAAATCAACACATTTACAATGAAAGGTGAAACCGAATAATTCAATTATATATCCATATTTATTTCTATCTCACATATCAAATTATTCATAAGCTATTATTTTATTTAGATTATGAGTGTTTCCAAATATTTGAGACGAAAATGTTTATAAAAGTATATTATCATACGTGTAAGTCTTCAATCAAAACATAGTATAATTTAAGTGTGTAAATAAAAGTTGCTAACAAACTTAAAAAGTAGACCATATTCACCTTAATTATTTCTTTATCTTAATTTACATGATGTTACTTAGTACACAATTTTAAAAAAATGGATGAATTAATTCCAAATATACTGTTTCTTTACATTTGACCATAGGTTTCGTATTCATCTCGAAAGAGAATCCTATTTAAATCATACTCCTAAATAAACGGCTTAACCTAAATACAATTGAAGACTCCAATAATTTTGAAAAATCTGTAAATTCGTCGTGTTTAGGGCTATTTTGATATTAGCATCTCTCTCTCAAAAGCTGTGTAAAGCAAAAAAAAATCCACCGTTTCTCTGAACTGTCGCTCCGTGTTCAACTCCTTGGCAGACATACCAAAATGGAGAGAGAAACTTAGAGAGAGAGAGAAACAATTTCAAAGTAGCATTACCAATTCACACACAACAGGAAAATCAATCTGCAGGAAAATTTTTACAGGAAAAAAAAATTATTCCTGCTAGACTGATTTTCCTTGAACTTCATTGCCTGTTGAAAATTTGTTTTTGTTTTCTCAATTTGGGGAATTGGGTTGTTTTCAAAAATCGGAATTTTGGGTTTTTAGGATGAAGGATTTTGATATTCAAAGTTGGTTTATTATGATGTAAATACGAAACAAAAAAAGAAAAAAAAATGTCGTTTTATATTGGTCATGAGGCTCCAAAGGTTGTTTTTTTTCTCATGAAATTTTGTGTTTTGTGTTCTGCTTTTGGTTATTTAATTGTGATAATGATGGTTGTTGTTGTTGTTGTTAATGGAGAGTAGCTATGGAGGAGAATTTGTGCAGAGACAACAACAGAGATTAAACTTCTTGCTGAAAATTGGAAATATATTCTTGGTGGATTAATATTTCAGGTTTCTATTTGTTCTTCTTTTTTATCAACTTTGTTGCACAGAATGAAAAGTTCTTCAGATTTGCAATAACTGAAAACACGTAGGAGAAAGGGGCTTATCTTTCTTGGTGTTTGGTTGAAAAAACAGTTTTTGGCAAAAGCTGAACTTTTTTTAATCTTCAATGCTTTGAAACAAATGCTACACGTTTTGGTCATGGAAAAGGATATATTTTGCTAATTAGGAGTGTTTTTTCCCTCGTTTGGCATAATATATAAACGTGCTCTTTTAACTTGGTCTCGGTCTCATATGACATGTAAACTTCCAATGAGTTGAACAAGTATACTACGTGGCAATTCACGTCCTATACGGTATGCTATGTGTAATGCACATAAGATGTGTGTCTACTAGTTCAACTTCATATATATGTAAGTTTGAGTATGCACACTCAAAGTTCGAGGGCATAGATTCCAACTGATGCCAAGTTAAAAGGACGTATTTATGTATTTTGGCTTTTTGTTTAGATGAAAGTTTGTTAGTAGATTGTCTAATGATTTTACCGGGGTACCTGGTTGGCCTAATGCAGGAAATAGTACTTTCTGATTAATTGATGTAGTTGTAACTTTGCGGAGAGTTAACGTCTGCCTTTTTGGATTAAGAATATCCATCTATAATGGTGTATATTAGCTTAAAACTTAAGATGACTTACGATTTTCTCTGTTTTCTTTCTGCTAAGGTTTAGCTTATCTAGTATTGACTTCCATAAGTAGCAAAATATTACTGTTCAAGATGCGGGCGAGGAGAGATTGTGAGACATCGAATTTTGCTTTCTTTTTCATGTAACAATTTGTGGTTTTACATTTCTTACGTACACTTTTTGCTGCCATTGAAAAGTTAGGCCGACGACATGTTTGCTTGGGCGTCACACGTTGTAGGGAAAAAGATGATCTAAAATTGAGTTTCTACTTTTGATCATTGTTAATTTAGATATATGAGTTAGAGTTTATCTGTCTCCTTTCTTCAGTACATCCATGGACTTGGTGCTCGTGGGGTTCATTACTTACATCGACCTGGACCAACTCTTCAGGACGCTGGCTACTTTCTTCTTCCGGTTAGATTTATTGATTGTTTTTCTATATGTCCGCTATCTTGGAAGAGGTGTATTCTTATTTTTTTTCTTCTTCTTTCCTTGTTAACTTCCAGGAGCTTGGGTCAGACAATGCTTATATAAGTGAAACTGTGTTCACTACTATTTTTCTATCTTTCATCTTGGTGAGTTGGTTTCACATAAATCTTTCCATCACTAGCTAACACTGAGTCTCTTTGTTCCCTCTTTTTGTTAGTTATAAACTTTTTAAACGTACTTGAATATGTTCAAGGCAAACTGTGAGCCCTAGCTAACTTAGGTTTAAAAAAATAGGGAGAGCATGGACATAAGACTCTAGAAAGTATAACGTGGTGCCACAATGACTTTCATAATCCGCACCTGGCTATTATCTTGTCTTAACGTTTATAGTTTATATATTTACCTATGAAGTGAATTTTTGTGTGTCATTGATCTAATTGTTACTCATCTTTTAACGCAGTGGACATTCCATCCTTTCATTTTCAAGACCAAAAAGATCTATACGGTTCTGATATGGTGCAGGGTCCTGGCATTCTTAGTTGTAAGTGCCCTTTTTCTTATAATTCACTTTCCTTTTGTTTCATAGGTCAATTTTCAATTAGATTAGTTTCTTTCATCATTATTATATATATGGTTTATGTTGGGCAAAAGATGACTTTCTGTTCTCTTCCGATAAAATACGTATGTTTATTCGTTGCTTCCGACATTTAGAGAGAACCTCGACTGATGTATTCTATCTTCTAATTTGGTTGATAATTGTTTGGTACAGGCTTGTCAATTTCTTCGGATGATAACATTCTATTCTACACAGCTTCCTGGTCCAAATTATCACTGCCGTGAGGTAGAAACCGGTCCAATTGATGATTTATTGGTTTGCGTTTGGTTAGTCGTGTCTATGCGTTGTGCATCATCTCACAGTTTATTCTGCGATTTTCAGGGTTCAAAGCTTGCCACACTTCCTCGGCCTGATAGTGTTTTAGAAGTTCTACTACTTAATTGTAAGTTGCATTCACGTTTACATATATAGCATTTTGGGTCTTTGGCTTGTTTATTTTTGGTCCTTAAATGATCTTTATGGCAGTTCCTCGGGGCTTACTCTATGGTTGTGGTGATTTGATATTTTCATCGCATATGATATTCTCCCTAGTCTTTGTGCGGACGTATCAGAAATATGGCACACGAAGGTAATATAATTGCTTTGATATTACTATGTTGTTCTTTTAAGAGTAGGAGTTAGGACTGATGTCTAAATTTAGCTTTACAACTGGTGAATGCGACTGTGCAAATGATATTATAGATGATGTTGGGGACAAAACTTGATTTAGTTGTACTTGACAATGTTGCTCGGACTCTTCAAAAAATGTTGATGTGTGTGTGTTGGATCCTCCAAAATTAGTGCATTTTTGGAGGATTCGATACGGGTATGGCATCAACGGATCAATCCCAACTCCTATACATAATATTACTAAACTTTTTAATTAAATCTGATATAAAAGAATAGAACGAATATGTTATTATTCCAGCTCAGCCTGATGTTGTCACTGAATGTTTAAATTTGATTCTGCAGGTTTATAAAGCAATGTGCTTGGATTGCTGTTATTGCTCAGAGCTTTTTAATTGTTGCATCACGTAAGCATTACACTGTAGACGTTGTTGTGGCATGGTGAGTCTGTTTTTTCGGCTTGAGGTGTTGTCTTGCATAATTTTCGCAAATGACTAACTTATTTGCCCCATACTGTTTTCCTACAGGTACACTGTAAATCTAGTAGTGTTCTTCGTTGACAAAAAATTACCAGGTTAGGCATGTAGTTTTAAACTTCCCTTCAAACGAATTCTTTTATCTGGTAAGGAAGAGCTGAAGTATGAGCTATTCCCTGCAGAACTGCCTGACCGTAGTAGTGCAGCCTCATTGCTTCCAGTAAGCAAGGATAGCAAGACTAAAGAAGAGAATCACAAACTTCTGAACGGAAACACAGATCCTGAAGATTGGGTATGGAGATTTACTGTTTTCTTTATCGTTAGACATCATCTGCAGCTAATGAAATTGCTTTCTTCATTGTTTATAGAGGCCTAGAACACAAATCAACGGGATGATCATGGAAGATGGTAACGCAGTCCATGTTGAAGCAGCGATGAACGGTGTATATAGACAGTAAAATACATAGAGCGCAGCTAACTGAACCTGGTTGAGGCACTGCTGTTCAATGTCACTAAAGTTGACGTTCCACAACTCATTCGCAGTGTTCTTCCAGGTCCAATAGTTTTGGTCTGTAGTGTAGGATGATACGAAATCTAGATGATCTTCTTTGAATGCCTCTTTGGTCCCTAACCTTAACTTTCGTGGCTTCACACAGAATTCAATTTTTCTTCCGATAATGCAATTATTTTCTAGTTGTGCTCACCAAATTTTTAGTACACGTTCATTTCTTTAAAGGGCCGAAGAGAAATGTGAAATATGTAAAGATGTCCGTTGTTATAAGCATTCATGATGAATTTACAAGTTTTACGCTGGTCCTTTGAGACTAAGGCGTAGTTATCGTTATGGTTGTTTTGTTTCACTAACTAGTTTTACACATCAAGAACCACTATGTATTCATAAATAGTGAAGTTCTTTATGTATGGCCCCATTTACATGTTTGCTGCAGATGAAAACAGAGATTGCACCTAAATAGCCTCTTCCTTCATTTGGGGTATTTTTGTCATTTACATTATTTTATCATGGGATAATACTCTGTGAAAAAAAATATCGTAGTATTTCAGTAAGAATCTATTTTTCACCATAAGTTTTCTCAATGAGCTGGTTTGATGAAAACTACGTAAAAGTCTTATTTTATAATACGGATTCACGATTGAAAAAAAATCTGTATAAATTGTAGTGAGTGATAGATAGCCTGTCAACAGCTAGTTATGCAACTATTGTTGATACATTTGACAGACAACATGTTTGTGAGTGAGATTTTGAGTATGGATATTGTCATAATTAGGTTATGTTTGTCTGTCTAACAATCACTATTCTTACTGTTACTAAAGTCTATATATACTGTTATTGAAGGGGTCCTCTTGACACCTTTGTGGTGCTACACATTATAAACATAATGGACCTACTTGTTTCTTTTAGTGATGTTGATCATCATTCATTTGGTCCCAATTCATTAGGTCCAAACTTGAGTCGTTTGGTTCTATGGATAAAATGATTACTGTAATTTCAGAATGCAGTTTATGATATTAATTTATAATTCTACGTTTGATAGGATTTTTTATTTGGAGATTAACAATTTGGAAATTGTTTATATCATAGTCAATGATTATGACTTCATGTTGGATAACAATCTTGGTTAGTTAAACATACATTTGCCTTCTTCAACCTTTTCTTCTTAGGTCCTTTAAGATATTTAGACAAGTTTAACATTGAAATATATGATATCGTGATTTACGATAAAGTTTAAATCAAAATATATGGGATACTATATATACCTTGTATATATATATATATATTTTGTTTGATGAACCAAACATATGTCAATAAGAATACATGCATCATAACAATTGTAGTATATAATAATCTAATCATTATTAGTTTCGAAATAATTAACTTATTTATCAATAAAATAGCTTTTTATAGATGACGATTCAATATCAACATAAAAAATAAAAGACAATTTATTGTTCTAAGCTCCTATTATGCCTGAAATTCAAGAAACTAAATTGAGATTTTTATATGCGATTGTCTTACTTTTTTTATATTTTTTATAAGATACTGTTTTTGCAACTTAAACATGTGACATATTAATTACATAACAAACTTTTATTGCCCCATCTTTCCTTCAACCAAATTCAATTTTAGCATAATTTGATATAAATTGGAAAGGGACATAAAGACTATAGTGCACGATTTGAATTTAGTCAGGATTTTAATTAAAATTTCTTAAATAACCTTTTTTCTAATATTTGAAAGAGTCTAATCAATTATTAAAATTACTATTAATCCAAGATTCAGTGATGCCAACACCTTCTAATCAATTATTTCAAATATAATAAATTGGATTTGCCAGCTCCAATCTTAGCATTTTCCTCCTATATTTACTGACTAGGTCTCACTATTTATTTATTTTTGAAAAAATTATGTACTTTTTGAATTCAAGATTCATAATGGAATAAAAGTAATAATTTTCTTTAAATATATAGTGGAAGATATGAAGTTATCCATTGGCTAAATTGAATAAAATAATGAAAATGACTTGACTTGACATGGTCTAAAACTTAAGTTCATGAAAAATAATATTGACCATATTCTAATTGGTGATACTTCACCTAGAATTGCATGAACATTTCATGTGTCTAAATCAATTCCATTGGCTTTTATCCTTTGGAAGCTACTTTTATTGGATTAACCCCTGAGTTGTAACACTTTTTATCTGACGTTTAGATATGTGATATAAAATTATTATTTTAAATTAATATTTAATCATAATAATATAATTTGAATTATGATTTATAAAAATATCATGGAAATATATAATTTATTAATGTGACCATTTAAATATTCTTAATTGTATATTTAAACAAACTTCAACTTCAAATCAATCTGATTCCATATTATATTATACTAGTTTTGAAGTCTAATGAATTGAAATTTACCGAAAAAAAATTCACTTTGCTAAATAAAATGCGCAGTTTGATATGAGATCTCAAGTTTTGAATGTGTCGATAATTTTTTTGTTATTTTGAATGCAAAATGAATATTTTAATTATCAAATATTCGAAGCATTCTTTTAAGTTTTAGTTAAAACTATTTAGGTTTATTCCATAAAAGAATATTTGCTTAAAATATTTATATTAAATCAATAAATATAAGTTATGTATATATTTATATACACATTTATTACTAAATCATAATCAAGGTGAGATTATTACCCTGAGACTCAATCCTAGGTTATAGAATTTTTATAGTAATGAATTAAGAATTTAAAGATCACCTAGGACATTCCCCTTTTTATTTAAATAGATTAATAGGACAACATTTTGTTAAGATGCAGTAGATGTACTTTAAAATGACTCAATTAGTTGAAAGGAGGTCATTTACGTACTAGATTCAGAATTGATACTCTTATCGAGATTATAACGATTCAGATATATCGTTTGTTTAATTAAAAAGTTTATCTCATTTATATTTTCACCCAAGTCCGACCCAATTAAAAAAGATAAATTTTCTTCTATTCAAACCTAATCCAAAGTTATTTTATAACTTAGTAGAAGCGGATAAACTTTTTGTTTTCAAGTCTGGTCTAGAGGTATAGATATTTTTGAAATTTAAAAAGCAATATTATATTATTTTTTAATTAAATAAATATAGATATTTTAATAAAAAAACTAAATATTCATTATTTATCAAACCATATCAATATATGCATAACTCTTTTAATAATAAATAAATTTACTCTAAATCACAAAATTAAGAAAGAATATATTTACTCTTTTTCTTTTTAAAAATTGTATCCAGCTAAAAATCAGAGTATTTCGAATCAGAAAGTGATTTCTATAGTCATTTTGTCAGAACTTGTGAATCTGATATCATTTTCTCTATCAAAAACTTAACAATTTAACTTAAAACTGAAAGTCATAATTTAGTCAATCAAAATTATTGAAATATTTTTTTATTCTAGGAAAGTGAGTAGAAGAGAAATTAAAAGGCAATACTACGTAATGAAATAATAAGTATTTTTTTTATTTCTTATTTGGTGTTTGAAAATATATTAGAACTTCGATTAATTTGAATTGTGCTCTACAGGATCCATTTGGGGGTGACGCTCTCAACATTTTTTTTTCAGATTCAGGGCTCAAACCCAAAAATCTCTAGTTAATGGGCTCTTTCAACATGATTTTTCTATATCAAAGGTCGAACTCGAAATTTCTAATTAAGGGTGACACACTTTTATCAATATACCTTAACTCATATTGATCTTTCATTCTTAATTAAGAAATCTCGAGTTCAAATTCAATATAAGTATCCAACACCGCCTCAAAATAAAAATTCTGTGTAAGCACAAAAAAGGAAGTTCAAAGGCAGAAAAGTTGGACTAGAATAGAAATAAAAAAACAAAACAGAGATGGAGAGAGAAATATATATATATATATCTATATATATATATATATATATATATATACATCTCTGTAATCTAGAAATAGTAGAAATGAAGAAAGAAAAGGTCATTCCCTTTGTAGCACAAACACATCTTTCTCTGAAAAGTTAAACACATGAAAATCACTGTTTCTTCATCATTCAACCATTTTTATATAACCCATTTTTCTCCATTTCTCTAATCTTCAAACAACAAAACAGAGCTTTAAAAAAAAAAAAAAAAAAACTTTTCTTGGGATACCCACATAGTAATTATCTTTTTCCATAAGAAAGAAAGTTGGTATATACCATATAGTATAAAAAAGACTGTTTTTTTTTTTTCTTTTTCTGTCTTCATTTTACCCCCTTTTGTTCTGTTGATACTCGAAGAGGGTATAAGTTTTTTTTGAAGAAATCTGATAGATTTTGCTGTGAAATGGGTGGTCGATCTTCTAAATTCTCTTTCTGCTGCTGGCATTCAAGCCGTAAACCATCTCCTCATGATTTATCTGATCTGGGTATTTTTTCTTTCTTTTATGTGATTTTGTTTGAATGGGTTGATGCCATTTGCTGTTCTTGTTTGCTTTGTAAGTTTATTAGTGTAATCTGTGCAGAGAATGGAGGGGAAAATGGGAAAAACGCGTTGCCGAGTTTTACTGAATTCAGTCTTGATGTGCTGATGAATGCAACTGAAGGATTTTCTGCTGATAACATTGTTTCTGAACATGGAGAGAAAGCCCCAAATGTGGTTTTTAAAGGGTTGCTGGAGAATGGTCATTGGGTTGCTGTTAAACGCTTCAATAGGTCTGCTTGGCCAGATTCTCGACAATTCTTGGTTAGCTTTGATGAAACTCTAGTTCTTTTATTGGATTATTATGTGTAATCGTAGAAAAGGGACAGATTTATCTACTTAAAGTGGGGCTATTCTTTGTTGTGCACATGAAAAGATTTGTTTTTGATACGTGGTAAGATAAACCTAAGCCTGCTTTAATCAGAGGCAGATCCAAGATTTAAAATTTATGCTTTCCTACTGCAAAATTTATGGTTAGATATTTATAGATATTCGGTGAATTTCTTAATGCATTTACAAGGCCTAAGAAAAAGCTACTGGTTCCTGTAAACCTGTAATCTGTACTCTAAGTCCGCCACTGAGAATACAATCATGTTGAATTGTGTATGACTACCTTATCTAAATGCTCAGAGAAAGAGAGTGAGAGCACATATTTATCATAGTACAATCTTTGTCAACACGATTTCTTTTTAATCTATCCAATTTATTCTACCAGTTTGTATGTTGAGCTTTGTTTTGGACATTGTTTATGTAATGCACAGGATGAGGCTAAAGCAGTGGGGAATCTGAGAAGTGAGAGACTGGCGAATCTACTTGGATGTTGCTGTGAAGGGGAACAAAGGTTACTCGTGGCTGAGTTCATGCCAAATGAGACCCTTGCAAAGCATTTATTTCACTGTGAGTTTTCACCCAAGTCTTGATTAAACGATACTTGAATCTTTATAACTGCCATGTGGAGTGTAGGAGCATTATGTTATAACTCCTTGAAGCTGATGCGGTCTAGATTATAGAATTTCATGATTTAGCAGTCTAAGGGATATGATGGGCTTAAAGAATTGTGTTCTCTAAGGGTAGATTGACTGTGATGTGCTGTTTTGGTGACTGCATCCTTAATTGTAGTATATCTTGACAAGGCTAATGAATCAGTTCATGAATTGAGGGTAAACACTGATATTTGATTTACTCTGAAATGCAATAGGGGACAGCCAACCTATGAAGTGGGCAATGAGGTTGAGGGTGGCTTTTTACTTAGCTCAAGCTATGGAGTACTGCAGCAGTAAGGGTCGAGCAATATATCATGATCTTAATGCTTACAGAATCTTATTTGATCAGGTAAAATTAGTTTTACCTTTATGTTTGTTAACCTTAATAAGTTGCTGTTTGTGTGGCTTTGTAATTTTGATTTGTATTCTACAGGATGGTAATCCTAGACTCTCTTGCTTTGGCCTGATGAAGAACAGTAGAGATGGAAAAAGTTACAGTACAAACTTGGCTTTTACTCCTCCAGAGTACATGAGAACAGGTCAAACATCTGTTTTCCTTAGCTACTATTTACTCAGTTTAGTGTTCTATATTGTGGACTCCTGATGTCTTTAGTTGTTTGCTGCAAAAAACTAGCTTTGAGAGGGCGCTGCTCTGTTGATTTATATATTTCTTGACGTCAGCAATTTACTTTAGTACCATATTATTTTTTCCTGACTTAATTCAACTATTGCAAAAGCTGAGACAAAAGTTTTATGATTGGCAGGAAGAGTGACATCTGAAAGTGTAGTTTACAGCTTTGGAACAATGTTGCTAGATCTTTTGAGTGGAAAACATATACCTCCAAGCCATGTAAGTTTTGCAGTATTGTTGGCCTCTTTTTCTTGAAAATCATGTCATCTCTTATCAGTGGACGTTATTGACTCTATTATCCAAGTACCTAATTGTAAGCTTTTATTTTACCTTCCTGTAGGCACTTGATCTGATCCGGGTGAAGAATTTGTCGATGTTGATGGATTCTTGTTTGGAGGGTGATTTTTCTAATGATGATGGAACCGAGCTAGTGCGGCTTGCCACTCGTTGTTTACAGTATGAAGCAC
The DNA here is from genome assembly GCA_022817965.1 of Solanum lycopersicoides. Classification (NCBI taxonomy): domain Eukaryota; kingdom Viridiplantae; phylum Streptophyta; class Magnoliopsida; order Solanales; family Solanaceae; genus Solanum; species Solanum lycopersicoides. Next base: position 86,228,303 of record CM040627.1, read on the forward strand.
GTGAGAGGCCAAATGCAAAATCTCTTGTTAATTCTCTTATTACCATTCAGAAAGAAACAGAGGTACAATCAAAGTTACTGAATCCCCCTCGACTTGCTTTGAAATCATTCCAACATTTGAAGAGTTGCAATCTCTTTTCATATATGATATAGAAGCGAGAGTATAATATATATTCTCCTTTAACTTTGGCACATGAAATTTGGTCGGCTGAGCTCTCAGTGAGGTTGGATCTCACAACAGAATAGAAGTGTCTCCTGTGACCCTAGTTTACATTGTTAACTATTCGCGGAACTTGAAAGTTCATCCATGGTTGTGAAGTGACATTGAACACAATCTTCTGACACTTGGAAATGAAGCATGTTCAAGTTATCTTTGTAAAATGTGCCTCAGAATTAACCGACTAGATTTTTTTCCTTTTATTTAGTTTTCAATTGTCTCTTACAACTCGATAAGAGAGTGATGGCTTAGTGGAAAAAAATCTCCCACCTCCAAGCATGAAGATGGTGTTTCTAGTCACATAGGGGCAAAAAGTAGAAAAGTCACTTGACCTCTTTAAAATATTGTGTGCGCGCGCGGGGTGGGGTGGGGGGAGTGTGGGGTGAAGTTACCATATCAAACAAAATAATAATTATTGTATCAATAATGCTTGATGCTCATACTTCCTAATGATGTAATTCCAGGTACCATCACATGTTTTGCTGGGAATTAGACACGGAGCTGCAACCCCACCCCAACCATTGGTGTTGACAACAATGGGTGAAGCATGTTTGAGAAGAGATCTGACTGCCCTTCATGAGATATTGCAAAAGACGGGGTACAAGGATGATGAAGGAATTGCCAATGAGGTTTGTCCCTTTACTATTTATTGATGATGAATGATTTTCCAAATGTACACTGTCCCTCTTGTTTCTCGAAAAGTAAGATTTACAGAAACTGCTTTGTTGCTAAAGTATTCTTTTCGTGATCTCACACACTTAATCTTATTTCCTTTCCCATTGAGCACTTTATATGAATACATCCATTTTCTCAACATGTTTCTTCTACTGGTATCTTAGTTACCATCGACTGATTTCATTTTCTGCATCTCGCTTTTCCATATTTTCATTCCCTTGGCATCATCTTTGTTTATACATTAATACAATCCTGCCTCCTCCCCAACAACCACATACCCAGCGTAATCCCACAAGTGGAGTCTGGGGAGGGTAGAGTGTACGCAACCTTACCCCTACCTCGTAGAAATAGAGACTATTTCTGTTAGACTTTCAACTCCACGACCAGAAAGGAAAAAAAATTAGTCATTCAAGTTTGTTATCATGTGTATACTCTAATAATTCTCATGTAAGCGCTCACTTTGTTTTCCCTTTTAAGGAGGTTTTATGCATTATCTCCATCAAATATCATTTCCAGGGAGGACCTTCTATGTTATCACTATCATGTCCTTGTATTATTCTCGTCGGTATGTAAGCATTCTAAGATGTTTTGTGTCAACTGTTACGACAGTAACTACTGGAATAATTAGAAGTAAGATATGCTAATGTTATATTGTGACTTTTTCATAGTACAGCAGTCCATCGGTTAATAATAGAGTGATATGATGACCATGAACAATAATTTGTTTAAATAGGGAGAAAATGAACTAATTGTTTTGCTAGTTTTAGCATAAGAATTGAGTGATGTGTTGCTCTTCTTTCTAACTGTGTATGAGAGATACTTCGTGTAATACTCCTTTTGTTATCTGGGTTTCTACCTAAGTTGATCATTGATATGTTTGCAGCTTTCTTTCCAAATGTGGACAAATCAGATGCAGGAAACCTTGAATTCCAAGCAACAAGGAGATGCTGCTTTCCGAGCCAAGGATTTCATAACAGCTATTGAATGCTACACACAGGTTTGACCATCTAAAATTGTTACATCTACCTTTCGCTTACATAAACACTATTATTGTTGTATCAGTTCAATGATGGTGGGACCATGGTGTCACCAACCATATACGCCAGGCGCTGCTTGTGTTATCTGATGAGTGACATGGCACAAGAAGCTTTAGGAGATGCAATGCAAGCTCAGGTTATATCCTCTGAGTGGCCTACCGCCTTTTATCTCCAGTCTGTTGCCCTTTTTATCCTTGGGATGGAGAATGATGCTCAAGAAGCACTAAAAGAAGCCACAAAGTTGGAAGGCAAAAGGAGCAAAAATTAAAATACTAGTGTGTAGACTTACATTTCTTGATTTTTCAAGTTTCTTATATTTATTAAAAGGGCTTGTGATATAAAGTTGTTACTATGTCAATAGTTTATTTCTAAACTAAATTACTTTTGATTTTGTGCTCATGAGGCATTGGAGAATTATAGATTGCCCCTTTTGTTCTCGATTTGTTTAATAGATATGGAATCTCAACTTGTTTGGTTTTGCAGTTTTAACATAGTAGGAAGGTGCTTTTTTTTAAAAAATATTTTGTTCTACCAAGTGCCAATAAATTATGTAACATATACTTATATGTGTAGATTTATTTATTTCTGTTGTGTTGCTCAAGTTATTCAGAAACAATCTCTCTATCTTCACGAGATGATGATAAGATCTGCGTACATCCAACCCTCTCTACATACTCCAAACTCAAGAATTTGCTTGTTTTGAGGATCATGAGTCATATTAAGATTCATTTAGAAACACATTATCCCACAACTCAAACACCAAGTACCTTGTCTCTTTTGATATAATAATATAATTCTTAGCATCCCATGTGAAAAGAAGTACTATTAACATAGTTGAGTGTGATGAAAAGAATAATAATCAAACAAAAGTATATCATAAACCGAATCTCTAACAAGTCAAGCAACCTATTACATGATGGGGCAACAAAAGAAAGATGCAGGGCTTATTTTAAGATTTAAATCAGAGGAAAATCCTAATTACACAATTATTTCTATAATAATAAATACTTATTCATTCAATAGGTTGAAATAATTACATATTGACTTGCTAATTATTAATTTCGTATCAAATTTCAAGTAAAATTAGATATATTCTGATATTCAAATACATAGTGAGAGGGTTAGAGTCTGTTTGAATTGACTTGAAAAAGTAAATTTTAAGTTATAAATAAAAAGTCAATCTGAAAATACTTTAAAGTCAAAAAATAAAAAGTATAGGAAGAGTTACTTTTAATTTTAAACTTATTTTAAGTCATTTAAAACTTTGTAAAACACTTCTTAATTTGTTTTAAGTTATTTTTTATATTTGTCAAACAGTTCTAGATATCAAAACTTAACTGAAAAGTAGATTTGATCAACTTTTAAGTCTATCCAAACATCCTCTTAGTATATCCAAAATACATGCGAATCAGAGTTGATTGAATATATTTGAAATAAGCTTAAGTCATCTACGATCAACTAGGACTAGTACCTATTAGACACTTTAATATTAATAAATATGTATCTATTGAACACAAAATCGAAACTAACTTTAAAAATAATGTGCGTGTGATTCACACGCTGTGTCTTAAAAAAGTCACAAATAAAACTATGACATGTGGCATGTGGGTCCAATTTAATCATAAAAAATGAATTTTCAATTTTAAGAAATAAAAAACAATTTCAACCATTAAACCTTTGGGGGCCGTTTGGTTACTGTATAAGAGACTTCTTATTCATGTATAAAAAGTTGCATTAACTTTACTATGTTTGGTAGAAGTTTTGTATTAGGTATAAAAGTCAACATAATTTATACCATGTTTGGTTGCGTTTTTGTAATCCTACATAATTAATACCAACATAACTTATGAGGAAATCTATGTATAAAGTTATGCAGGGTAGAAGGTGGATTAAGTTATGTGGGTATTAGTTATACATGTATTAAAGTGATAAATTACATATTTACCCTATTGATTTATTTTATTGTTTGTATTGGAAACTTTATTGTTTTCCTATATATAAGTTTATTGTTTTTATTTCTTTTTTATATTTAGATCATTCTTATTCTTTTAATTTATTTTATTTTTTAATTAGAAACTTTATTGTTTCATTTCAACGTGTTGTTTTTATTTCTTATTATATATAGATTTTTCTTCTTTTTATATACTTGCCATTTTGATTATTTATGCAAATATAAATATTTTTTAATATTAGAAATTGATTGTATATTTTTTAACGGTACATATGCTAATCAAATATTAACATTATACATTATTCAATATATTTCACATTTTATTAGCATGTATTATTATTTTGTAATAACATATATTAATAATTTACAACAAGTTTAATATTCAATAGTTAATAATTCATTTTTGTAATCTCTACGTAACTAAATATCTACATACTAATATCTACATAGCTAATATCCGCATAATTAAATCCAACATAAAAAGTAAGATTACAGAAACGTCTTTGTTGCTAAAGTATTCTTTTCGTGATCTCACACACTTAATCTTATTTTCTTCCCATTGAGCACTTTATATGAATACATCCATTTTCTCAACATGTTTCTTCTACTGGTATCTTAGTTACCATCGACTGATTTCATTTTCTGCATCTCGCTTTTCATATTTTTCATTCCCTTGGCATCATCTTTGTTTATACATTAATACAATCCGCCTCCTCCCCAACAACCACATACCCAGCGTATCACAAGTGGAGTCTGGGAGGGTAGAGTGTACGCAACCTTACCCCTACCTCGTAGAAATAGAGACTATTTCTGTTAGACTTTCAACTCCACGACAGAAAGGAAAAAAAATTAGTCATTCAAGTTTGTTATCATGTGTATACTCTAATAATTCTCATGTAAGCGCTCACTTTGTTTTCCCTTTTAAGGAGGTTTTATGCATTATCTCCATCAAAATCATTTCCAGGAGGACCTTCTATGTTATCACATTCATGTCCTTGTATTATTCTCGTCGGTATGTAAGCATTCTAAGATGTTTTGTGTCAACTGTTACGACAGTAACTACTGAATAATTAGAAGTAAGATATGCTAATGTTATTTGTGACTTTTTCATAGTACAGCAGTCCATCGGTAATAATAGAGTGATATGATGACCATGAACAATAATTTGTTTAAATAGGGAGAAAATGAACTAATTTTTTGCTAGTTTTAGCATAAGAATTGAGTGATGTGTTGCTCTTCTTTCTAACTGTGTATGAGAGATACTTGTGTAATACTCCTTTTGTTATCTGGGTTTCTACCTAAGTTGATCATTGATATGTTTGCAGCTTTCTTCCAAATGTGGACAAATCAGATGCAGGAAACCTTGAATTCCAAGCAACAAGGAGATGCTGCTTTCCGAGCCAAGATTTCATCTTCGGTGAATTTCTTAATGCATTTACAAGGCCTAAGAAAAAGCTACTGGTTCCTGTAAACCTGTAATCTGTACTCTAAGTCCGCCACTGAGAATACAATCATGTTGAATTGTGTATGACTACCTTATCTAAATGCTCAGAGAAAGAGAGTGAGAGCACATATTTATCATAGTACAATCTTTGTCAACACGATTTCTTTTTAATCTATCCAATTTATTCTACCAGTTTGTATGTTGAGCTTTGTTTTGGACATTGTTTATGTAATGCACAGGATGAGGCTAAAGCGGTGGGGAATCTGAGAAGTGAGAGACTGGCGAATCTACTTGGATGTTGCTGTGAAGGGGAACAAAGGTTACTCGTGGCTGAGTTCATGCCAAATGAGACCCTTGCAAAGCATTTATTTCACTGTGAGTTTTCACTGAAGTCTTGATTAAACGATACTTGATTCATTATTACTACAATGTGGAGTGTAGGAGCATTATGTTATAACTCCTTGAAGCTGATGCGGTCTAGATTATAGAATTTCATGATTTAGCAAGGGATATGATGTGCTTAAAGTATTGTGTTCTCTAAGGGTAGATTGACTGTGATGTGCTGTTTTGGTGACTGCATCCCTAATTGTAGTATGTTGACAAGGCTAATGAATCAGTTCATGAATTGAGGGTAAACACTGATATTTGATTTACTCTGAAATGCAATAGGGGACAGCCAACCTATGAAGTGGGCAATGAGGTTGAGGGTGGCTTTTTACTTAGCTCAAGCTATGGAGTACTGCAGCAGTAAGGGTCGAGCAATATATCATGATCTTAATGCTTACAGAATCTTATTTGATCAGGTAAAATTAGTTTTACCTTTATGTTTGTTAACCTTAATAAGTTGCTGTTTGTGTGGCTTTGTAATTTTGATTTGTATTCTACAGGATGGTAATCCTAGACTCTCTTGCTTTGGCCTGATGAAGAACAGTAGAGATGGAAAAAGTTACAGTACAAACTTGGCTTTTACTCCTCCAGAGTACATGAGAACAGGTCAAACATCTGTTTTCCTTAGCTACTATTTACTCAGTTTAGTGTTCTATATTGTGGACTCCTGATGTCTTTAGTTGTTTGCTGCAAAAAACTAGCTTTGAGAGGGCGCTGCTCTGTTGATTTATATATTTCTTGACGTCAGCAATTTACTTTAGTACCATATTATTTTTTCCTGACTTAATTCAACTATTGCAAAAGCTGAGACAAAAGTTTTATGATTGGCAGGAAGAGTGACATCTGAAAGTGTAGTTTACAGCTTTGGAACAATGTTGCTAGATCTTTTGAGTGGAAAACATATACCTCCAAGCCATGTAAGTTTTGCAGTATTGTTGGCCTCTTTTTCTTGAAAATCATGTCATCTCTTATCAGTGGACGTTATTGACTCTATTATCTAAGTACGTAATTGTAAGCTTTTATTTTACCTTCCTGTAGGCACTTGATCTGATCCGGGTGAAGAATTTGTCGATGTTGATGGATTCTTGTTTGGATGGTGATTTTTCTAATGATGATGGAACCGAGCTAGTGCGGCTTGCCACTCGTTGTTTACAGTATGAAGCACGTGAGAGGCCAAATGCAAAATCTCTTGTTAATTCTCTTATTACCATTCAGAAAGAAACAGAGGTACAATCAAAGTTACTGAATCCCCCTCGACTTGCTTTGAAATCATTCCAACATTTGAAGAGTTGCAATCTCTTTTCATATATGATATAGAAGCGAGAGTATAATAAATATTCTCCTTTAACTTTGGCACTTGAAATTTGGTCGTCTGAGTTCTCAGTGAGGTTGGATCTCACAACAGAATAGAAGTGTCTCCTGTGACCCTAGTTTACATCGTTAACTATTCGCGGAACTTGAAAGTTCATCCATGGTTGTGGAGTGACATTGAACACAATCTTCTGACACTTGGAAATGAAGCATGTACTAGTTATCTTTGTAAAATGTGCCTCAGAATTAACCGACTAGATTTTTTTCCTTTTATTTAGTTTTCAATTGTCTCTTACAACTCGATAAGAGAGTGATGGCTTAGTGGAAAAAAATCTCCCACCTCCAAGCATGAAGATGGTGTTTCTAGTCACATAGGGGCAAAAAGTAGAAAAGTCACTTGACCTCTTTAAAATATTGTGTGCGCGCGCGGGGTGGGGTGGGGGGAGTGTGGGGTGAAGTTACCATATCAAACAAAATAATAATTATTGTATCAATAATGCTTGATGCTCATACTTCCTAATGATGTAATTCCAGGTACCATCACATGTTTTGCTGGGAATTAGACACGGAGCTGCAACCCCACCCCAACCATTGGTGTTGACAACAATGGGTGAAGCATGTTTGAGAAGAGATCTGACTGCCCTTCATGAGATATTGCAAAAGACGGGGTACAAGGATGATGAAGGAATTGCCAATGAGGTTTGTCCCTTTACTATTTATTGATGATGAATGATTTTCCAAATGTACACTGTCCCTCTTGTTTCTCGAAAAGTAAGACTACAGAAACTGCTTTGTTGCTAAAGTATTCTTTTCGTGATCTCACACACTTAATCTTATTTCCTTTCCCATTGAGCACTTTATATGAATACATCCATTTTCTCAACATGTTTCTTCTACTGGTATCTTAGTTACCATCGACTTATTTCATTTTCTGCATCTTGCTTTTCCATATTTTCATTCCCTTGGCATCATCTTTGTTTATACATTAATACAATCCTGCCTCCTCCCCAACAACCACATACCCAGCGTAATCCCACAAGTGGAGTCTGGGGAGGGTGGAGTGTACGCAACCTTACCCCTACCTCGTAGAAATAGAGACTATTTCTGTTAGACTTTCAACTCCACGACCAGAAAGGAAAAAAAATTAGTCATTCAAGTTTGTTATCATGTGTATACTCTAATAATTCTCATGTAAGCGCTCACTTTGTTTTCCCTTTTAAGGAGGTTTTATGCATTATCTCCATCAAATATCATTTCCAGGGAGGACCTTCTATGTTATCACTATCATGTCCTTGTATTATTCTCGTCGGTATGTAAGCATTCTAAGATGTTTTGTGTCAACTGTTACGACAGTAACTACTGGAATAATTAGAAGTAAGATATGCTAATGTTATATTGTGACTTTTTCATAGTACAGCAGTCCATCGGTTAATAATAGAGTGATATGATGACCATGAACAATAATTTGTTTAAATAGGGAGAAAATGAACTGATTGTTATGCTAGTTTTAGCATAAGAATTGAGTGATGTGTTGCTCTTCTTTCTAACTGTGTATGAGAGATACTTTGTGTAATACTCCTTTTGTTATCTGGGGATTCTACCTAAGTTGATCATTGATATGTTTGCAGCTTTCTTTCCAAATGTGGACAAATCAAATGCAGGAAACCTTGAATTCTAAGCAACAAGGAGACGCTGCTTTCCGAGCCAAGGATTTCATAACAGCCATTGAATGCTACACACAGGTTTGACCATCTAAAATTGTTCATCGTCTTAATAATTCACGTCTACCTTTAACACTGGCTTACATTAATACTATTATTGTTGTATCAGTTCAATGACGGTGGGACCATGGTGTCACCAACCATATACGCCAGGCGCTGCTTGTGTTATCTGATGAGCGACATGGCACAAGAAGCTTTAGGAGATGCAATGCAAGCTCAGGTTATATCCTCTGAGTGGCCTACCGCCTTTTATCTCCAGTCTGTTGCCCTTTTTATCCTTGGGATGGAGAATGATGCTCAAGAAGCACTAAAAGAAGCCACAAAGTTGGAAGGCAAAAGGAGCAAAAATTAAAATACTAGTGTGTAGACTTACATTTCTTGATTTTTCAAGTTTCTTATATTTATTAAAGGGCTTGTGATATAAAGTTGTTACTATGTCAATAGTTTATTTCTAAACTAAATTACTTTTGATTTTGTGCTCATGAGGCATTGGAGAATTATAGATTGCCCTCTCTTGCCCCTTTTGTTCTTGATTTGTTTAATAGAAATGAAATCTCAACTTGTTTGGCTTTGCAGTTTTAACTTGGTAAAAAGGTGTTTTTTTTAAAAAAATGTTTGTTCTGCCTAGTGCCAATAAATTATGTGACGTATACTTGCGCGTAGATTTATTAATTTTTGTTGTGTTTCTCAACTTATTCAGAAACAACCTCTCTATCTCTACAAGATAATGATAAGATTTGCGTACATTTCTCTCTCTCCACGAACTCCAAACTCAAGAATTTGCTTGTGTTGAGGGTCATGATGAGTCATATTAAGATTCATTTAGAAACACATTATCCCACAACTCAAACACCAAGTACCTTGTCTCTTGATATAATAATATAATTCTTAGCATCCCATGTGAAAAGAAGTACTATAACATAGTTGAGTGTGATGAAAAGAATAATAATCAAACAAAAAGTATATCATAAACCGAATCTCTAACAAGTCAAGCAACCTATTACATGATGAGGCAACAAAAGAAAGATGCAGGGCTTATTTTAAGATTTAAATCAGAGGAAAATCCTAATTAAACAATCATTTCTGCCATAAATACTTATACATTCTATAGGTTGAAATAACTACATATTCACTTGCTAATTAATAATTTCGTAACAAATTCCAAGTAAAATTAGATTTTAAGTTAGATATGTTCTGATATATAAATACATAGTGAAATTTCGTACCAAATTCCAAGTAAAATTAGATTTCAAGTTAGATATGTTCTGATATATAAATACATAGTGAGAGGGTTAGAGTCCGTTTGAATTGACTTGAAAAAGTAAATTTTAAGTTATAAATAAAAAGTCAATTTGAATGACTTTAAAGTCAAAAAATAAAAAAATATAGGAGCTGTTACTTTTAGGTTTAAACTTATTTTAAGTCATTTAAAACTTTATCAAACACTTCTTAATTTGTTTTAAGTTATTTTTTATATTTGTGAAACAGTTCCGGAAATTAAAACTTAACTTACAAGTAGATTTGATCAACTTTTAAGTATATTCACACATCCTCTTAGTATTTTCAAAATACGTGCGAATCATTGTTGATTGAATATATTTGAAATAGGCTTAAGTCATCTACGACCACCTAAAGTTATTCGCATTATTCACTTAGACACCTCAACTAGGATTAATACCTATTAGACACTTTAATATTAATAAATATGTATCTATTGAACACAAAATCGAAACTAACTTTAAAAATAATGTGCTTGTGATTCATACGTTGTGTCTTAAAAAAGTCGCAAATATGACATGTGGCATGTGGGTCCAATTTAATCATAAAAAACAAATTTTCAATTTTAAGAAATAAAAAATAATTTCAACCATTAAACTTTTGGTGTTTCTTCTTTGTTCTCACCACTGTCACCCGTTCTCACCTCCTCCAGCAAGATCCACTTTTTTCTTATTATAAACTATTGATTAAGCATGATATAAACGGTGGAACATTATAACGTATGTGTAGTTTAGCGAAGTGACGTTTATGGAATATAAATTAACGTGACGGCGAAGAGAAATTCAGAGTACTCAAGTTATTTATGTAGAATTCTCTAATATCACTTTAATAAATTTAATGGATTTATATTTTAATTTGATTGGTGATGTTTATTTAAAATGATCAAATATAGAAAACAGACGGACGTTGGCGAACTTTTTAAACTTCATTGTCGAAATCTTCATTCTTCTTACAAAGTTAATTCATAAATTCAGATTTTCTTGATATAAAGAATGAAAAAAAATATACAAAAATTTGAGACAAAAAATGAAGAAAGAAGAATAGCAGCAGAGGAAAGAAGTGCAGAAGTTTGACTCAAAAAGAAAATGGAGAAGAAGACTATTACTCCCTCCGTTTAAAAAAGAATGACATAGTTTGACTTGGAACGAATTTTATGAAAAGAAAGAAGATTTTTTAATTTTGTGGTTCTAAATTAAAGTTATATCAAATGTACCAAAATGCCCTTTAATCTGTGGTCTTAAACATACCACGTGAAAAATTAAAGTTAAAATTAAAAGTGTTGCCAAAAAAGGAAAATGGTCATTGTTTTTTAAACAAACTAAAAAAAAATAGGGACATTCTTTTTGAAACAGAGAGAGTGCTTTCTTTTTTATTAAGAAATAATTTCTAAACTAAAACAAATAATCATTATTGCCCAAGTGTCAAAATAGAAAAAATGTCCAAGTTTTTAATAAGAAAAAATAATTAAAAAAATTTATTTGAATCTATTCACGCGCTTAACATACGTGAGATCCACATTTATTGTCACATTCACGTTTTGTGTTTAATAGGTTAACGTTTTATATATTTTAGATGTCTAATAAAAACAATCTTAGTTAAAGTGTTTAAGTGAATAATGCGGACAACTTTAAGTGACCGTAAATGACTTAAGCCTTTGAAATAACTTACATTTAATTTGCTTCATATACATGAGATACAAATATATGTAATATATGGTACGAAAGATAATTTCGACAACTAAAATGAAAAATAAGATACATGTAATGAAAGAAAAACATTTTATTGAAGTCTCAGCAGTAAGAAAAACTGGTAAACAGATTCTCTCACAACAACAATTTCGTATAAATTTCTACGTAAAAATAAATCGAACAATGAGATCAAAATCCCATTTCTTACTATACTACAATCTTAATAATATAAGTAACAAATTCTCCTCTCTTTTTCATGAACAAATTCAAATAACTTTATATAAATTAGAAAGAAGCAGGGGAAATATCAGGAGCACCAACAATAATATCTTCAGAAGAAATCGGAGCAGAAGCATCAGTAGCAGCAGCTCCACTGCTCAATAACTCAATCATTGCGCGGTGTGGGCTGCTCCTCTGTTTGCTGCACAAATCTGGCAAATATACTCCTGCAAATTTCAATGAATACAGTTGAGGTTGACAAAAAACACAAGTAAAACTATGTGTGGATCAAGCATGTATATACATAATCATGGAAATAAACAAATCGTATTATTTACCTTCTCCAGCAGCTAAGTTGAAGTAAAGATCAACAACGTTAGGGCAATTGCGATAACAAGAAGGAGAACAGAGTTTTGCAGTAAATTGTGATTCAAGTAAAGAATCAGAAGAAATGCCAACAGAATTTCTGTCCACACCACATGAGTTGATACATTCATCTGTTTCGATATATTCTGCTATGTTTGCAACAATTACTTCTGATGTCTTGCATTGATATTCCAATTTTCCATCTTCGTTTGCTGAATTCTCTAATAAACATCTCTTTCCAGATGATGAGATTGAAAATGAACAAATATTTGTTGGCAAGTTTTCACATATGATTTCCCCTGTTACATGATTTTGATATGTTATATTATAATCGTAATAAAGAAAAAAATATTTTATGACCCGTTATTTAACTCATCTAACTCAAGTAACTTCTGATTCTATTCATTAACTCAACGCTACGTAAAATAGACTCAATGTGATTTTGAATATTTGGAGCTTTGTGCATTGAAATTCCTCGTTTGTATACATATGTAAATTTTTATTAATAACGAGCATAATATATATGATTAAAATTACGAAAAATAAATTTCATATAAACATACCTAATGCGATTTGGAGGAAAAGGGTGGAAGCAAAGAAAAGAATAATGGAAGAGTGCTTCATGGATGAAGCCATTTTTCTTCTTTTGGTTATTAAGAATGTGTTTTTGTAAGGATTTATGTTGTAATTGAGAAATGAAGTTTAATTAGTAATTGTGTTTTGTAATATGAGAAAGGTTTCTTGAGTATATATATAGGGAAAATATTACAATGAGAAACGAAAGATGACATTAGTCACACGTTTACTTTTTAAGTTTGGTCGTTCCTTTTTATTTTTGGGTGAGTGGTGTATTTGTAATGTTATTTGTTTTTTTATATGAATTTTGAAAATTCAAATTCAAGGGAGGAGCTACGTGGATGAAAAGAGATTCGATTTAATCTTGTTCGTCTGTAAATTGTGCAAAAACGAAAAATTAAATTTACTTAACATACGATAACATTCTAACATGACATACTCATACAGTTTAATTTTTTTTTTCTTTTAGATAAATATTCTGACTCCATCACCGCAAATTCTACGGTAATGCAATAGGAAGGGATTGTTCATGGGAGGTGGCTCAAAGAGTCAAGGTCCTTGTGTAAACATAGTGGAGCCCACGCGTTTGCTAAACTAATTATTTAATTAATTTTCTCTCTTTTTTTCTTTGCCAATAATAAAAAAAATGTATTTCTTTGATTCTCTTATTATTTGTAGTAATATTAGTCGTGCCTTGTAATTGAAGACTAAAATCACACACGTCTTTTTTAGTTCTGCTTGTTGAAAGTTTCAAACTCTTTAGATCTTTCTACGAAAATCAACAAGTTCAGTTTGTTATTTGAACATTACTCTAAGATTTCACCTATTGGCTTATTAACTAAAACTTGTATTAAATAATTTAGAGAAATGTTTGGTTAAATTCATAAGCAGGTTAAATTAGTTTATAAGCACTTTTTAGTCGATCTACGTTGTTAGATTACATCAAAAGTGCTTAGTAATTTGAAATCGGGTAAAGGTCGTAAGTAGAACATGTTTTAATATTGATACGTGTCTTTTAAAGATATTTCAATCATTTGAACATGACAAATGCTTATAAACACTATTATTTTACCATTTTATTGAAACACACCATTATTTATTTATAAAATGAGAATTTCATTAATAAAATAGCAAATATAGTAGACATAATAAGACTATTAACTATTATTTTTTTTTACAATTGCGTTCCATAGATATAATTCTGTTTGCTATGGAGGCTACGATTTGTTTATTTCACTTACGAATATATAAAAATAGGGTAAATATACACAAATTTTCATGGGAGAGAGGAATAAAAGTCTTTACGTGGAAATAACGTCCCATTAACAATACGCAGCATAATTAATTGATTGTCAAATCATTAGTGGTAGAATTTGACAAATATCAAATATGAACCGTAACCGTGTAGTTGACGGTATGGAACTTTTGCAATTTTTCTGTTAATAAATTCCACATTTTGGCCTACGTTTAGAAGTTTCTATTTGGTTTGTTATGACCCACTAGACCAACCCATGCCACATTTTGCCAACTTTCTAATTAATTCACTTTGTTATAAGGTTTGGCCCCGTAGGAAAAATAACGGTTTTTTATTTTATGATATTTGATAAGTAAGTAAAAATATATCGTTCAAATAACATTTAACACTTTGTTTGGATCATTATTATTCATTATTTCATAATGTATTGTATTGTATGGTAGATACAATGTTTGGCTAGATTGTATTGTTTGTTGTTGTTTAGTAACATTTTAATTGTTTTGGTTTGATTGTATCGTACTGTATTATAATTTATAAATTTACTTAAATATCATTAATTATTCGAAGGTAGGAGGTTTGACTAGGTTCAAATAATTAAGGTAAATGGTAAAATAATATTTTGAAATATTAGGTAAAGTTATAATTGGAAAAAGAAATTAAGTAACAATGGGAACACATCAAATTGGTTGTTCCATTGTTAAGTAACAACGAAATTTAACAATACAATACAATACATTATAAGTAACAATCAAAACAAACATTATAGATATAGTAATGATACAAAGCAATATAATGGATAACAATGCTCCAAACATAATGTAAGTGTAACATAAGATAAGAAGAAGCTAAGAAGAGGAGGGATAAGCCAAGGGGTGGCGGTTTAGAGGGTGAAGAGGAGATAATGATTTTGAAATGTCTGCGTAGAAGGCGATAAAAAAACTGAAGCTACGATGAAGAAAGTGGTCCATTAGTAAGAATAATCTTGCACTAGCCCAACTCATGATTTCCCTAAACCTGTTTTCATGGACCAACGAAACATATGTAATTTTCATCAATTTATGGGGATAAATTGGAATAAATGATAGAGAATGTTAGTATTAGAAAGTGTTAGGCCCAATCGCATGATAGCTTCAAAAAGAACATTAATGTTCTATGAAAAACACAAATTATGGGCCTATGTTATTTCATGGTATTGGGGCATTACAGTGTGAAAGATATAAGTTATAATTAGAAGCCCTAAACAATACTTTCGAGCCCTGCAGATGTCATTCGAAATTGCAAAGTTTCCATGAAGTAAGAAAACACACACTTTGATTATATTGTACATCTTTTCTTTATAGTTCGGGACTAGCTTGCACACACCTCAATTATTTCATAGATTAGGCACAGGTCCCATGTAACTCAGCTCCATCCTTATTTCCCTAGGTAGTATGTCTTCCAGGATATCGAAGATGATGTTTATTACGAATCATCCGGTATATTCTTCTTGGATACTAATCAACATTGGTACTCTTGACTACGGAGAACTATGTAATACTCTCAACATGTTTCGAGACAATTTTGTTAGTGCAATATCATCGTCTATCTAGCCAAGTTGAACGATGAAACAAAACACAGTAACAGCAGACAACACCACAAAGGCAATATCATCGTCTATCTAGAATCGGTGAAACGTAAGCACAGTAACAGCAGACAACACCACAAAGGCACAAACAGAGCATAATAGCTACACAGAATTAACCACCAACAGAAAAACCACAAAATATCACAATATTGAAAATAGTCTTCCATAGCAAATTGAACTATTACAAGATATTAAAGCTTCAAGTTTGAACTATTACATCTCATAGCCAAAAAGAACATCAACTGGAAGTTGTGGTTTGGCTTCATTCATATTAAAGAGTTGCAATTAAGTTTCAATTTACTCCTCTTGAGCTTCATCTTCATCCTCATAATACTCTCCCTCTTCATCTGCAGTGGCATCTTGGTACTGCTGGTACTCCGACACAAGATCGTTCATGTTACTTTCAGCCTCAGTAAACTCCATCTCGTCCATTCCTTCACCAGTGTACCAATGCAAGAAAGCCTTTCTCCTGAACATAGCAGTGAACTGTTCGCTTACACGCCTAAACATCTCCTGAATTGATGTTGAGTTACCAATGAAGGTTGATGCCATCTTAAGTCCGGTAGGTGGGATATCACAAACAGTTGATTTCACATTGTTAGGGATCCACTCAACAAAGTAGGATGAGTTTTTGTTCTGCACGTTGAGCATTTGCTCATCGACCTCTTTCGTGCTCATTTTACCCCTGAACATAGCTGAGGCAGTCAAGTATCTGCCGTGGCGAGGGTCAGCTGCACACATCATGTTCTTGGCATCCCACATTTGCTGGGTAAGCTCGGGGACAGTCAAAGCTCTGTATTGCTGTGAACCACGGGAAGTCAATGGCGCAAACCCAACCATAAAGAAATGGAGCCTTGGGAATGGAATCAAATTCACAGCCAGCTTTCGGAGATCAGAGTTCAACTGCCCGGGGAAACGCAAACAACAGGTAACACCAGACATTGTCGCTGATATCAAATGATTCAAATCTCCAACTGTTCCATCAAACAATGCGAAAAAAACATAAACACCTACAACAGTAATGAACAACAACTATAAATCATATACGAGCAAATCAAAACGCATAAAGGATCTTACAGCTTGGGGTGGTAAGCTTCAAGGTTCTGAAGCAAATATCATATAAAGCCTCATTGTCAAGAACCATACATTCATCAGCATTTTCAACCAACTGATGAACAGACAGAGTAGCATTGTAAGGTTCAACAACGGTATCGGAAACCTTAGGTGAAGGGAAAACCGAAAACGTAAGCATCATTCGGTCTGGGTATTCCTCTCTGATCTTAGAAATCAAAAGAGTACCCATACCAGACCCTGTTCCTCCACCCAATGAATGGCAAACTTGAAACCCTAAAAAACCAAAAACGAAATCACATTATACATAACCCCCATAAAAACCCAGATCCATAACAACAAACCCAAAAAAAGAAATGAACAACAAACCTTGAAGGCAATCACAGTTTTCAGCTTCCTTACGAACAACATCAAGAACAGCATCAATCAATTCAGCGCCTTCAGTATAATGCCCTTTCGCCCAATTATTACCAGCACCAGATTGTCCAAATACAAAGTTATCAGGACGGAAGATCTGTCCAAAAGGACCAGATCTAATACTATCCATGGTACCAGGCTCCAGATCCATAAGAACCGCCCTCGGAACAAACCTACCACAAGAAGCTTCATTATAATAGACATTGATTCTCTCAAGCTGAAGATCAGCATCTCCGTCATATCTTCCAGTGGAATCAATGCCGTGCTCAGCACAAACAACCTCCCAAAACTTGGCACCGATTTGGTTGCCGCATTGTCCACCTTGAATGTGAAGAATCTCACGCATTTTGTTGATTTTTGGGAGAAATTCTTTAGAATATGAGAGAAATGAAAGAGAATTTTGTGGGTAGGGACGGAGAAAGGGGGAGTTGTATTTATAGTGAAATTTAAATTAATTTAGGGTTTTGAGTGATACGTGGGTGGCGGAGCCGGGGCTCCGGGTAACGGTTACTAAATCAACGGTTAGTTTTAATTTGACCTCATGGACTCTGCGGAAATGAATTTGAAATTTGAAAAATTGTGCGGTACAGCTGGATAACACAAGGATTCTTACTCAAAAGTCCTTTTAATTTTTCTATTTGGCAATTTACGTCCTTTTAGTTTACTAAAAACTACGATATTGTACTCTAGTTTTGAAATTTTTGTTTGTACGTACTAATGTTTGGAGAGTTATTTGCATTTTGCAATTTTGTTCTTTGTAGAGCCATCTTTTATAGCACATTTTGCAATTTTGTTCTTTGTAGAGCCATCTTTTATAGCTAGGCCACTAAAACATAATCGTCCTCTTAAAGTGAAACAACGACACACTTGATATTGAAAATGGTTCTTTCATAGCATGTTTCTATGTTCGGACGGTGATTAAGGATCAAAAAGTGTGTGGCTTGAGGTTGATTATTAAAAGCTTATGAAGGTCATTAGGATAGCCTCTCTAGCTATAAGGTAGTCTTCCTCTAGCAAACGCTCCTTCAGAACGTCCAGTCACGTGTCAATCTCATAATTTTTCACACTCTTTAGTCACGTGCGAGTCACGCCAAGTCTCGTGGGCTTGAATTGACTTCAAATTATCTTGTTATCCTACTAAAGTGTGTCGAGTGTTTATTTCACAATTTGGGTAAGCAAACTTATGCTTTCATTTAAGATTCAACCTGTCTTAGGATTTAAAGATCAATATGCATCAACCTTAGTTTTGTTTAGCCTGTTTTACCCTATCTTTTGCCAAAACAATCCTCTTCTGATGTTTTTCGTTTGCTACCCACTCTATTTATAGTGAATATATTGGAGGAATTACAAATAAGTCTTTCACTCCCAACAATGGACTTGTACAAAGAGTTCAACATTTAGGGATCGTTTGGTAGAGTGTATTGGAGAAAATAATACATGCATTAGCTTGATATATTAGTAGTACCTTGTTTGGTACACTAATTAGAGAAAATAATGTTTAAAATGATGTTTCCAGACCTATAGTAATGTAATAAGTTCATTTGGAAAAGGTTAGAGCCAAAACGACAAAGAAAGACCTTAACATCCGGAAACTAGCTAATTTGAACTAGTTGACGTCCCTATGTTTGGTGAAGGTTTTGAGGTGTCAAATGAAGTCCAAAACTTGTAAAGAGACCTTGGATAGGTAGTATGTATTACAAAGGGTCCAAACATTCGGTAACGACACCCCAAGGACCACCCGAAGGGTCCTCTCGGAGGACCCAAACATGGGTGAGCAGGCAGCCTTGCGACGCATTCCTCACGAGGTGTTCAACCTCAAGATGTGAGGGGCAGCCTTGCGACGCAAGGCTGACACACACCTCACTGCCTCAACCCAAAATTTCAGAAAAATGACGGGATTTGGCCCCGCGACGCGCAACCACTTCCTAGAATCGTTAAAGTCGTACTTTTGGTAATTTAACTTCATAAAAAGACTCATTTAAGTGGAGGGTCTTTTGGGTAAATCATAGGATGACTATATATGGATATTAGGTCAGTTTTAGACCACTTTTACACGTCCAAATCAAATTCATAACGAAAATTCTATCATCTCTCAAGAAACACTCTCTTTTCCAAACCCCATTGAAGAACAAAAAGAGCTTAAGGATAAAGACGAAGACTTCAAGATTTTCATCCAATTTTCGTGGATTCTTCATCTATAAGGTATGATTTTTCACTCTTGAAATTCCTTTCCCCAAGAGGTCCTTTCAAATATTCAAGAACTTCAAATACTAGGGTTTTTACTCTATAAAACCGATTTTCTTCCTAACTCCAGATTTATGATTTTCGATGAAAAGTAATTGGTTTCCATGGTTGATTAAGCACGAATTTGTTGAGTATTTGACCTGTAGTATTAGATTTTCGTGTGAAGCATGTTGTTATCTAGATGATGATTTCGTATGGTTGTTTTTACTACTTGGTGATATAAAAACGTTGAGATTGAGACTAAGACTTAAATAAACTTTATAATGACCCTTTTTCCTTATCCTACATTATGCATTGATCTTGCATATGATTTTAAGAGTTGTTCTTGATTATACTATTGAGTATTTTCACTATGTTATAGTTATGAATATTGTAAGTTGAACGTAAGTTCTTGAATAAGGTTATTGGAATCAAGAGGTAAGTCTTCTAAAGTCGTGATTGCTCTATGATGGTTATGTTAGCCTATAAATGATGATGCTATGCTATGGAAATATGTATGATATTGCTATGTATATATATGTTGGGCTACAACCATGTTAATTGTGAGATCATGATAAGAATACGAAAATGCATGTTTATGATATCCTCTTGTATTATTTACACAAGGTGATTATGTTATGTTAATATCACATACGAAGGGTTATTATGAAAGGATATTCTCATCTAATCCTAAAGAGCTCATGATCATGTTTATACATTGAGTTAACCTCCTATGACCTATGATAAGTTTATGATAAAAGACAACTTAAAGGTTATTCAAGAAAGGGACTTCAGCTAAGCACCGATGAACTAGATATGAGAGGTGTCCCTTCCCTAATTGGAAGGTAGGTCACAATGACTCTCATGAGATTGAGGCTGCCATGTAATGTGGAACTATGGGTCTCTAATACATCTCCTAGTTCTTGAACTATGTTGTCACCATAGGATACTAGCTAGTGGATTCATTTAGAAAGCTATGTCATGTTTGGTTCTACTTTGGCCGGTAGACTACCTTCTTTCGGTGTGGAATTTTATGACAGCGGATTTCATGTTTAGCTCACATGGTCTATGTCGGTTAAAGGAGAATTTTCCCTCATGTAAAATGAAAGACAAGTAAATGAACGTTGACTAGGGTGACTTGAGGAGTCTACTTAGTATAGGTAGGGGTATGAGACTCTACCCAGACATTGCACAAGTTTACTCTAAGGGAAGTCCTAGGAGATTGTTCTTATGTAATATGATAACATGAAAGATATATGTTTATGATACATGATGTTACTCTTATATGATGTTGGTCATTATGATGAATATGTTATTGGGTTATATTGTTGAATGAAGTGATTACTACTTATGTTACAAGTTATATGAAACAAAGCTTTACTTATGGTCTCCTATCTTATCTACTTGGTTGTGTGGGGTTATGGGGCTTCACATGACCATTGCACTTGTAGGTTGGGGATGAGATCATTGGTAAGTGTTTGTATGTTATCCTTATGTGATATTTTGAATATGAAATGTTAACATGACTCTATGAATATGTCTTTGATTATGATCATGCTTTAAGTTGATGGAATTCTTAACTTGTATATGTTATATGCTTAATTTGGAGAACTACTATTCACACTCTCTATTTCACTTTTTTAATATTTTATTATTATTTTCATTGCTTTTCAATTAACATATTATTTTACATATAATTTTATTAATTAAATATCTAATATTCATGATTCTTTTTAAATGTAATACACTATTTTAAAAATATACTATCTAATATATACTACTTTAATTTCAGTTAATAAATTTTAAATAATTTTCACCAATAACAAAATTTTATTTTATTATTCATTTTCCTTATAAAAAATACACAAAACTAAAATGGTAAGATGAAAAAAATAATTTAAATACGAGTAACAATACAATACATAACATAATAATTTAAATACAAGATAAAATACAATACATAATAGTTAATTCGCGATGAAAAAAGACTCATGTCGAAAAGATGTGGAACATGCATTTGGAGTTTTGCAATTATTGCAAGACCGTCACATTTTTGGAGAAATGAAGTGCTACATGATATAATGACTACATATATTATACTACAGAACGTGATAATTGAGGACGTGATCTTAATGCACCAATTCAAGATGTCGTAGAGGCTCCAACTGCAACGACATAAATGGTGGTAGATGAAAATCTCCAATTTGAACAATTTTTAGTTAGACATAATAAAATTAAGGACTCATTTTGAACTCTGTAATGCATTAATAGAGCATTTATGGGGAGCAGCGTAATAATTTCAAAAAATGAATGTTTATGTAATCATATTTTACGTTTATTTGAACTTGTTTACTTTTATGTATTTTATAATATTTTCGTACAATTTATGATATTTAAAAATTTAGAATAAAATATAATTTATATTAAATAAAAAATTAATTTTTTTTTACACATGAGAATTATGTAAAGTAATCATTTGAAAAAAGAAATAAATAATTTATATGAAATAAGAAAATAAGAATAAAATAGAAATAATAATATAATATAAGGAGAGACAAAAAGATTCATGTTTAGAGAGTAAAATAGAGAATTGGGTTGTAGTTGGTTATCTGAAAAAATAGAGAATTCTATATTTAGAGAGTAAAACCTCATTTATTTGCACTTAATGAAGGTCTGAATCTTAATCATTCAGATTCAGCCTATTAAGTACGTTTAGTTTTTAAGTCTGAATCTGAATCATTCAGATTCAGCCCTTTAAGTTCATTTGTTTTATTTTTTAAAAAACCTCTTAATGGGTGGTGAATGAATAAGATTTGTAGGAGACTCTTAACAACATTCAGACTCATTTAATAAGTTATCAAATAATAAACCATCGCTCTATGCTTTAAGCGTGCCTTTTTATCTCATAACTAAAAAATTTCTTTCTCTCTTTTCTCAATCAAACACCATTTTTTCCCTCTAGTAAGTTTTCATAAATCCTTTCAAGTTTTTTTTTATATAATAATTTTCTTGCATTAACTTTGTCAAGAAATAGTTGGTGTATTGATGTTTATCAAAGTTTTTGAATGAAAAAAATTGTACTCTAAATCATGATTAATAAACCTTTTAAAACTTTTTTTTAATCAAAAGTGATAAATTTTGTTCAAATAAAATTTTTATGATATTTTATTAATTTAATGTTAATTTCACATGCACATTAAGGTATTGAAAACAAACAACACTAATTATTTAGTGTTCAGATTTAGAGACCACATCTTAATATTCAGAAGTGTATTCAGATCTAAACATTTAAATCTTAATGCAAATCTTAATATTCAGATGTGTATTCAAATTCAGACTTCTTATCTTAATTGAAACAAATGAGGCCTAAAATAGAGTGTAGGGTTGGAGATGCCCTTAGTAATGCAATGGGTTCTAATAAATGCATTAGCATTATAAAAGACACAATTGGCCTTACAAACCTTTTTTATATCCTTTTCACCATATTTGTGGAGGGTATCTTTTTAAATAATTTTTTTTCTAAAAATATTATGCAATGCATTATATTTAGAACTTGCATTAGATTAAATAATTACAAAATTACCCTCAAAGCCTTTTTGAAATATTTTCTAACATTTTCTTTTCTTTTAATTTTCTTTGTTGTCATGTGTTTTTATTTTCATTTATTTTTCCATGTCTTTTAATTTGTTGGTGTTTTAATAGATTTTATGACCTCTTAAATATATTTTTTGTAAAATAATAATAATCTAATTTCAACATAATTTAATAAGAAAAATTACTATTGTGGCGATAAATTTGATAAAATAAATTCTTTTCCAACTTTTCACAAAAATATTTTGACTCAAATAGTACAACTGTTTAATATTATTTTTGAAAAAAAAGAAGAAGAAGAAAAAGAGGAGTTAATGATGTTTTAGCAAATGACTTTGTTGCAACTTGCAAGAAAGTGTAAAAATAAATAAAGTGTGAATGGTATTTTTGTAAACATATATTTTTAAATAGAAATTATGTAAAATTTGTTATTTCTAATACATCAAACCAAATAATGTATAAGAAATAATGCTTGCATAACTAATGCAAGTATTAATAATGCAAACACTACTAATGCAAGCATTATTAATGCACCTATTTTACATTATTCTTATATACTTTATCAAATGACCCCTTAGTTTGTTCATAGATTTTGAAATTGAAACGTAAAATTTAAGCTTTTCTATGACTTTTGGGACTTGACAAGTTGCATTCAAACATGCATTTTACTTTAAAAAATTAAATTGTAATATGTGAAAGTGAAATTTCTACTAAAAGCTGGTCAATTATTTTAGAATAAATTCTTAAAATGTATAATCAATCATTGATAGGCTCTTTCCAATTTTTGAAACAATTAGTTTTTTTTTTAATAAAAAAAAAAATCTTACAAAGTTAGATTTTTCTTAAGAATTATTACACGTGGAGTGTAGAGTTTTTGAAACATCAATAAAGTGGAGTTTGACATAAAAAATAAAAATTCAAATTTTAAAAATTCAAATACAAGCTCAAAAATAAATGAACTTTATAATTTAGTTCTCATTGAATAGTCAAAAAAACATACTATTATTCATCAAAGCCTAGTTGCATAAGACATTTCTAATGAATGCCTCAAATTGTGGACAGTCAAATCACTTTATCGTTTACCTTAATTAATTGTACAAACATTTTTAAATATTTGAAGTCATCTAATCTGATTTATGATAATTTCTTTCTTTCAATTCATATGACAAATTTGATTCAATATAAATTTTAATAAATTGTTTTTAAAACTTATAATTAGAAAAAATATGCCATAGCTCCTTAATTTTTCCTAGGAGCTATTCCTATTATCATCCCATGTCTTAAATATGGAGTGTTAAAATTTAAATTTGTTCAAATATAAATGTCATTTTTCTCGGGACAAACTAATATCGAAATAATGTCAAAAATAGAGAAGTTTTTCTTTATGAAATTTTAGAATATAGACAAATAGTATAGAAATTTATCGGGCGATTCAATTCAATATCTGTAATTAACTTTCGCTTCTTGATTATCAATTTTTAATTAATTAAATTGCAATCGAAACCAATAAGATATCGATTGATTTGATACTAATTTAACAAATATTAATTGAAAACCAAAATTAGATAAATAACTTTCGCTTCTTGATTATCAATTTTTAATTGGTTAAACGGCAATCGAAACCAACAAGATATATTGATTTGATACTAATTTAACAAATATCAATTGGAAACCACACAATGAAATAATATTTTAGTACATTCTATATAATCTTAGTTTAAGACATTGAAATATATCGTTACTTCAAATTTGTATCGAATTAAAATCAAAATTAGATAAATAATCATTTTTTTTATAACAATGTCCACGCTAGCTTTCACATACCTAAATTAATAACATAGAATTCCGTATCACCCAATCAACAACATAAAATTCTATCTATTAAGACTAAATCATATGCGAAGAAATTAAACCTGAGACCTCGTAATAATCGAGTAAATAGAGGTTCAAGTAAACAAGTAATCGTGGCAAAACTGACTCCACACAGCCTATTTCTTCATTCCCGCTCATCAACCACCATTCATTTTGCAGCAATCAAAATTCGAAATCTCCTTCCCCAGTCAGTCCTTTTTGCCGGCTCTTCAAACTTCTACCGAAACTTCCTTTTCTTCATTATAAGTATAGCAATTCAGAGTAACTTTACTATCAACAATCTCAAATTACATTTCCAAAAGAACTAAAAAAAAATCCAGAAATTTCACTAAAATGGGGATTGTTTTCGGAAAGATCTGTGTTGAAACACCCAAATACAAAACAATTCAATCTACAGCTGCTTACGAAATCCGCAAATACCCAGCAGCTGTTATAGCACAAGTCACATACGATCCGATCCAGTTCAAAGGCGACAAAGACGGTGGATTCAAACTACTAACCAATTACATCGGCATATTCGGTAATCCCCAAAACTCTAATCCTGAAAAAATCGCCATGACAACCCCTGTAATTACCAAATCGGGTGAGAAAATTGCAATGACTACACCGGTGGTGACTAAGAGCGATGACGGAGGGAAGAATACGGTGACTATGCAGTTTATTTTGCCGGCGACGTATACGAAATGTGAAGAGGCACCGAAGCCGTTGGATGAGAGAGTTGTGATTGTAGAAGAAGGGGAAAGGAAGTATGGGGTGATGAAGTTCGGCGGTACTGCAAGTGATAAAATTGTGAATGAAAAAGTGGAGAATTTGAAGAAATTGTTGGAGAGAGATGGGTGTAAGATAATTGGGGAATTTGAGTTGGCTAGGTATAATCCGACATGGATATTGCCTCCATTTAAGACCAATGAAGTTAGGATTCCAGTTGAGTGATGAGCTGAAACTAGTATATCAAAAACGTATTGTATATGAGCTGTATACTTTGTATATCAGACTGTATTTTAGAGTTGGTAGCCTGCTTTATAGTGTGTTATATCGTATGTAGTTCTTGTTTATTTGCTTTTATTAATAGAGTTTCAAAGTCTATGCAGCTTATGCCTTACTTGATTTATTAAGTTCAAAATTTATAATAATCAGACATATTCTACTATCATATATACAAATACTAATAACTATATTTTCAAAATACTAAGTATATTATCACTAATTAAAAGTTTTTTATCATATATTGAGAAAAATACACTTAAATACATATATTTTTGCTATCAGATATACTAAATAGGGAGAGACGCGAACGAGATTATGTTATTTAACTCGCATACATGTGAATCACATCCGATACATATATCTATATCAGGTGTGGTTCACGATATACCTGGATTTCAAATACATAGGAGAGTGGCGAGTGAGGCGAGCGACATATGCTTAAATGTAGCGTATCTAAAATAAAATACATCTAATTTTGACCTCATGTATCCTAAATACATTAACATATATAAACACACCAAAAAAGTTTGTAAGATGCAATAATAGTACAAAGAAGCATAGTGAGAAAATTGACCGCATAACCAAAGAGGTTTATCAATAGAGAATGACCTTGTTTTAGCTTGCATGTTCATTAGCCTACCGAAAATGATCTGCTTCCTATTTTTAGTTATTAATGTTGCTCTGTTTTTATGGTAGGAGAGTTTGAATCAGCTTACACGTAGATTTCAATCATCCCACGTAAGATTTATTTTCTTTACCATCCTATAAATCTATAATCAAATTAGCTTAGACAACTCGAAAAGAAATTATCAAAAGTATTTGCCACCTCTCACCAATTTTATATCATATACTTAAGATCATAAATAATAAAATATTTTTATTTAATATATCACAATTTTAAACGTTGATTTCATCTTATCTCATATAGCGATATGAAGTCGCAAGCAAACAAGTAAACGTGGCAAAACAAACTCCACATCCTGTGTACCCCCTTGCCCTCATCTACCGCCATTCGTTTTGCAGCAAACAAAACCCCTTTCTCAAGTCGATTTGGCACCAGAAGCTTCATTTCCATCCATTTAACTAGAAGCAATTCACAGCCAACATTTCCATAATCTCATCCAGAAAATTCTCTAAAATGGGCATGATTTTGGGGAAAATCTCTGTTGAAACACCCAAATACGAATTGATACAATCTACACCTGATTACGAGATCCGAAAATACCCAGCAGCTGTTATAGCTCAAGTTACATACGATCCAACCCAGTTTAAAGGCAACAAAGACGGCGGATTCATGCTACTAGCCAATTACATCGGCGCATTAGGTAATCCACAAAACTCCAAACCTGAAACAATCGCCATGACAGCGCCAGTAATCACCAAATCTTCTGAGCAAATCGCGATGACTGCACCCGTGGTAACTAAGACCGGTGACGGCGAGAAGAATACAGTGACTATGCAGTTTATTTTGCCGGCGAAGTATACGAAAGCTGAAGAAGCACCGAAGCCGTTGGATGAGAGAGTGGTGATTGTTGAAGAAGGGGAAAGGAAGTATGGGGTGGTGAAGTTTAGTGGAACCGCAAATGATAATATGGTGAAAGAAAAAGTGGAGAATTTGAAGAAATTGTTAGAGCGAGATGGGTTTAAGATAATTGGGGAATTCGAGTTGGCTAGGTATAATCCGCCATGGACATTGCCTCCATTTAAGACTAATGAAGTTATGATTCCAGTTGAGTGAAGCTTAAACTAGTGTATGTTAAGAAAAAAAAAAGTGTATGTAGGTAGCTACAGCTTGTGAATTTTTATATATTTTGCGTGTTTTTGTATCGAGTTCTTGTTTCTTTGATTAAGTCACAAAATAAGCTTGACTGCTGAAACTTTAGTGATATTTATATATCGCGCGATAATGGAAACAGTTCATCGAGTACGAAGATGAAGAAATTTGCAACCATGTATAAAGAAATTTGTGGTATGTTACATTGTGAATCTGTGGAAAAACCTAATAAATAAACCAATTACCAAAACCAACTCAGAATAAATAAGAAAATGAATAAATGTTCTATATACTGCACAGTAAAAAGAATGATTTGAGTACCTGTGTTGTATCTGCCTCTTATGTTTTTCTCATTAGCTACCATCTCTGCTTCTGAAGTTGCTCGCTTCTTAGGCTTTGTTCATCAACGTAATTCATATGGCGTAAGTCCTCTTTGATTCTGCTTGCTGCCTAATATCGTAGTAGATCAAATACTGACATTTATCTAATCTAAATCCTTATCTTTGTGCAGCAGCCTTCAAACTCGTTCTATCGTTAATTTGCTGCTTTCTCACTTCCATCAAGGATCTAACACATATACAACCTGGGAAAGGATTTGCATAGAAGTTCTCTTCTAATCTTGGTGATTCTCCTGCTTCTCTAGAGTAAGGAGCTCCTAATCTGTTGGAATGTAACGTCTTGACCTCGGAGGTAAACTCTTCCTGAGTGATCGTACCCTTATCCAACAAATCAATCAATCTTACAATATTCAGTCTGAAATGAAGAGAAGTACCAAATATCATCATTAGTTTGATCGAGTGATGACAGAGCGAGTACAAAAATCTAAAGATAATAGTAATAACCTGTCGGGGCTTATGGTCTTTTGAAATCCTTCAAACCTTCTATGCCCTTGCACGGCCTTTGCCATATTCCCATCATATGTGTAAACAAAGACATCACTTTCAAGGGCTACGAGATAATCTAAGGCAGCAAGACGGTTTTGATAATGCCTGAAAGTCTGTAGTTCTTCCGTTGTTGTAAGAGTTGAGTGAGAGAAAACATTAGGATACTCATTTCGAAATGCATCCATGCTATTGTTGCCATAAATTTCCCCAGCGACAATATATATCCTGGTCGTGGAGGGATAGCCCATTGCTTTAAGAAACAAGGCAGCCTCTCTAGGCGACATAGGGCAGCCCCCTTGTAGTCGTTTCTCATTCCCATCTATCTCTTTCTCTTTCCAGTGCTTCACTTGATACCTCATATAACGAAGTTCTTCAGCCTCTTGAGCAGTTAAATTGTTGCTGCAGCCGGTAAAGGCTAACATATCTTTTTCATATCTGCAAACATGGTAAGTACGTACTTAAAAATGAAACGGTTGAGAAATCGGCCAAGGGATACCATGTTAGAGAGATTACCTTAAGTGAAGAGCAATGTAGGGTTCACCATTGTCTCTAAGTCTACCCACCAACTTCTTTCCAAGCTCCTCGATCTCATTTGTGTACCGTAGAGCCTCATAATTTGCTCTACAGCGAAGCCTCTGAATAGAGGATGCCAAGCCATTGTTAGCAAGCCTTGAATCTGTATGCGTAAATTGTATCACCTTGTGCTTCTTAAGTAAAGGAAGAACCTCTCCTCTATAGTAACTAGCCTGCAGAAAAGCAACACACTATAGTTCCAGCATGCAAAAGATCATCGCTTGCTCATAGTAGTTCAATTTACCGACCTTTGACCAAGACACCGGTGCCTTCTGAATAGGGGTCACAGCTGCATATTTTGGTGGCAACGATTCAACAATTTCAATATCATCCTTTAAAACATCAATGAAGCGTCTCCAGTCAAAAATATCTTTAAAATCACTACAAGAGAAGAAAAAAAAACGGATTAAAACTAAAGCTAACAGAAGCAAGAAGAAACATAACGAAAAACTGAAGAACTGTACCTGGGATCTGTCCAAAACGATTCATGATCAAGAGAAGGAAGAACCAAAGTAGCATTCAAAATTTTTGCAATAGCCACCATATCACATATCTACGGTAACCCAAAACAATGATTGTCATAAATAACAGCATCACAACAGCTGAAAATATATAGAATAGACAGCTTGAAGCTTCATTTACCCCTGTTCTCATCTGGTTTAATCCTCCGTTAGCATGAACTAAGACATATCCATTAGTCGATGATCCAGTTCCTAAAATAATCATAAAACATAACAACTAGTTCAAATGGAGGAAACGAATAATAAGGAATCAAAATCTAAAAAAACAAACTCAGACATACTTATTCGATCCCTAGGCCGAGCAATGCATTTGTAGTAAGTATCACTAGGTGGTTTCATCCATATTTCTGGTACCTGTCCAAACGATTAAGGAGAAAGTCACTGTCTACATACAACCCTTAAACTTGAGAAGCGGAGCCAGGATTTAAAGTTTACGAGTTTTTACTCGTAGCTAAGAGAACTCACCGGCAACTCCTTCATCTGGCGTTTCCGCGCAACTCCACCAGAGGACGAAACAGAAACAGAAACAGAGGACTGTGTTTCAGAAACAACTTTTTGAGCATTAACCCAATCATTTTTAAAATTCTGAACAACAAAAAGCCCATTATCTTTACTCATCAAATTCCCATTTACATCACCATTCATAACGATTGAAAACTTAAAAAACACAGAAATCATCACCAAAATCAACAATATCCCCAAAATCGTACGACCCATATTATATCTTGATCCTAAACACGCCATAATTGAACAAAAACTCAATAAACATTCTTCTACTCTAAAAATCAAACTTTCCGGCACCCATTTACACGCTAATAAATATCGTACTATTGTACGAGGATGATGATGATGGTGGTAATAAGGAAGGTTTCCGCTACCCGCGTTAATAATATTTGCATTATTGCTATTATCACCATAGTAATTATCAAATCTAATTTTTATATGATCTGATAATTTTTCAGGATCATTCTCCATAACAGGACGTCGGTGGTGGATGGTGAGTCCGGTTCCGGCCACTCTGGGACTACCGCTGGCAGAATTGGTGGCGGTGCCACCGGTTGACATATTACAAAATACAGAATCAAAAGAGAGAATTATGGGTCTATTAAAGATTTTTGCAAAGAGAGGGATGTTTGCAGATTGACATATTACAAAATACAGAATCAAAGAGAGAATTATGGGTCTTAGGAAAGATTTTCTCAAAGGGAGGGATGTTTGCCGATTCAGGATGGTAGAAGGTGGTTTTAACGCTTTGTATGTTTTTTTTTTTTAATTAATTAATTTATTATACTCTTTAAATATGACGTTTTTATTTTAAAAAAAGAAAATTAGTCAACTTTTAAACTAAGCTAAATATGTACAAATTGTCAAAAAGGAGAATTTTTTAACAAAAAATATTATGTCATTGTCTTATTTAAGGTAAAATGAAAATTAAGTTAATGTAAAGTAGTTATTAATAATTTTTTAGGCTAGAGCGTGTAAAATTATATTAATTCTGTAAATTTTTAATTTAATATATAATGGAATGAAATGAAAGACTCAAATTTGATTGAGAATGAATTTAAAATTGTAATATAATTTAAAATTTTATGATCTTAAACTTAAAACATCCATAATATATCAATAATACCTTTTAAGTTTGTGATCTTAAATACCATTTCTATTTCTATGAGGTTGTATCATAATTTTTTTAAAAACAAACAGAAAATGATAAGATTGAAAACTTATGAAAAACATAAATGCGTTATCATATTTTATAAAGAAAGTAAAAGTACATACATTAAAATAAAATGATTAATAAGCAGTTAAGCACTATAATATGTTCTGCAATGTACAAAAAAAAAATGTAAATAGAAAGAAAAAAAAACAATAATGAAATTTAACAAACGTCACTTCAAGCAACGGCTTAATTATCTTATGGAAGAAAGCAGCTTTGTGTGTGTACGGTTTTCAAAAGATCAAATCAAAAAAGTTATAAATACTGATGAAAGCTTTTGTCTGATAATATATACTGACGTATGGTTTATTTGAAAAATGGTTAGATAACAAAGACGTAATTTTATTTCTTAATTAAATTTAAGTATATCTTGATCATATGTTCGATCCGGATATCCCCAACCCTCTTGTAGTCATGTCATAAACAAAATATTGACGTTACAAAATAAATTAGAGTTAAGTTTAATAGTCTTTGAATATTTCAAATGACGACTTCAAGTGATAAATAACTATTGTATCTTTAAATTTAGTATTTAAACATATTTAATAAGTTATTGAGTTATTAAATTCGATCAAGCTGGTTTAGCTTAGACCTGGTGATTTACTTTTTGGTTCTTTTTTCCTCATATAACATAGCAAGAAAAACGTGCATGATGGTTCAAAATTCAAAGTTTTAGGCTTTAATTTTTCTTTTTTTCTCATTTTCTGCTACTACTTTTTCTATTATATTGATTTATTTTGCTTGTATGTAACAATAAGAGGTTACTTTGAATGTCTCATAAAAAAAATAGTTCTTATAATGTGGAAATTCACATGAATATTGCTATACTGGCAGTTGCGTCAATTTTGTATAATAAAGTTTGTGATGAAATTTATAAAGATATATGTTAAAGAAAAGGTAGAGCAACGTATACCACAAAGTTTGGTATCACATGATAAGTAGTAGTAATAATGCATGAATTTTAATTAAGGCATGCAATTCCTAGGGTTCAAAGAAGGAAGGCATGAAATATAAACATATATTTAAATTTAAGCTTAGTTGATAAGTAAATATTTTAATTTTGAGTATGCACATCTAATCAGATATCTTAATTCATTTTTACTATGTCAGTTGAAGACTTTGAGGGATGTGAGGGATAGAAAATGTTATATTAATGTAACATTGAAATTTTATTAAACTCTGTTTGATGTACACGATTTCATTTAGGATTCTTATTCCATTCTAAATCTTAGTTTATGCTTATTTAATTTCAAAGGTACTATATTACTTTGAGAAACATCTCAAAAACTACTTTAAAAAAATAGTAAATCTCAAGGAAGTCCATATCATTCTGCTTAAAGAAATACATCTATGATCCTTAAATCACGGATAAATCCTCAGAGAGATTAGAATTGTAATCTTAAGAGAGAAATATGCCACTATGATTCTAAAATCACGGATAAATCTCCAGAGTGATAAGAATTGTAATCTTAAGAGAGATAAAAAAATCAAGACAAAAATAATTATATTCATATTATTTTATCAATAATATCCTTATTTAAAAAAAATATTTATGGTTAATTCATTTTTCACATATTTAAAATTTATTACATACAATTACTAGCACAAAATAAAAATATTATAATTTTGGACAAATAAATAACTCAATAACGGTTGATTTGTGATGTAATGATTTTGTAAAATAAATATAATATCTTACAAAAATCTCATAAATACAGGATGTGTCCGCTCAGACAGAATTTTTTTTTGAAAAATGTTTCTAAAATAAAGGTATGTTTCTTACTTATTTTTTGTATTTGATAATTGCCAGGCAAAATATTTTTTTAAAAATTTATTTATATATAATCTAATTTAGAGTATTTTCATCAACGTATACAGATAAAATCGAAAAACACATACTTATATACTTATGATATATTAAAAATACATCAACCCATAATGTTGTATGGTCGTCGTTTTCATGGACCATAGTAGTGCTCGACCATCGATGAGTTAATTAAATGATATTCTTTAAGAAAATTTTGATTAAAATTACTAGGTTTTCTTTGATATTTTGATAAGAATTTATACACTTGTCATTTCATTATTTATTAGAAAATGAAAATACTACTATATGTATTCAGTAGTACCACTAGAAGGACACATGTCAAATATTTTATAAATAATTAATTATGTATCCATAAAGAGTAGTGTCAAGAACATGTTTCAAAGTGTAATGGACTACCATAAACAACAACATGGGATTTAATAGCAGTCAATGAATTAAGAAAACTAAATTTGTTTAATTTATCATCTCTATTATGAGTATGTGTCCTTTTACTTTTATAAAAAAAATGATTTTAAATTTAGTTTAAATTATTAGTTTACTTTATGAATTATTGCCAATTTTAAAAGGGAAATTTACGTAAATATACTATAGTTAAAAAATATTTATCGTTTATAGCAATAACATTTTTTTCCCCACTTGATCATTTTTAATTCACTTATAATATAAGTTTAATGCATATTACAAAGAAGAACTTATTATTCACATATAATACAAATTTTAATGATGGATAATACATGTATCACACATTTTAATACACTTATAATACAATGTGTCAAATTTTTATCAAACAAACATAATATATTGCAAAAAACAATTATAATTCATATATATTGCATACATAATTCACTTTTAATTAATATTGCAGAGTTAACATAGTATTGCTATATATGATAATAAATAAAAAATATTACTAAAATCAGTATTTATTTATTAAAATGTACTAATTTATATAATTTTTTCATTTTAAAAACACCCCTATACTTGACCTAGTGATCTTAAATATACTCTTAAACTGTCACATGACATACCAATTATTTAAATTCAGTTGGATTTATCTCAAAGAATGTTAACGTCAATATTTAGGCATAGATGGGCTAATAATAACTTGGACTTTATCCTAGTTATTATTATTAAGGTGAAAGAAAAAAAAACGAATCCATGAAAATAACAATTGCGTTTCAATTTCAAACTAGAAGTTGATTGTATGAATACCTATTGTATATTAAAAACAAAAATAAAAATAAAAATCAAGTCTAAACAATTTCTACCATAGAAGGGAATGAATCACAAAAGGTTTATAGCACTTTTACTCATATTTTGTGTTGGTCTTTAGTTTATGTCACTCATAACATTTTTTTAAGCGATGCATAAGTATATTTTTTTTATATACATAATATTGGGAAGGTCTATTAAAAGGGTTAAATAAGTTTGTCAATTAGGTAAAAGTCCTTCAAGTTTTAAAAATTAGGTAGAAATGACAAAAAAAATCCAAACTTTTTACTTTTACACTTTAATCCAACAACTGTCGTAGTTGTCGGGACAACTTCTTTAATCGTCCGACAACTGTCATAGTTGTCGGAACAACTTCTTTAGTCGTTCGACAACTTCAACAGTTGTCCAAGCAACTTTAGAAGTTGTCCAAACAACTTTAGTGATTGTCCAGACAACTACGAAACTGACTTAGTTTTAGTCTTTTTATTAATATTAAAAATAAAAAAGTAAAAGAAAAATAAAAGGGCCAAACTTGTCCTATTTTTTTAATTAAAAATTTGAAAGGCACTATAAGCTCATTTTTCCCATAATATTCCATCAGTTATATTCGAGTATGACTTCAATTTCTAAAGAATCTTATTAGGCATAAACTCGATCACTGAAAGATAAATGAAAGATCAATTTATCTGAATGACAAAAAATTAAAATCAACATATTTTAAGAATCGTATTAAACATCCATTCATAGTCACGCATGAACCCCAATTTTAACATTTGATCCCAAAATGAAGTATGACAAAGTTATTTCTTTTGGGCTTGGTACATTTAAACTCCATTGCAATAGTTGCATTCACAAGAAATTCATTCTTAGAACACAATTTCGTAGGGGCCTAATAATCAAGTGAAATTTATTTAACTGGAAGATTATTACACTTGATTTTGAAAGGAATTATGTGAAATCGATCTGCACGATTAATAAACCACTTGATAAATTCTTCGGTGATGTATTTTTTTGTACTCATTCTGTATTTGTTTAATTTATTTTAATCGATTGATGAATTTTGCTATGGTGTATGTTTAGGACGATTTGTCAATATTTTTTCTGAAAAGAATTTCTTCGGCATATTTTTATCCCATCTTTAAATTTGTATTTATATTTCATGTTTAATTACAATAAGAAACAAAAGAAAGAAAAATTTCATCATTGCCGCCACATATCTGTAGTTCAAATTTTTTCTATCTACTATTAATTCCAAATTGTTATTATTATTTGGGTACTAGAGGGTGAGTGCCCGTGCAATTAAGGAACGAGCGAGTTTTATATTAACGTAGGAATAAAGAAGAGATAATTATATATTTTTTTAAAAATATTACAACCATTATTGTATTGCCATCCCCATCATCAACAAGGCGTGGTCTGTGAGAATTTGTTTTAAATGTCATAATTGATAATCTTAACTTAGTGTAAATACAAGTTTGAGAAAATAACATATTTTGATTCGTAGCGATAAGAATCTGCAAACAGAACTAATCTGAAACAATATAACAAAACTTGTAATTTTTAATCTGTGAGAGACTTTAGCTAAAAGTAAAATCCAACACAATAAGAATTCATTTCACTGTTGTGTTTCCTGTCATTGGAAGAAATGATTTTCGATTAATCCAAATAGTATTTTTGTGCTCAAGTAGAGATCAACAACTCATTGGGTCAAAACACAATAATCAAAGTATGAAAAACTCATTACAATTAGCGTAATTATCAGCAAAATAATGAGACTTCTTAATCATTTAACAAATTTGAATACTTTTCAAAATCAATTGTGCAATACAAACAAGTACGTTTAAACCTCTAAAATCAGTCAACTAATCTCGAAAAAAATAAGTCATAAACTTGTTATAACTATTACAAAAGTTTGAAGTTATATAATATTTGGATTGGATTAGAAGGCTATGAAGTGAATTGAATTTTTTTTAATCCTTTTAGTTTGGGTGCCAATGTTGCACAGTTGTCTAGTCATACTTTCTATTACACTGTCTTTAGTAATTAAATGGTTTGCAGAGATCCCGAAAAAACTTATGTAATAAATGAAGATTGAGATATGAAAGAGTGTAATTTTGAGAAGATAACATAATTATATATATATATATATATATATATATATATATATATATATATATATATATATATATATATATATATATAACTTATATCAATTATATCAAACACCTTAGAACCATCAATTATATAGCCTGCACTATCCTACAGGTAAGCAGCGCCCCGACCCATTTTAGGCTGTACTATTTATTCTCCATTTATTCTACATTTAACATAGTGGTTTTTGGAGAGATTTTTCAATCTATAAATAGAATTATCATTTACCATAGTAAGATACATTTGAACACGTTTGAATAAGATAATATCCACATTCTACTCTCCATATCTTAGATTATAAGTTTATATTCTTCTAAATCAAAAAAGAAATTGACATTGTTACTATTTCTAAAGAATTGTTAATGAATGATTGCAAAAGCCACAATCTTATATAATTTTTGAGTTCTAACATTTGTTTGTTGATATAATTGTCTATTTAAATATTGTTCAATTTTTTTTTATGGAATAATCAAGTAAAATTTATTTTTGTCTATATAAAAATATAGAATACTAAATTTTACGATAGACACTATACTTCGTTTAAAGACATGCATTCCGCAGAAATTAGACTTCTAGCTCACTTATGTTTTGATTTTATGACAAAGTGGCGGGTCATGACACCATACACACTTTTTCTTTAGGAAAAATATAATATACACAATTTTATCTTAAACTTCAATTTTAAATTTTTTAAATAATATAAAGATTTGATTTTTATGATCAATTACTTAAATTTTTGGTGCCAACATTACAATTTTTTTAACGTTGTCAAGAAATACATCGATAGAGCACCACAGTTAACCAAACATAAAAAGTATTGTAGACATCACAAAACAATACTTCCCAAATAATTAAGTAGGACAAACTCCTGCTATATGACAATTCTTTTTTTTTTTTAATTCAAAGTCATAAGCATCACGTGTTAATTATAAAATTGCAAATTTTAAATAAATAAAAAAGACAATAAAACAACTATCCTAGTCTTTTAGTTGTGAAATAACACTCTTTAGACATGTTTCTAGCTTGCTCAAATTTAAACAAAAATACAAATCTGAGATATATCTACTTACTTTGTCTCTTTATTATATTTGTCTAGGCAGAATAATAAATATTTATTGTTAGGTTTAGCAAAATGTGAATGGGAAAAGAAAAGAGAGAATATGAAAAAGTGAGGGAATCAATTTGGAGGGAAAAATGAAAAGTCATTTGCAAAGTACAAATGAAAAGTCATTTCTTTCATATCGGCAAAAAAAAAGAAAAATTATTGTCCTTATATAAGGAAACACTTCCTTTACTTCTTAAAGAGCTAAGAAGAAGGTGCCCCTTTGCGCCGTCGTCGTCGCTCGGCTTCGACAAATAATGTGATTGATTGATAATTTTTTTGGACAAAATTTATTTATCAATTTTTGTTAATCAAATAAATCATGTTAATAGTATCTCTTATAAATTAATTCAGAATGTTAGTTAATTAACAGAATTAATTCACGCGTAATGGTAACGTTCCGAAAAGTCGTTACTCTTTTTAAAAGTTGTTACTTTCTGAAAAGTCGTTACTTTCCCAACAGACATATTTTTCGAAAAATTGTTATTTTTTCCAAAAGACGCAACTCTCTGGATAAAACGGTTCTGAACAGATTTTTCTGAACAGACACGTTTCTTGCTGAAAATGGCTATAAAAGGAAGTCATTTTTCATTTTTTCAAACACTGAAAATTTTCCTTCTCTGCATATATTTTTCTCTCAAAATCAAAGTGTCGATCGACTGAGCCTGTGTGACTTGTTGTTGTTCTTAAGTTCGCTGAAGTTAAAGAAGTTTGAGGTACCGCTATTTCTTTAACAGGATTAATCCATTTTATCTTGGGAGAAATTAATCCATAACCTCGGGTACAGTGAGGGGATTAAATTTCTTAAGGAGACACAGTAATTTATGTGGACTCGAATTATTTTGTTTTTTCTGTATACTTCATCTTATTTCTGTTTCTGTTTTGCTAACCTTACAAGTACAGGTTATAACATTTATGACTTAGGTTAATGATCTTTACTATACTTGGAAGC
Organism: Solanum lycopersicoides; assembly: GCA_022817965.1. Taxonomy (NCBI): domain Eukaryota; kingdom Viridiplantae; phylum Streptophyta; class Magnoliopsida; order Solanales; family Solanaceae; genus Solanum; species Solanum lycopersicoides. Next base: position 86,266,926 of record CM040627.1, read on the forward strand.
AGTGTTTTAAAAGACTCTTCTGGGACTCGCCTCGGGGCTCGCCCTGGGGCAGGGCTCTAGCAAAACGCCTCGAGACTCAAGTTTGGGACTTAGTTCTACAAGACTTACGCCTTAAGCGCCCGACTGTACGCCCTAAGCACGCCCAACATCCAACGCTCGGGACTCGCCTAACAGATCTTACACAAATTATGTGCTAAAATCTTTAATTAACATTGTTGACCCTCATAATTCTTGAATAAATGAATGATACACAACTTTTTAATCTATAAAGATTGAGAGTAACCTAAACAACAAATGTAGTATCACATATTTACTATTTGGTAACACTATGAAGGTAATTATATATTACGTAACATTTCTCTTAAAAATATGTAGTAAAATTTTATTTGTTCACTTATCATTGGTCTTAATGGTTTTGTCATATGTCTCACAATTATCATATTTTATTTAATTATTTGAAAGTAATTTTATTTTTATTCATGAAACAGTGATGTTTATACTATAATACTTGTAAGTTTATTGATTATTTTCTTTTAGGGATTTGGGGTGGGTGGGGGGAAATAAATTGTATAGTACGATATATATATATTTTTTAGAAATAATGATTCTTTTATTATTAGAAAGTTAAGATATTAGATTATTTATACTTGTATAGTCATGTTTTATTGTTATTGGTGTAATGATATTTCTCAAATAGTAATTATGATACTTTTTTTCTTTATTATAGATTATCAATACTTATCGCAAATAAAAATCATAATATGATTTCTATATATTATAGGTTTTTAATAAAAAATTATATGTAAAATCATTAAAAGGAATTTAATTAATAATAAAACTATAAAATTAAATATATATGAGAGTACGCCCCGTAGATCCATGTGACTTACGTTTCGTGTCTCGGGGCTTACGCCTCGCGTCATATTATATAAAACGCTTCACCTCACGCCCTCGCCTTTTAAAACACTGCTTGAAGGTTAGAGGTATGCCCACTTACAATCGACCTAAATAAATAAATAGAAGTCTGCAACAAAACAAATAGTCCTATTATATCTTACATACCCGAGAAAAATCAAAGATTTCTTCACATCAAACAGATATGAATATGATTTGCTAATGTCATGAAAGGTTTTTAAATATTAAAAAATTAAAATGTCCTTTAAATTAAAATATATGACATGATGATTAATGGCTTTACTTAATTACTTTGTGTTCAGTAAAAAGGAAAATAAGTACTTTCTCCGTTTAAAAAAAATAATCTCCTTTCCTTTTTAGTCTGTTTAAAAAAGAATAATTTTTTTCTTTTTTGGTAACATTTTAATTTTAATTTTTCTACCATGTGGCGTGTTTAAGGCCACAAGATTAAAGAGTAATTTTTGTACATTTGACCTAACTTTAATTTAGGACCACAAGATTCAAAAGTTTTCTGTATACTCTTAAACTCCGTGCCAAATCAAACTATATCATTCTTTGTGAAACAGAAAGAGTAAGTTTTTCCACATGTTTTTTTAATTCGATATGTAATTATAAAATATTATACTAAAAGAAGTATTTGTATATAATTTTAAGCAAAACACTACGATAAAAATTCATTCAATAGATAGGTTACTGTTTAGTTTTTTTTATCCTGAAAAAGGTATGTATGTATATGAAATCCAGTGGTGTAGGTTTTTTTTCTTTTAGTGGTGTATCAAAATTGAAAAAAAAAAAGGAGAAAATTTTGGACAGTAACCCTCTTAATACATGTTAATCGCTATATTATTTCATAATTTTAATTTTAATCAATTATTAAATGGCTATGCGCATTTGACGTTAATTATTTAAAGCGTGCGATTTTGATCCTTAAAATTAACAGAATGATTATTTTAAATAACGTGTAGTATCATTACAATTTATTTAGACTACACGTTTTACAAATATATTCTTTACTTTTTAACGTTATATCTAATTAAATATCATCATATAATTGATATTAAAAAATACAAATACTTCTCTTTCACCTTTTAAGGGTTTCGTATACTTGTACAACTCTTATCTAATTATCTTATGTTTCAAATTTTTTTTATCTAATTTCTTTTTTAGTTTGTTTCAAGAAGAATGACCATTTTTTTTAAACGGAGGGAGTATTATTTTTTCTAATTTCAAATAAGAGGAGCCATCTTAGGAAATGACTTAACTTAAAAGACAAATGCCGCCGTTGCTAGGCTAGGAGCAACTCTGGTCTGCGGTTCATTCATCCTCGTTACGAGAATGAAAGTGACGCCCCTGAGCTTGACTCGAGAAAGACTCTTACAACTTGCACCAATCGCGGCAGTGAACGGTCGGAGATTGATTGAAAAGGAGACCCTCTCCCCCATAATGCCTATCTACTTGTGTTCATAGCTCGATCGGAAGTCAAGATTGTGATCCGACGAAAAAACAAAAGTCGTTCGTATCAAATGATACGTGAGCAACTTTTAGAGGATACTATATTTAATGTACGTAGTTCCTCTAGTGTAGGAGAGGGCATGCTTGACCAATAATTTGGCTACATATATTTACTCCACGTTGTTTTTTAATGTAATATAATATAACGTCTCCTTCGAATTAGTTGTTAGACACTCACATCTCATGCAAAATATATAGTTTTAAAAACATATCCGTGAATTTATTAATTTAAGAATATATATATATATATATATATATATACCAAATTAACTTGTCATTTTGCTATAAGTTACTTGCTCGATCTTTGTATCTTCATCACGTTTGATATATTAGGAATATTAAATAAAGAATTTAGCTGAATTTGAATTGATTAAAATATNCTCTGTATTTTTGAGCTGTTTAATCGATTTTTGATTTGCATAACCACTTAATTCAGGATGTTACATAGAGCTGTACTGACTCATTGAGAATTTTTCTCCTATTTTTTTTTTTTTGGTTATATTACCTATTTAGTGTCTTATTGTCGAGATTTAATGATCAAAAACACATTTAAACTAAGGCATTTCCTGAGTTTTACATTTACTGCTTGAACTGTCAGTATAGGCTTGGTAGGAAAATGGAACAATTGATAGTTGAGTGTGTTTTTGGTATTCAGGTAGGAAATGGACAAGTGATAGATCGGGTGGGGAATTCGCGAAATGACGATAGTTATATGTATGTTTTAACCATTATCTCTATTATCACGCCTCAACTATTAGTTTTTCCCTTTCCTAACTGAACTATCACCATAGTTGAGGTAGGAAGAAACGGAACAGTTGATAGTTGAAGTGTGTTTTAAAACATGCTGATATTTAGGTAGCAAAAAGGAATGGGGAAATGCGCTAGTATCCCCAGAAACACACCTTAACTACACTAAGGTCCTATTACCCTGAACCTTTTTTTTTTTAATTTTGTGCACCTTTTTGACTCCCAGCACCTCAATTGTGTGGAGTCACGAAGTATTCCACGTAAGACAAAAGGTATACAAAATTACAAAAAAATAAGTTCAGGGAGCTAATAGGACCTTACTTTAGTTAAGGTGTGTCTCTGGGATTGCGGTTATAGTCTAGGGGGCACTTGTGCATTTTCCCAAAAGGAACAAATGATAGTTGGAGTGTGAAATTTGCGAAAAGACGATACTTGAGTGTGTTGTTTTTAACCGTTATCTCTATTATCAATATCAAACTGGAGATGCTAATATCTTCCTAAAATATATGATTACTCCCAATATGGCTGACACACTTTCTAAATTTTAATTTATTTGTTTTTGCGTACAAACATATTGACGCCTAAGATTTCTATAGAACTTTCAAGAATTCACATTCATGAAACTGCTAAAATTGTGATAATAACAGACTTTTTAGCCATTATTTTACCATTTTCTTCTACTACTTTTACTAAATTATACTTTATCTGGTTTAATTTATATGACAGTCTTTCCGTTTTGGAAGGTTCAAAATGTTTCACGCCATTCTATTTCTATTCAAGCTGCAGAACTTCTAAGTATTCAAATACATTAAATTATTCAATGTTTAAAATTTGATGTGATGTTTTCTTTGTTTTCTCTCTCAAACTAACTTTTCGACTATAAGTATATTATTTTCTCCCATTATTACTAATTTACTATACTCGAGTCAAAACAAATGCCTTAAACTTTGTGCCTGAACAAACACCGATGTGTAATTAAGATGGAGGGAGTATATAAGTCAAATTAACATCTTAAACTCCTTGTCTTGTCAAACATCCTAACAAAATGGGACAGAGGAAGTACCCCAGAGGAAGTACCATTGACAAATACTTTTGGTTTCAATGCCTGATACACAAAAGATAAAAACTGAAAGGATTTTTAATATTGCTTTTGGTGTTTATGCTGGCAGAGACGAAGATGAATTGTTGAATACACAGTGCCCTCAGCATTTGGAGCTGAGATGGCAGACAGAAGTTAGTTCTAGCGTATATGCATCCCCCTTGATTGCTGATATTAACAGGTAATGTGATAGAAGCCTCTTTCCTTTGGGTTGTAATTCATTTGCTTTTACACTCTCTGAGTGTGTGATGACTGCCTTAAGATGAGTGTTGTTGTTTACTTTCTGATACTACTTGTTTCCATAGTGGTACAGCGGTCAATTATTATCAAGAGAATGATAGTAATAATAACAAAGAGGCAGGCGGTTCTCAAGGATAGGAAGGATGGAGGACTAGGTGTAAGAAATCTGAAACTGCACTATATGACCTTGCTCTTCAAATGACTTTGGAGATATAACTTCGAGATCAATGAACCTGAAAGAAGATAATTAATGCTATACATGGCAAAAAGGATGACTAGAGATCTTCTATGCAAGTGAATGTTAAATGGAGTATCTGTAAGGGTATAAGCATGCATGGAAAGAATTCATCGAATACACTAAGCTGGAGGTGGGAGATGGACATAGGATCAAATTCTGGACAGATTTATGGGTTAGATAAGAATTCTGAAGGCTAAATTCCCTATATAGTTTAATTGTTCTGTTAATAAAGGAGTCTTTGTTGCTGAATTTCACTCAAACTCAGGTTGGCAAATAAATTTCCGAGGAATTTAAATGATTGCTAGGTAGAGGATTTTTCCTAATGTTTCAGCAGCTGGAATCAGTCTCTATAGATTAAACTGATATGGATTCTCTGATTTGGTCAGCTACTGAAGATAAAATATTCTCGGCTAAAGTTGCTATATTATTTTGGTAAAGCAGACAGGCATTGGGATGAGACTTGGCCTTGGAAGATGATTTGGAAGGAAAGCACTCCTGTTAAGGTAGCATGCTTGGGATGGATTGCAGCTCTGGAGACTTGTCTAACTCAAAATTACGTGCAGAAAACCTTTATTTTGGTGGTGTAATAGATGCAATCTGTGTAAAGAGGACCAGGAGACAGTTATTCATCTAATCCTTCCGTGTTAGAGTCTGAAGACAATTTTGGGAATTATTCTTTAATATCTGTGGCATTTCATGGGTGATGCCTCAGGGTTAGGAGCTTATTGGAAAGCTAACAACTTCAAAGAGTACTTAAGAGTGTTGAAGCATATTCGAGAACTGTCCTAGTATGCATCTTCTGGAGAGGAAAAAAGCTTGCTTTGAAGGAGAGAAATCACATCTCTAGAATTAAGAATGAATGCATAATCTGTATTTTTGGTGTAAAAGTAGTACCTTAGCAGTTTAGCTAGTCTGGATCAGTTCGTGGATTTTTTTATTTTTTTAGGAAGGTAAGGGTAGTAGGCTGTTTGTTCTATGTACTCTTCTCTACCATCTTGGTACCTTTACTACCTTATTAATGAACTTTTACCTTATTTTAAAAAGAAAGTAATTGAGGATATAACATGTATCCTGAAATAAATTTGTTGATGAAAATGGGTGGTCTGTTGAAAAGGCAAATAACTATGTTTTCAAGACCTCCCTGATTATTGCAGGGGAAAGCTACAACTATTCTAGTTATGTGTGAGATTTAACAAAATCACATGCAGTTGCTTATTTTCGAACTTGAGTATCTTTTATTGTTTTCTGTTTCCTTAATTTATTCATTTCGGCTATGTTTCTGGATCATTACTACAGTGATGGAAAGCTTGAGGTGGTAGTTCCCTCTTTTGTTCATTACTTGGAAGTTCTGGAAGGTTCTGATGGAGATAAAGTTCCAGGTATGATTTGTAGAAAGCTAGTTATAAGCTATGTTGCTCTGGACACTCCAAAAATGTTGCCGCACATGTGTCGGATCCTCCATAAATACACTATTTTTGGAGTATCTTCACGCAACCATCGATACTTTTGAAGAGTCCGAGCAACATAGGTTATAAGAATAAATGTGAACTTATTAGATGAGCTACATAATACCTCACATCCCGCTTGTATATAAGTTGGAACACCAAGATGTAAATTTATGAACAATGAAACAACAAAATTCACCTCAATATGAAGAAATTATCTATATGAAATGATATTGAGGTTTGAGCTGTGTATAAATCTGATGACATCTCTACAAATTTTATAACTTCAAATCATCAGGATGGCCAGCATTCCATCAATCAACTGTTCATTCCACTCCTTTCCTGTATGATATTGACAAGGATGGGGTGAGGGAGATAGGTTTGGCCACCTATGATGGTGAGGTGCTCTTTTTCAGGTATGAGTACAACATATCTTGTAGCTGTTGTCTTGTTGAGATTTTCTTTATTTAGTCTGACCTTTTTAGATTTTCATAGGGTCTCAGGATACCTGATGTCTGATAAATTGGAGATTCCTCGGCTGAGAGTCAAAAAAGATTGGCATGTTGGTTTGAAACAGGACCCGGTGGACCGTTCTCATCCAGATGTACATGATGACCAACTCATACAGGAGCCTGTCATGGACTCCACAGCCAGTGAGTATTATCCTCTTACATTTGCTTTTCATAGTCACTTTGTTTCCTCCTAATATTCCTGCTTGTTTATGATATATGCTACCTAGCTGCCCCAGCATGTGTAATTTTTTAAAATGTGTTGTGACACTTGTCATTTTTATATAGAACCATGATTTCCTTATGTTCTATAAGTTAATCTTTTGTTACTAAGGTCCGTAATAAATTACTGCTAAATATTCTTGATTTTGCAGTACTGAATTAGTTTACCTGTTGTCCTGTAGGGTCTATTACTCGAATATTTTGTAATTTGGTACCTTGGTCTGTATATTTCCCAGCATCGGTGCACATCTTTTGTTGCCACTCGGCTTTTTTCACCTATTTGCCAATTCTACCTCTTTGTTTGTGCTTTCTAGTATTCAACTGATTTTCAATGGGACTCCGACCCTTGTGCTTGTTTTGACTTGACACTGCGGAAAGACTAATTTTTCCTTGATTATAATCTCAACATGTCAAGAGGTACTCTTAATTTATTTTTTGTTTATTTGGTGATGTTACATTCTGAAGATAACCACTTTTAGACGTGGATGCTAGATGTTGACCTTCATCAATTGAATTATATCTTAAATCATATCTTTAATTCAAAAGTTTTCTCCTAGGTCACTATGCATCCACTCATGGAGGCAACAATTCAAAATCTACTGCATCTGAAGTTAACACTGAAACCCATTCTATTCAAAAAGAAGTCAACCATGACGCTTCTAATGCTTCAATATCTTTGCCGTCAGGAGTTTCACCTAACACATCAAATTCATCTAATTTAGAGGACCAAAAGGGGAAAAATGATAGTCTAGCTGGTGGAGGAGTTAAAATGACTAACTTAAACAATATTACTCTGAATTCTGATATTGAGAAAATCAGTGTCTCAGAGAATGAAACAAGTAAAGGGAGAAGGCTTCTTGAAGACAATGTCTTGAGAAGTTCGGAGGAAAGTGATTCTGGATCCAAAGATGTTAAAACTGCAACTGTGGAAAATGAAGGAGCTCTGGAAGCGGAAGCTGATTCATCATTTGAGTTATTCCGGGATAACGAGGATATCCCTGGTGATTATGATTATGACGAGGATGATTACCTTGATGATGATGAATTATGGAAAACTGAAGAATTTGAGGAACCAGAACATGAGAAATTGGAGAATTATGTTCATATTGATGCTCATATTTTATGTACTCCTGTAAGTCTCTTGGAAAGAACAGCTTATTTGATTGATACTTCATAGTCGGTAAATGTCAGGTAATAAATTTTGGATGTCTTTGTTTCTATCAGGTCATTGCTGACATTGACAGCGATGGGGTGTCGGAGATGATTGTTGCAGTATCCTACTTCTTTGACCATGAGTAAGCTTTCTCACCATGGTGCTATTTTGGTTTCACATTGTTACTCGGTTTCTGACTGAAGTCTCAGCTGATTTATATATTTGCTCCTTAAATGTTGAAGTTGTTCAGTTTTCACTTTATGGTATATGCTAATTAAGTCTTGCAGAGCATTTATTAAAGGTGAAACACCAAGCCTCCCCTTGTATGGTATATGCTATTTAAGACATTTGTTGCTGCTATTAAATGGACAGTTGGCTGAATTATGTATCTTGAAGTGATTGTCTTGTTGATTGGATAATGATTACTGCTTCCAGAAAAAGGATGTTTACCTGGGTATGTAGGATTGTTTAATTAAAACTTCAGCTTGGTTATGTTAATAGGCTGTGTTATACATTTCACTCATAACAATCCTGCCAAATAAATATGGTAGTTGCAATTGTTCATGTCAAGATCTTTTAATTAAATGCTACTTATCTCAGCCATATCTTTTTGACATTGCTTTGATCTTCTTGATGTGCATTACTGTATGAAACATATATAAATACTTTTAAAATGATTGAATCTCCTCCTTTTTTCTTGTCAAATAGAGCCCCTTTATTTTGCTCCATTCATTAATGACGCTCTTACCTTCTCAAAAAAAAGCCCTAAAAAGGTCTCTTCTAGTAATAGACAACTGATTAAAACTTTTGGAAGTCAATTCTGCAGCCAAAAAAATAAAAAAACTGATGAATCATGAATTCACAGGTACTACAACAATCAGGAGCATATAAAGGAACTTGGAGACATTGAAATAGGAAAATATGTTGCTGGTGGTATTGTTGTTTTCAATCTAGATACCAAGCAAGTTAAATGGACTGCACAGTTGGACTTAAGTACTGACGACGGGAAATTCCGTGCCTATATATACTCTTCTCCTACGGTAGTTGATTTGGATGGTGATGGAAACATGGACATTCTAGTTGGGACCTCCTATGGCTTGTTTTATGTGTTGGATCACAACGGTAATCCTCTGTTAAGGTCTTTCCAGTCTTATTTTTAGTTTATTGTGTTGCTGATGTCTGGTTTAAGTAAATCAATCAATCGACCACTACATCTCATTCCTATTATTGGATTCAGCAATATGAATCCTATGTATCCATTATTCAGTTCATTCGATTAAAATAATTCAGTAGTATTTTTCAGCTTCTAGTATTCACCTTAGCACCATAACTGTTCTTTCCATGTGATCTGAATTATTTTCCCATCATGAGAGACCCATCATTGATTTAACACTATGTCCTGTCATGGTAATTATAATGCTCTGTATCATCTAAAGAGTGCTGTTTCCTGCTAGATTCTTCTTTGATTAAGCCTATGAAGTCTGGCATCACTTGTAGTTAAACGTGCAAGCATGATACTGTCACGCCTCAAATCTGAAGAATGTGACCGGCACCTGATGCCTTAAACTTCCATCAAGGGAACCAGCCTAACATGGCATACTCAACATAATTGATGCATGATTATAACATGTGCAAATTAAACATCCCTTAGTAAATGTATTTAATGACACAACCTGCCTCATCTTCATTAAAAAAAAATGGCACCATCAGTCCTTTTCAAACTTCTCCATTTTGGTCCTTTTGTCCTTCCTACCTCTCCAACCAAATCCCAAACCAAGTGAGACACCTGTTAACACGTTCCAAATACTTTACCATCCCCGTGTGTGTGCGCACAGTTTTGGAGTTAATTATCATCCATTAAGCTCGTAATTGACCCAATTTTTAGAATTTGCGGGGCTTTACCAATACTCTTGACTTACTCTCCGCTGGACAGTCATACACGTCCCTAAGTGGCAATTAGGTTTTGAAGTGTTCTCCATTCATTTCGTTTTTAGTAAATGTGTCATCCTCCTAATTCTTGTCTGCTCTGCTTCATATGATTGTTCTTATTATCGGATCTTTTGGAGACTAATGACCTAACATCAGGCAAAGTGAGGGAAAAGTTTCCTCTCGAAATGGCTGAAATCCAAGGAGCAGTAGTTGCAGCTGATATCAATGATGATGGAAAGATTGAACTAGTTACAACAGATTCACATGGAAATGTTGCTGCTTGGACTGCACAAGGCACAGAAATTTGGGAAACGCATCTCAAGAGCCTTGTTCCTCAGGGACCGGTCATTGGCGATGTGGATGGAGATGGCCATACGGATGTCGTTGTCCCAACACTTTCTGGGAATATATATGTTCTGAATGGCAAGGACGGCTCATTTGTACGTCCATATCCTTATAGGACTCATGGTAGGGTGATGAATCGAGCACTTCTTGTCGACTTGAGCAAACGTGGGGAGAAGAAAAAAGGTCTTACAATTGCCACAATGTCATTTGATGGTTATTTGTATCTCATAGACGGGCCAACATCATGTGCTGATGTTGTAGATATTGGTGAAACTTCGTAAGACAACCATTCATTCTCTCTCTCCATTTTTCTTTTTTATTTTGTAGACTTATCTTTGATCAGCTATATATTTTCTGCTTGTCACAGATACAGCATGGTCTTGGCTGATAATGTTGATGGTGGTGATGATCTTGATCTTATTGTAACAACAATGAATGGTAACGTCTTCTGTTTCTCCACGCCTGCCCCACATCATCCCCTCAAGGTAAGTGAAAATTTGGTGTATTTGCTTTTGGTTAATTGTTCGTGTTCTTTGATATTGATATCTGCACTCAGACTTGGAGATCTCCTAATCAAGGGAGAAACAATGCTGCTTACCGTAATGATCGTCAGGGGATCTATGCAACTCCATCTTCAAGAGCTTTCCGTGATGAAGAGGGCAAGAGCTTCTGGGTTGAAATAGAGATTGTTGATAAATACAGATACCCATCTGGGTCTCAAGCTCCTTATAATGTCACGGTAAATAGCTTTCACATACTTGGTCCATCCTACTTACTATTAAAATCTAATCAGTTGTTTCTTCTCCATTGTGACACAGGTGAGCTTGTTAGTTCCTGGCAATTACCAAGGGGAACGAACTATTAAGCAAAATAAGATATTCGACCGTCCTGGAAGACATCGGATTATACTCCCAACTGTTAATGTAAGGACTGCTGGGACTGTTTTGCTGGAGATGGTTGACAAGAACGGACTATATTTCTCAGATGATTTCTCTCTAACATTCCATATGCATTATTATAAGCTACTGAAATGGATTCTCGTACTCCCTATGCTGGGAATGTTTGGTGTGCTTGTCATCCTTCGTCCACAGGAGGCCATGCCACTACCATCATTTTCGCGGAACACTGATTTATGATGTTGCAGTCACCTATATTACAAGTTTCCATCATGTTGAAGAAATGAAGCAATCACTCCTTCTGGACCTTGAACGTAGAACTAACTTACTGATACTGGGTATGATCAATGGTTCAAACTTGACAATTCAGAACATTTTCATCGTTCTGGGCGGGTGTTCTTGAACAATAGAGTACTCGAGGAGGAAGTTCCTTAATCAAATCAATCAAGTTTGTGGTAATCTTAGCGGATCTTGTTAAATATTGAGATGTTAAGGGACACTGCATTTTGTGAAGTCGAATATTTCCTTCTCTCTGATAACCACATGTGCTTGAGCTCAGCACGAATGGTCCTGGACCCAGTTAATGTTACTACATTGTGACGAAATGTTCACTAAGGAGAAATTTACAATGTGATGCCGGGAAGTAAACTCTTTTACTTGTTATTACTGTGTTTTTTGCTTGGCTCTGATTTATCGAACATCACTCTGGATATCAGGTACAAAATACTGCACATTGTGCCTACAAAATGCCAGCATTCTGTTACTGGTTTCTAGTGTTGGTTCATGTAAATGGCCAAAATTCATCTATGCTTCTGCAAGAACCATAGATGTCACTTTGGTCTAGAAAAAAATAACCAAACCAAAATTATTGTTGTTCAAACAAAAAGGGAGAAAATGAATGGATTTTCTGCAACTGATCCATTTGTTTTTCTACACGTCAGAGACAAAATATTCAGGAAATTTAGGCTTTTGGGTACAGCCAAACTACAAAATTAGGTGCAAAAATGTTAGGTTGACCAAGTGGTTGAAATTGAAACTAGGGAAAAGGGTATGGTATACCCCTCAAATTTGTCACGTAGAGTCTGATATATCCTTCGTTATGAGAGTGACTTATATACAATTATCGTTATATAAATGATTCATATATAACTCTACCGTTACAAAAGGAGATCACATATACCCTTCATATGAAGGTAAGTGAAAATTAGTGTAAAATTTTACTTTTTTGACTTTATATATTTTTTGAAAAACTATGTTAGGGTATATATGATCCTTCTAGCAAAGTTGAAGGTATATTTTTATCTTTTCCATACATAAATTATTTTTTGATTTCTTTGATTATCATTATTTGAGTTTTTTATTTTCTTTCTTCTTTCATTCTTTAGTGTAAAGTTCTAAATAAAACTGTTTTTTTCCCGGCTATATTGTAATTTAAATTTTGTATTTGTAAGAAAAAAATTGGGGCATCTACAAGAAAATTAGTGAAACATAAATAAATTTGACCATCAAATAATACATTTAAATTAGTCGTTGAAACAAAAAAGTAGGAAATAAATGTGTGAGGAGAATCAAATATACTCCGTATGGATTATATATATATTTTTAAAAATAACTAAAATTAAGTTTTTCACTTTCGTTAGAGGAAAAGGATATATATAAGTCATTTGTATAATATAAATGATATATATGAACCACTTTCATAACAAAGGCTATAAAATGGCCTCTACCTAAAATATTTAATTGTAATTTGTTTGGGAAGCAAAATAAATTTACCCAGCAACTATAGTAATATATTTTAAGATACTAGTATTTATCAAATATTAGATGTGTAATGGCAAAAGGGTTGCATTTTATTTTTTTGAAAGAGTTTTCTTTTAGCACCAGCATATGTTTTGTTTGTTTATATTTGGTAGGGCTGTTCAAAATCGAATCGAAATCGATAAGTCGAACCGATAAAAAAGTTATTGGTTTATAGTATTGGGTTATTGGTTTAGCGGTTTGACAACGTTTTGATTTTTTTTGTTATCGAGTTATCGTTCTTAATGGTTTGAAGTTTTTTCTTAACTGGTTAATCGATAACCCGATAGTAAATTAAATAATTATATTTATATCATTTTGTATATAAAGTCCTCGACTTAGAGTTTAATTTCTTACTTTTATTTTTGGTTGTCTTAAACACTTGTTAATTCTACAATGTAAAAGTGTTTTGCTTTTGAGCAAGATGTAACTTGTAAGCTCAAGTGCATGGTTTATTTGGTTTATCACCTTGTTTCTAAGTGATTTTCAATGTTTTTTCTTTTGTGTCAAATCTTAACTGTTAAACCGATAACGATCAAAAATCGATAAACCAATAACCGATAAGTCAATATCTTAATGGTTCTATAACGGTTTAGCATCTCTATAAATCGATAATCAATAAGCCAACCCTATAAACTTCAAAACCAAACCAAACTGGCCGATACACAGCCGCCCTAGTGAATTGTCCTTCATTATCTTGTTTGTTCCATATTTGTCAAATTGTACAAATTCTTTTGGTATCTGCTATATTGACACTTCTCTTTTGGTTAAAATTGAAAAGAAAAAACACAAATAATTTGATTTTACTTGTCAAATTAGACTCACTCAAATATTTAGATCACATTTTATTTTCCCCATTTAGAAAGACAATAGCCACCTTATTTTTGAGTTTTAAGTGTTCAGTAATAAGCGAATATTTTCACACAGTTACTCCTTTTACTATCCTCCACGTCATCACTACGGTTCATAACATTAAAATTTATTATTTTTGCTGACAACAAATTTCAATTTAGATTGGTTGAAAGAAGAATTAAAAAAAAAAAAAAAAAAAAGGAAAAGCATTGTAATTATCTATAAGGCTAGTTCTATAAAGTGGCCCAATTGT